>JAWWMP010000001.1:29334972-29400163 GCA_035047865.1 Dendrocincla tyrannina | reverse complement strand
TCTTTCAACACACTTTACCCACAGCTAATGAACCAAGGGACATAAATTTCAGAAATAAGCTCTATTTTTATGTATTGATAGGCCCATACCAAGATGTTCCACTTTTTCCTGCCCTTACCTATAAGTAGGGTGATTTCTGGGAAGTGTTCCAAGCACCATGAGAAGAGTTCAAGCTCTGAGCCCCACTGCAAGGTTGTCAGACACAGGCCCCACCAGCTGTTGCATGGGCGCACTCACTTGAAGAAAGACACATGTGATCATATGATTGCTCTCATTTTGAAAGAATTATTTCCCCTTCCTGGGTGTTTGAAAACACATGCTGACCTGCCATTATCTGTTTGTCCTTCTTATAGGCAAGCCTATGTGGAAAAATGCTTCAGCTCACTTACTAATTTATGACATAACATTCTGTCCAGCCTGCAAATCCCATACCAGGTGAAGAAGCAGAGTAGTCTTCCTGCAATTCACACACAACATCTGCTACTGAAGAGTTCTATAGGACACAGGTCTGCTCCACCAACCTTACTCCTGGGGGCAAAAAATGAACATCCTCCTGCATGGGCTACCAATACCATGACAAAAATGCCTGCCCTGCTAACTTATGTCTCCACATTAGCCACGTATCTCACTGCCAGTGCACTGAGCCACTGCACATACAAAATAGCCTCAGTGCAGCCCACAGCTCTGGCCCTGATACACACTTAGGAGTTCAGTATGTGCAGCTCATAATGTACGTGGTACTGCTGGTCTTAGGACATCTCTAAAGGACAGCAGTTATCCTTGAGAGAGCTTGGCACTCAGCATGCCATGATCCATGCCCTCCCATCCCTTTCTACAGCATACCCAAAAGTCCTCTCTTCCTCTTCTCCTTTGATCTAAAAATCAAGGACTGCCTTTTTTAGAGGGTGTGTAGGTTCACAATAGAGAAAAGTTTAGCTAAACCCATAGTTCCATAGATATTAGTATCAGCTTGGGCACTGCTACTTGCAATTATGTCTGGGACTCAGATAAACTCAAAGCACAGAGCTGCAATTCTATTGAACATACCTATGTGTTGCCCTGACCTGGTGCCTGATCAGGCATGAAGCCTCCTAGGAAAGTTTCCTCTATGAAAAAAGAAAAGCATGGTGAACCTGTAGGACAAGTTCATGTATGTTTCAATCTGTGCCACACAGCCACAAAGCTGCTAATCTAATTATCTAGCACAGATCATATATTGTCATGTGGAATCAGTCTGGTACCCAAGTGGAGCCTGGACACCACACTTCTAAACCTGCATCCCAAAATGGAAGAATCCTTTTCCATGCTCTGGGCAAGAGAATTTCAGCTGCTCCCCGCTGCCCCTTAGAGGTCTGTGCATTCTGTTGTGGGGATTGCTAAAGGTCACTAAAACACAGGCCTGCTGTTGGTGCACACATACTTTTGCAATATGGAATTCTGCATTCTAAATAGAAAACTTGCAAGACATAACCTTTATTTTTTTCTTTTTTTTTTTTTTTTAAAAAAAGCTTACGAATAGCTGGATGAGACTTCCTCTTCACTCTTCAAACTCTCTTACCTGATTCTCTCACCCAGACAAAAACAGGTGCTCTGAAAATGGTTGTAGTCCCTTTACACTGGCACCCTAATTCCACAGTGCATCTCCAGCATGTCTCCTGGCATCTTCTCAAATACCTAGAGTATCTGTCCAGCTTAAATGATCTCCTTTCAACTTGTGCACATGAACATGGCATTCAGACTCCTAGGATGTTAGAGTGGCCATGAAGTCACATTTCCACAATGTAATTTATATTGAGAAGCAACCATGCTAAGCAGAGCTCTCGCAGAGCTGCTTGAGGATTTCCAATTTGAAGTGAGGGAGGACAGTGTGCAACACGTAAAAGCCTGAATGACCAGAGAGGGGAAGAATACCTATTTACAATAGATTTGGCTTTTGTTTTGCCTCAATGTGACTTTACTTTCATAAAAAGAGCATGAATTTCAAGAAAAGGAAGCAGATTCACAATCTAGAAACTATATGGAAGTTGTTAAGACCAAGGCAGCAGAAAAATGTTTAGAGTAAAGCTGAAGGATGATGGCAAATTCAGGCTGAATGTCAAGAAATCCTATTTAACAATAGGACTTCCTAGCAATACTGGTAAATATAATAAAAGACATTAAGAAACAGCCACTTCATCATTTGAGAAGTGGATCCTATTCGTTTTTTAAAAACACTTGAGTCAAGGTGTGTCCCACTCGAAGAGACTTGTTTCATGGCAGAGGTCCCCAAGACCACATACCAGGAGCAATTAAATGGGTGGTTTAGCTTACAGTGTAACCTATATACTCTGCTCTTTACGCATCTTTTTCCCTGATCTGCGTTCTCTCATTCTGTTTCACCTTTAGCCTTCTCTGCATTTCCTACCTTCTCTGCCTCCTCTTTAGATCTCTTTTGCAGAATGCAAGCAGAACAGTGCAAGATGAATTTCAAACCCCTCAGTCTATACACTTCCCTTGTTTGCCACACTTTTGCCAAAAACACATACAGATTAGAGCTATGATATCAAAAAGCAACACTGAGGTTTCAAGAAGGTCATGATCATTTTTGCCTCTCCTTATAGCTGTGCTGAGGTGGACAAAGTCATGAACAACTATGATGTTAAGTCTAATTAGGTGGATAGATATTCCTAACCGGTATGTCTTTCAATAGAGCATCACTCTGATTAAGCAGAATTTACTGTCTCCAGAGGATGCCTGAATTAGAGCCTGAGCTGTTCTTAATCTTCCAGAGCAGACAGAGGGAAACATTTCCCCACACATGGCCTAGAGCAACACTGCAGTTAACTCCAGAGATATACCTCCTCTAAGATTGTAGTTCTCCCACTCCTTGACACATCCTCAGAGCGCTGTATGTTACCAGAATAACACCACACCTTGTCCCTGCAACCCATTTCCCATGTTAAGTGGTCAGCTGAGGAAGCCTTAGCTTCAGTTACAGACTTCAAAAGTCAAATCTTCCCAAACCAAAGGTGATGGCTTGAACACGATTATCTTCACAACTTCTGGCTTATAGGAAACTGTAAGGAAATATAAAAGACATGGCATGCTGTTTGGCATTGTTTGAATTTTGAGTATCAATACTCTGAAGCCAGCAGACAAATCTGGCAGGTAAAAGGGGGAATAAAGTTTCTGGCAAACTGGGATTCCAAGAACCTCCCCAGAGGACTTAGCCTCATTTTTTTAAAGCAAAAATCCAAGAACAACTGCAAAGAAACTCTGGGAACTTGGTATTAATTTCCTATGGCTTTCCCAGTATGTGCAGGCAATTGTGACCCAGTGGCAGACATCCTGTCTTACATGTTCAGTTTCCCAGCATCTCCAGGTGGTCTTTGCTCTGAAACTGTTCACATCCACTGTAATGGCCATAGGAGAGGGTGAAAAATGTTTAAATTATTGGCTATTTGTGTTTAACATCCTGTCTCCACAAAACAGGTCACCCAAAAAGGGGAGGAAAAAAGGACACGCAGACCCTTCTAAGAAAGCATTTGTATACGCTCACCTACCATCAGCTATAGGTAAAAGACACAGAGTTTCATTACTGGCATGGTATTTTCAACTGGTGTCACTGTCATTCCTTGTGATGTCTAAAAGCTGAATATTACTAAGGACAGGTAATTTCTTGAGTATAATATCCTTAATTCAGAGAATCTAAGTTCATTGCTTTTCATTCAAGACTTTGCCAGGAACTAACTATTGATAATTTTATAGTTTAACGTGAGTTAGGAGCTAGTAACTACAAAGGCGTACTCAGAAATTGCAGAAAACAGACTTGGAATACAGACAATTCTGAAGGCAAAGCACTTCTCTGCCTCAAAGCAAAACGAGATCAGCACCAGACAAATAATAGTGGAGATGCCGAATCAATTAAAAAGAACAAAAGATGTTTCTGAAGTCAGGGCAAAACATCAGATAACAAAAAGTAAGGGAGCATTTTACTGTAGAAGTCTTTACTGGGCTTTTATAATCCTCTTTCTCCTTGTCTATGGCCTAAGCAAAATACCTGGCACTTGGGACTGCTGCCCAGAGCTGGCTCCACTCAAATTCTGAAATGCGGATAACCAGAAACTGCTGGGCAGTTTGCTTCCTAAGAAACATCTGCTTTCCAGAGTAAAGGAATGTGACTAATATAATTGTGCCTTAGGGGCAAACATGCCCTCCTTACAGAAGGGGTGAGCAGTTGCTGTTTCAGAAGGGATTACGTGGGGAGAACCAATAATTGTGGCTGCAGTTTTTGCTTCTGGGCAAACGTGGGGTTCAGTCTGTGTGTGTAAATAACCATAGGGGCTGTTTGCATACATGCAGACCACGCCAAATCTATTTTTTCAGATAGGATACTGCAGGCCAGAAGTCACTTGTGAATCCAGGTTAACTCTAAGCAAAACAGTAGTATGACATTAAAGCAAGTTCTCCTGACTATAATCAGCTGGTTTCAGCTGCAGTTAGCGGTCCTGGGCAACATTCTCCAGCACATGCATTTTCCTTGTACCAAATTCTTTGAAAGCTTCTGCCAAAAGGTGCACACATTTCCAAGTATGAAGATAGGGAACCATTATGTTGAATTTTAACAGCACAATTTTCTGGTGGTCCTTCCTTATACCTCGCTCACACTGGAATTGCAGCTTGGAATCAAGCTCAGGCTCACTTAGAAATGCTGGAGTTCAAGAGCTTGCTGAAGCCCCTCTGCTAGTGCTGACTAGCCCACCATGTGTACCACCCCCACAGAGCAACTTTGCAAATTCCTTTTCAGCACTCCAAAAGTAAGGATAGATGTAGCCTCAACAGCAAAAAGCAAATGCTTGTGCTGAGCAAGGTGTTGGCCTTACCTGCTTGGAATGCTCCCTTCCTTCTCTACGTTACCATGCAGATAGTACATGAGAGGCAAATGCCATGCTCGGCTGCACAAGTGTCAAAAGCAACATCCTGAGGCACACAAGGGGGATGCCTGGAGGACAGCCTGCAAGCAGCAATTGCAAATGGCCAGACTAGGCCACAGGACTCCGTAAGAACCAGAAACAGCAGGACTGAGAGACTAAAGGGAAAGCAGGGAAAGAAATTATTACGAAGTTAATAAATATTTGTCCAGAAGCCAAGAAAGAGAAAACCATATAAAGGTGAAGGGCAAGGTAGATTATGGCAGAGATCTCAGCCCAGGAACCAGTGGGAACAGGGAAATCATCCCTCTGAACTGCCTGTATATTCAGCTATGACTTGTAGAGCATCTGCAGATGCACTGCAGTCGCACACACAGTGGCTTAGAAAGATTTCCGTAGTGGTCCACATCAAGGGTAACGTGTACCCAACACACTCTTGTGTTTTCACTTCCAAGCAGTAAGGAGTAGAGTAACCCCTGTCTTCACTTAATGTTTAATTTTTCTAGAATATTCATGTTGAAGTCACAGGCTAAGTACAAGGAGACTTGTCATGGGATCCTCACTTGCCAAAAAACAGTAAAAGCTCAATGAGCCATGGAATTCAACAACAAACTTTGTTTTTCTGTAGATCCCACTTAGGGTAATGAGCTAACAGCCTGGTCTTGCCAGCACGCTGAGTTGAGAGTTCATCTGAATACTACCCTCCCTACAACTAGTTGGTAAAAGTTTGCAGCAGGTCTTGAGACTGCTTTGGGGTCCATGCTGTAGAAGATTCAGCTTGTTTATAGCATGAGCTATTCCTATAGGATGTGCAATCTCATTTGTTAGCTTCTGATCCAGACTTTCTGTGCTGGTAAAAAGAAGGTATAATCAAAGAACCTGCTAAGAGGTTTCATTCTGTTTGAGTCTTTGGGTTTAGAATGTTGATTTACCGTGGTGGGATAGTTTTGCTTCATTTCAGGATGATTAGGCTCACTGAAAAAAAAAACCAAAAACCATGAAGCAAAACAAATTTAAAAGCAAAGGCATTCCTAAGTCCTGATCGTCATGGAACTCTTAACACTTTTTTCTTTTTTTTTCTTTTTTTGTCTTACATAAATGTACGATTATTTTTCAAGGCTCTTTGGAGTACTTATGGAGTACTTTGATTGGAAACTTTGACTTTGACATAGCTTGTCTGTGTAAGCTGAAATAATAGCCCCTATGTAGTCATCTTCATTAATAAATACTAGACTGAAAAAGAAAATATTTGTTCAAACAATGGTTTTGTGAAGTGCTGAAAAACCTGAAGTCCTACAAGGACAAAATCTTCCTGGCTAGACAATAAAGGCTTGGTCTGAGAAACTGGATTCATAGTGTACTGGTAAGTGGAAGGCAGGTATTGCTGTCAAGTGCACCTCTCTCCCACTGTAAAATAGGTTCTAACAATAATACATACTCTGGAGCAACAGAAAGCAAAGATTATCTAAGGAACTGTCTTTTCAGTTTTGAAAAATATGTCCACTTAACAGCCTTAAGATCTGGCTCAGAGGAGCTTTGCAGTAGCATTCTCTAGATATCTGTAAAACAATCCATTTCTGTAGATGTCATTCAGAAATGCTCCATGGTGTGAGCTTAATACCTGTCTTGATAGAACAGTAATTCTGAATTCTGCAATATACTATCATTTGGGATAGCAGTAATGACTTCTGGTGATTGTGTGGACAGGGAACACAACACTCAGAGCTGTCAGGGTTAAGCTGAAATAGATAGCATTATCAGAGCACCCTCTTCTCTACTCTTTCCCTGAACTCCACTCATACTGAGAGATGCTGTGTATCACCTATGGAAACCTTTGAAGCACTTGCTATTGATATTGAGCTATTCTATTACGGAGAACAAAGGGAAAAAAAATCTGCATTGTCTTTGGTCACAAGGAGGCCCACCTCAGAGATAAGTATCTATGGAATACTTAGGGTATCATAGGTCACTTTAGGATCCACTTTAAAAACCATCTTAAATTAATCTCAGGCTGTGCCATTGCTGAATTTATAGAATCCTTTCAACCTTTCAACAGGGGAATGGTCTTAGACGACCTGCATCTGATGATCAAAATGTACCTGCAGAGAACATTTGTGGAAAACACAGGCTGTCTTGCTCAGATGCTCTGCCAAGAGCTTGCCCTCCCTGCAGAGACATATAGCCAGTGAATTTACTTGATCTGTGATATTCAGATCTCAAAACGTTAGCTTCCTAACTTAAAATAGTTTCATTCCCCTTACCTGCTTAAGGCTGTAAGGTAGTACAGGCACAAAATGCCTTTTTTTTTTTCCAGAAAGCCAACTGTATTTTGGGCTGCATCAAAAGCAATGTGGCCAGCAGGTCAAGATAGGTGATTCTCCTGCTCTACTCCACTCTCAGGAAACCCTACGTGGAGTGCTGCATCCATCTCTGGTACCCTCAGCATAAGGAGGATGTGGACCTGTCGGAGTGGTAGTCCAGAGGCCACGAAGATAATCAGTGGGCTTGAGCACCTCTCCTATGAACACAGGCCAAGATAGTTGGGGTTGTTCAGCTTGGAGAAGGGAAGGCTCCAGGGAGACCTTAGGGCCCCTTCCAGTACCTAAACGGGGGTAGAAGGGAGCTGAAGAGGGACCTTTGACAAGAGCATGGAGTGATAGCACAAGAGGGAAAACAAAGAGGGCAGGTTTAGACTAGATATTAAGAAATTCTTTACTGTGAGGGTGGTGAGACACTGGAACAGGACAAAGTTTTAAACTTAAAGAGGGTAGATTTTGACTGGATATAAGGAATAAATTTTTATGATGAGGGACAAGTGTAAACGTTTCTTGGAATTACAGGGAAGCAGTAGCTTCAGAAGCTTAGTTTTGAGGAAAAAAAAATCAGCAGTATTAACTCCATGCCAGCAGAGGGAAACACAGCCTCAAGAAAACTAACTTACCCTCTTAGAGATGTTTTTCACCCATCACATTCAGTGAAATGGACTGATTTAGCCAGGGATAAATTAGACCCATTGAGATGTGGTAGGATATGTCATCTTCTTTCCTGTATTTATTATGTACACTGACAGAAGTAAATAAAAGAGATCTCTCCTTTGAGACGGATGTGTTAATATGTGATTCAGACATCTTGGGCTTAATTTTTTCCAAGTTTATAAGAGTTTCCTACTCTCCATTAAATTAATGGGTCCAAAGTGCACTTGGTGAAATATAATCCAAATCCAGCACAGTCACAAGTGATTCACGGATGTTGGAATTCACATCTTTCACCTCGGAAGATGTCATTTAAACACCAGTCATTGCAGAATTAGGTGTTTTTGACAAAACACGACTGGTGAGCTGGAAGAGCCCACCACACACACTGGTGGGAATAACAAACAGTGATAACCCCAACACAGTTTCTATGCAAAAGACAAGTGCAGGGTTAGGCTAGGTTTTATGAAAAGTTCAGTGCTGGAGAGCATTGCTGCCTTGAGAAGGTGTGTCCAAAACACTGGGAGGGTTTCCAAAACTGAGGGGGAAGGAAGGAATTGTACAAAAAGCTTCTAAGGATAGGACTGCATATGAGCATGAATTTCACCTCTCAAAGCCCTCCACCGTTCTAGGATCACAACATCTGCTTTCAAATCCCTCCAAACCAGCTTGCTTCTCATACTCACTGTTGTAGCTCCTAAGGGTTACATCTGTTAAAGGACAATTATGAAAATAGGTAATTAAAAGATGCTGAACTCCTCTAGGCAACCAAAACAACAAACCATGACCTGCTGGCCGACTCTATACTAACAAAACAATGCACCACTGTGTGTTCCACGCCAAGGGACACTGAATGCAGTGATATTAAGCACCAACCATTTGGGCTAAGGGGAAGAGATGGAAATTTAATTAAAAGATGTCATCTATGACTGGTAACTTTTCAAGATTTGGATGCTTTAAGAACACATTCTTTTTTTTTTCCCCCTCGCCTACATTCAAAGTCAGCTACTGCCTCATCCCAGAAGTTCTGAGCACCTTCTTTTTCCTCTGAAGTCAGGAGGCACTGACAAAACCAAGCACTTCAAATCATTTCCCGCAGAGCATCATAAATGCATTCCCCTTTTACCGTACTCCTGCTCAATCCATGCAGAAGAGCTCACTGCCACTGAACACAGACACCTGATGTTTTGGTCATTCAAAGTGGGTCTGCAGGGTGTCCTCAATGCTAAATTCCTGAGACTGCATCCTCACTTTTTTTTGCTGGCATCTTCAGCTGCACGTAGCTCACTGGGAGCTCCCTGTGTGACCTGAGCCTGGGAAGGTGGGTCGCTGCTGCCCTTCCTGTCAATGGACAGGCTGTAACATCAGCTGTTCAAGAGCAGACATCCTCAGCTTCTACCTGCCAATGCAGTGTGACTCTGGCAGGAATTCCATGTAAGAGGGTGAAAAACAGGACGCATGCAAAGAATAGCAGTCAGACAACAGACAGAATCTTGGTATTTTTTCATCTCTATCCATCCAATGGACTCTACAGCATAATTGATTGCTGTCACTGCATCATAGATGAGTTACAACTAGTAATTACTGACATGCTGTTTCCCTGTGTCCTTTCACCTTGTCATCTGCTTTGGCTATATGCCTTCCAGAGTAGGTTCATCTTTTTGTACAGTAACACACATTCAATGCTGCTTTCATCTCAATGAGTAACTAAACTTCCAAGGAAACACAGCTAACTCAGATGGTGTAAAAATCAGCAGGGCCTCCATACCAGTGATGATGCAAAACAGTCTTGCACAAAGGGACATTAACCTCAGTGCATGAAACTGAGCAGAAAAATTTAATTCTGTGTCCCCTCCCCACCCTTTCAGACAAGATGACAGACACACAGATTTCTTAAAAACAACGGTCAGTCTTGTGAGGAGCACCATGAGACCTGAGCTCAGTTGTAGAAAACAAATTGGCAAGTTAAAAGCTGTCAGCCTTGGAAATGAAAGCAAAAAGCCATATACCAAATACACACTGTGCAAACTGGTGTCTCAACAGAGCAATGAGAGGAATGGAGCTTAGAGAAGAAAGCATCTTTAGGAACCCCTCCTACCCTTCTGCTACTACATCAACCAGTCAGCTGCATCTAACCAAGGCAGCACTCCTTTAACATCTCCCATCCAAGCAAAGTGACCCAATGTGACAGCTGATGAAATTATAACCACTGGTGTTGTAACAGAAAGTCACATACACACATCCAACAAAATCTGGAAATTTAGATACTGAAAATACTCTTTCTTTCCTTCCCCTACTGGGCCTCCTCTCCCATTTCATGGGTTGCTTGTTCCAGAGTGAAATAACTGGGCTGCAATTCTTCATTTCCATTCACTACTCCTAAGTTCGGCTGTTTTCAAAACACATGAGCTATTACTAAGACTGGGCTAAAACACAAGATCACCAATCCAAGCCACAAAAGTATTCAGGCTGCAGACAAGGCTTCGAATTATTTTGAGAGTACTTCTTCCCCGAGTCTTACTTTGTAAATAGGACCACAGAAAGCTGTGCGGTGGGATGTTACAGGGAAGATTAAGCAGGTATTCATTCTTCCCTGTGAAACAGCACGGTCCCCAAGGTTGGGATCAAGGGACTAGAAAACTGTGGAGGCCGTTTCTATATTTCTCCAAAAGACCAAGTTCTTCACCCTGCCTCACCTCCATCAGAAACATGGCCTGTGGTCCTTTAGTGACATAGCAGCTGTAAGGGACTCTGTCCCTTCCCTGCTTCCTCCTGTCACAATTTCACATTGTCACAGAGACAAGCATTGTTACTGCTGGGCTGTTGAACATGGATGGCTATCAGGGATGCTAGAAAACAGCATTTCATTCTTCTCTCTTGGAAGAACATCGCTATATCCCTCTGTATGTTTTTGTCTGTGTATTACAGACAGCTCTGGCAGCTGCTCTATGCTCTCTCTAGGAGGAAAAAGATAGGCAGAACTAGAAGGAGAATTTTTTTCCTTCATTAGAAATCTTCAGAAGCACTGTCAGAAAAAAAACAAGAATTTTTTAAATAAAATGCTGAAGTTGTAACACCATCTCGGACAGAAACTCTTCCTACTGTGTTTAACGTGATTCTCAGCCCAGTATTATTAACTCAACTCCCATCCCCAACTGGGATAGTAGATCTAAAGCAGATCAGGCCAAACATCCAGGAGACTGACGAACTTGCCTGAATCTCAGCACTAGGCATCTGCAAAGGAAGAAAGAATAGAGCAGTACTGACGTGGTGATTGCTGACCTCACCAGCTGGCCCATGTCTAAGCTAAAGTGCATATGCCAATAAGCAGAGTAGGGTTTAGCTCATCACTGTGTGCTTTGCTGACAAATCCTGTGCACCAACAGCTACATTAAGCAGGGAAGCTGGGGTGAAAGGAAGCACACAGCAGCAGCCTCTCTCCCATGGATTCCTCCCTTGAGGCTTTTGAGGTGAATTGGTCATGGCACTGCAAGCTTTCCCTTCTCAACATTACCATCAAACCAGAGGAAGCCCTCCAAACCAGTGCATCTGGAAACATGTGGCAGTAATGACAACTAGGGAGAGAGTCACAGAGGTGATGCGATGTCCAGTTCCAAGCTGACACCTAGAGGCAAATGTACAGGGATAAGCCAACTTGTCTGGACAGGGAAAGAGTGGACTGGAGAAGAAACCAAAGGGATAAGACAAAAAACAAGGAAAGTGACCCAGAAAAATAAGAAAGACAGTGGTTGAAGCACAGCTGTCTGCTTACATCATGCACAACTGGGAATGCAGGCCAGACAAGTTACAGAGGTTTTCCAGATCTAATGCTAAACAAAATTAAAACCTCTCTCCCAATTTGGCCTCAATACAAATATACCCCACCCCAAGATCTCATTATAGTAAGCAAAGAAGAGTTTTCTAAGTGTTCCATTTCTGTAGCCAGCACAAAAGCACAATTATAGTTAAGAGGAAACAGAGAAGTACAAAAGGAATTGTTTATACCAGCCATCCTGGCCACCACAGCACATGTCAGTATTATTGTTACAGATCTATTATTACTGTTTTCACTGTACTGTACAAATATTATCAAAATATTGTATTATGAATATCCAAGTACTGTTTAGTTACTCATACCCAGTATTCAAAGAACAAATTCAAAGGAACAAAAGAAAGGCAAAGGAAAGTAAAATGTAACGTTACAAACATATTCTTGACCACAGTCTCTTGAACTTCAGCTTTTAAGTGAGGTACACGAAGAGATGGATAGCAGGACCAATCCCTCTCACCAAAGAGGGATAAGCGAGTGCAATAGCCAGGAACTATCTTCTCAGCATTACAATTTGCTGATTCTCACTCACTAAGACACTACAATGTTAAACTTCTTTTAATTTCTATTTAACTGCTATCAGATTTCAGGCTCTGAAATATCAAAAGGAAAGGTGTATTAACTGAACCTTTCTCCCCCTAAAAAAGGAAGACACTTTTAGGGCAATTCAAAGAACGGTTATCTGTAATAGATATTGAGTAAGAAATATTCTTAAGCTACTCTGGGTGTGTGAGTGCATCTGTGTGTGTGTGCTTGGGACAAGGATAAGAACAAGCAGGGACAGTGGTTAAGAGTAGAAATGAGGACTTTTCCTATGACAAACAGACAGGAGCATTCAGAAACTTCGGGGGTGGTGAGGGGGAACGGTGTTCTGGGCTATGAACATATGAGGAACAAACCCCTGTATTTGTGGCAGCAGAGCAGCGAGAACACTGCTGAATACCCACAAAGGAAGTAAGAGAACTGAAATGCGGATAGGGCCTGGAACTAGCTTAGCAAGGCAGGATATATGAAACTAAGAAGGAATCAGAAAGTTCTCCGCTGTTCTACTTTTGTAAACATTAAATATTAAGGAAAATTACAGAAAAGCACCTATGGAAGCACTAGCATATGCACCAGCACACTCCCAAGCACTGAACCACAAGAGAGAAAATGGCCACTAGTTTGCAGTGGCAGGCATTTCACCTGCTTACAGAGGTACCAGAGTGTTACCAGAGGCACAGTTTGACATACAGATCAGCAAAAAAAGCAACCACAAACTGCAGCTATTGAAAGAAAGGCATAGCTGCAGATGAAGTACCAGTTATGTTCCTAGTTTACACCCACATGTAAATAACTAGAACAAGCACACAGAAAACAGGAATTAAACTTTACATTAAATGAATATCCATAAAATGAACAGGAAGAATGTCAAGAACAAGAGGTGTTTACTGATAATGTACCAACTAGGTACCTTGCTTCCCCTTTTGCTTCACAATTCCAAATAGGCACATTGTAGAAATACCATCGGTCTATGTCTAATTCTTTACAGTGCTTCACCAACAACAAACCAAGAGAGCCATGTGCAAGATCTATAACCTATGGTTTGAAAGAGTAGCTCTCTTCAGAAACAACAGATAGTAAGAATTTACATGACCATGTCTACAATAAGCCCTGCTTCACTGTGGCTTGAAGATCCCAAGGCACATTATCACTGGTAGACTAATTGAGTTGCAGCTCTGTTTTTCTCAAGCAGCCACCAAAGCTATCAGTATAGCATGATCAGTACCGTATGATTTTACTTCTAAAACTCAGGAGACTTGTACTCTCAGTGACTTAGGTGAAGACATAACATGACTGATAAAACCAAAGGCCTGATGCTAAGTTTCCAAGGCATTTGGAAAGATTATTCATGTCAACATAAAGCTTTTTAGAACCCTGAGGAATGAAATTCCTGGAGGTAAAAAAGGTTAACACAATAAAGAATATCTAACAGGTTTTACTTTTCTGGCTTAGCTGCAGCTTTGATAAAAGATGAAGGGATTTCTGAAGTTAGCCAGCACTTTAAGAAAGGGGAGATGTTGCAAAACATACCAAAAAGAACCTCACACTCATGAATTACAATTCAACTCTTTTATTCAGTTCTCCATGTTAGCAGGACAGGAATCATAAGGACTGTTAACACCATGTGTGGACATCACTCCATCCCACATCATTGCTGGTCCATCCTTTCTTCCCTTCATGTGATGGAGGCATTATCAAAAGGCTAATTGTCCCCACAAGAAGCAAAAGAAGACCTCCTGCTGCTGCAGAAAAACCTAGAGGAATAAACCATTGAAAAAGTTAGTCTTTGTCCCAAAATAGGAACATCAGAAATTCAAGCAAACATCATAAAAAAAGGATGTCTGTACCCAGCACCTATCTGGCTTCCTTGATAGCTGCATTACAGACATACCAAGGACTGAGCCATGGGTATCAAACTCCTCTTCTGACATTGGAAAAGGCCTTTCCAGGTCAAGGAGTGAGATGCAGTGAAGGCTGTGTTCTAAAGATAAAATCTAGTTCCTGTTACCTTTCCAGTGGGTAGAGTTCAATCTCTGCAACTGCTGATTCAGCATCTTTCACACGCATTAGATTCCTGTGGAAATATTTCATGTGGAGGAAAAATTGTATAAAAGTTTAGCAAAGGCAAACTGCAGACTCTTCCTGCCTAGTTCTCCCACTGATAAAAGCTTCAGTATTTGCCATCCAGTAAACAAACATTTCCATTTGGACATGGACAAGTATTCCTACATCATATTACAACTGCACTACTCCTCCCGTACACTGTTGTAAAGATGGGTGGGAAAGTAACCATAACATTTGTGTTGTTTCTGTTGGCCTTGGGTTTGTTCATGCATGGGAAAATATACACAGAAACAGACCAAGTTTCCTCCTGAAACTCACAAAATACAGGTTTCAGGCTTCAATACACAACACAATCAAACAGAAAGAACCCAGAGAATAAAGACTACCAGGCAATGCTTTGCACAGTAGCAGCAAGGAAGGGAAACTGCACACACTTTCTTCAGTAAACTGGACTTCTTGTAAATTAAATATTTACAGATACGTAATATATTCAGTTGCACAAACAGTCAAAGTGACATTCCCATTGCTCATCAAGGTGTTAAGTAAAACATTCATCTTGACTCCCGGCCTCCTACTACATTGATATGACAGATCTAAACGTACACCTGTGTATACAGCTACTGCTTAGTCTCTCTCTGCTTCATAGCACCTTTCTGTTCAGTCCATGTAACACTGTGTGCAGTTTCCACCTCTCCAACTCCTCTCTTCCCAAAATGTAAGTATTTTACAACACAGATAAACTAAGCATCAAGGAAGCTCAGCAGTATTACTGCTTCAGGGAAATCTGCACAGAAAAAAAATGCATGACTGACCAAAGAAGTAGCAACAATTGGCTAATACAATACAGACTTTTTCTCTCTAACAACAAATGCTACTTCGAACAAGAGGGATTGTCCCAATAAATTCTGGACATTAACTTATATGCCTGAAAATTAATGAATGTGATAAATGAATTTTATTTATTACAACAACGAATGATGTTCGGATTAGAGAATAAAAGGAATTTTTATAAAGAAGGGCTGTCAAACATCGGAACGGGCTGCTCAGGGAGGTAGTGGAGTCACCGCGCCTGGCAGTGTTTAAGGAAAGACTGGATGTGACACCTAGTGCCTTGGCCTAGTTGACATGGTGTGTTCATTCAAAGGCTGGGACTCAATCTCAGAGGTCTTTTCTAACCTAAACTGATTCTGTCATTCTGTGAAATGAGGTTTTTTTCCTATTAGAACTCTTTATTTTAAAAAAATCCAATGGCCTCTAATAAAACTTCATTTCTTTTCCATTCCTGTATTACAAATCTCAATTATATTGCAATTTGTCTAAGACAAAAATTCAGTCCTGATTTGGAAAACTGTATATATATATATTACATTAAACCTCAGATTTACATAATACAGTACCTGCACTTGGGGATTTGAAAACCATCACATGATGCCGGAAATTAAAAAATTCATTGTTGAACAAAAGCAACTGCACTTTTCTAGAGACAGACACAGAGGATACTATTGACACAGACTTCTGCTACTACTGTGTGTATCACAATAAAGCCATACAGCTCAGCAAAATCTGTGTTAGATTTCTACCCTCTGTCCCCATTCAGACAAGGCCCAGTTTAGCACAGCTGACTGTCCTTACAGAGCACTCCACACCAATTCCTCTGTTCGACCAACCCCAGCCCTATGCACCACTGACATTTTAGAAGCCACTACTTTTTTGGTAAGAGATGTGTACGGAAGCACATCAAGAAGTACCAAAAGCAAAAAGAAATGGCAATAAACGATAAAGAGGCAATTCAGTGTATGCAACACCTTCAAAGTTCTTTCTCAGATGTTTCTTTGTCTGCTCTTATTAAAAGATAAGCCAAAACGCTTATCCCCAGCAACAACAATGACTTATTGAACTGACACCAGACTTGGGATACAACTAGTGTAGTTCCTATGCATTTTAACTGCTTTCCCTTAACCATTCTACTTCTGATAGAAGTCAGGAACAGAATGACATATATAACTCCCCAAACACACTTCCCTCCTTCCAAACAAACAAAAAATACCTATTACCCTAACACAGAGTACTGTATGTAGTTGCATACAGCAAACTGCCTCCAAATAAAAAAGCAGAGAGAGAAATTCACATAAATCTTTTATAAGCCCTTCCTGCACAGAGACTTGGCAGAGCTTAATACACTGACATATTACTATGCAGACTCTGTATATTCTAGTAACACTTGTACTGTTTCTAAAGGGAACAACAGAGGGATGCAGAAATATCTTGAAAATGCCTTGCATGAGAGCAATGTAAATGTTAACTTTTCTATCCACCTAATCCATCACCTGCTTTTCAGTTAGCATGAGGAACCTATCTATTCCCTCCTTTCACATATGTATCACTCCCCTTGCCTGCCCATGGAAATCTATGACAAGAATGGAAAATACTCTGCCTTCTTCAAATCTCTACCACATCAAAGATGCAGAAAACAGGATGCTTTGCTATGTCACATCTAAAGAAAAAAAACACAACCCCTTTGTACTGACAGCCACATGCAGAAACGTGGCTGATCTGAGGGACTGTTCTAAATGCCTTCTTGTTTATACAAAAAACAAAAATCTTTCCTGACCAGTTGACTCTAAGTCATCCCAAATGATCCCCTTGCTCATTCAAAAAGCTTATGTACATTTATATACCTCTATCCCTTATTATGATGAGAAGCAATAGCTTACAGGTGTATTGGGACAAATAAACCCATGTTGAGGGTCAGATGATCGCTTCTTCCCAAATATTACTGTCTTCTAAACTCAGTGCAGTAACACCTTTAATCCATATGACCATCCATTCAAGTCAGTAAGCACTACAGTTAGCTTTCAATCAACAGAACTTTTAGCTCTCCTTGAGATCCAGCTCCCAGAGATTAGCATGCCTAGCATATATTATGTACAGAAAGTCTGGTGAGATTCCTCGTTACAAAAGCAGTTGGGAATGCTCAAGATCAGCAAAAGCGGTTTCCCTGCCTCATCTCTTATCTGTGATGAAAGACTGACATAGGCTTCAGACTCCTTTGCCTCTAATACCAGAAATTCCTTTATCTTCTTCACATCTCCAGCCTGACTTGGATTAAAACCCCTTTTCTCTAAGAGCTTCTTCTCACATACAGACTTCGCTCATCATTGTATTTAACAAGGCTCTAATCAATTCTCCATCCAAAATATTTTCCACTTTGCACATGCAATCTCCTTTCAATCTGTAGTAATTCAGGTCTGGGATTTCCAGCCTGTGGTCCACACAGTCCTTTCAAAGGCTGTATGGTAACTGAGAAGCTACTGTGAAAAGCACACCAGTTGTCCACAGCCCTAAGTGGTACCTGATGTGCACTGGAGACTATTTAGTTGCCTGGATATCAAAATTCTGATCCAGCTTAATTCCTGCATATAAGCACTGTTCCTGATTTTAGTGTGACTACACCAAGTAACAACAGGAAACAGAATTTGGAATTTATCAACCAATATTTAGCTATCAGTGAACTAGAAACATTTATGAAAGTACAAAAGCTACTGCTATATTCTGCAGTTTGGTATATATTCTGGACACAATTTTTTATTCGAAATCCACTTGGACATGTTTCTCTGCATTTTCAATGGATCCAGATTCAAACTTCTATGCCAGACAGTTCTTTAGTGCTTCCATATCTTGATGCTTTCTCCTCTTTTACTTTCTTTTCAGAAAGAGAAGTCATCCTTTTAATGTCAGCATTTTAATCTCTAGTAGAATTACTTAAAATGCAGCTATTGTTATGGTGGAACATACTAATGACATCTGCAGCAGTGAGTATTTCTGATGTCTAGATCAGTGGTCCCTAAAGGGGAGTACATGTTCCACAGGGAGGGATGGAAAACAATCCATAAGTCTGCAGGGTGAAAATATTTTTCACCATTAATAAATACAGTTAAGTAAACACTTTAAATAGTCTTCATCTTTATCTCATCCTTTTTTAATTTCTTGGGTTTATATAAGTTTTATAATGTACGTAGCAATACAAGAATATAACTTGTAAAAAATACATATTGGGGTTCATGCTGAAAATGTTTTTTCTGATACGAATATACAATCAAATAAGTTTTAGCTATTGGCCTAGATAACTAAAGAGGTGGTTGAAACTACCAGCTGTTAGCCACTAAGTCAGAAATGTTATATATATTGTATTTCCCACTGTCAAAAAGAATTTTAACTGTTGGTGATTCGACCTTTTCTCCTACCATGAGATATAGGAAGTCTCCCTAAAGTACACTGATCATGGCAGTGCTAAGGCACCTATAATTTCAGCTATATGGTGCTCTCTAAGCAGCAAAAAATGCAGACGGGCTCTTGGCCTATGAGGTTGATAACTGGCTGACGGCAAGAATATTTTTATCTTCATAAAATTCCATAGGTAAAGACTGCAGAATCTTCCTCATTTATTCCTTGGTTTTTAAATTAGGTTAAAACTGACATTTCACCAATGACACAACTATGATTATTTCAGCAGGACAGTGAATGAATGGGCTAGATAAATTCCTTCCAGCCTTATTTTCCAGTACTCTGTAAATGTGACAATTTTGGTGAAGTTTAATCTTTTAAGAAATATACTGTGCCTTACAGAGGCAGACAGGAAACTGGAATGTTGAAGATGGTAATGAAGACATCAGATAACCAAACACCAAATCAGACAAGTCAATGTACCTAATGTACTGCAGGCGGTCTTTGGATGGTTAGAATTCTGTAAATTGGACTCACCATTCAAAGGGACAGTTCAGGGACTCTGCCTTTGTCCTCCATTCCCCTTACTCCAGTTAGTATTTTGCAATCCATTTCTCCCAGTACTGGAGGTTTCTCAGGTCACAGTCATGAGTTTCTTCTGCTGCTGCTGCCACCTACCAGTTTTATTATTCTGTTGCAGCAGAAGGGTATACAGAAGAAGTTCGTGTTCAGCATGCACATAATCATCATCCTTTGTCTAAGATGTCATGGCCTATTCAAGCTCTACAACATTTCACCATACACTGGGCAAAGCACTGGGCACAACCAAGATCAATACAATGGCTTTGAAAGTCATTGCATAAAGAGGAAGGAGCATGATCCATAAAACCACCTTTCAAGAAATATTACATACTAAAACAATTTCTGCAGAATGCAGTAAATTTTTATCAACTCTCCCCACCAAAGATCAATTGCAGACACTGCAAAGAACTAGTACTATATTTCTTTCAAGAAAATCTTCACGTAACATGTATCTAAAATCAGGTTAGAGATGCAAAATTGTGATCCAACATGAATTCATCAATCATTTTGAGGAAATTCTTATTTTTAGACATTATTACAAACCCCATAAAGACACCCAACCACATGCCTGAAAGTGTTACACCCGTGTCCTATAGCAGCTGATGCACAAAAATATACACAAATAAAGGAATAGGCCTGCCCAGTGCTGAGACGCAAGAAGTGGGTGTGTCTGAAAGGAAAAAGCATTGGAAACATAAGCATAACAGGTTTGTAAAATTATCTTGCAAGTAAAATTAAAGACACAAATTATACACTCAATTATACCAGTGAAATTGGATATCACTCCACTGACTTTCACAGAGTGATTCCAGGTTTATCTCAGTGTAATTGAGAGCAAAATTTGGCTCTAAAATTATTCCCTCCCACCTTAATTTGAAGCTGCAATTTATTGCATTGCTGATAAATTTGCTGTGTATCAGGAAAATATAAACTGAGACTGCAAAAAGTAGACTATTTTATTATGGTATAGAGGAGTTATTAGCATACACAGAAAAATAATCTGAAACAAGTGCTAATTCTTTACAGATGTCATGGGAAATAAAATAATGCATTAGGAAACTTAGAAGCCTGTTTGTACGCTCATTCTTCAACGTGGAATGCTATTCCAATTGTCTGCTATTTACGTCTGAGTAAAATACAAGATACTCCTCCTTAAAAGATGTAAAATTATAGTAGCACCCAACACTTTTACACTGTTTGGGATTAAGGGAGTTGAGTTACCAGAGAAAGATAAAATGTGCAAGTGCTTTAATACAGCAGTAAGGGCAACATAAAATGTGTCACCCCATCTTCCACAAACAGAAATAATCAGCCAAACAGTCTTTTTCTTCAGCACACGTATTCTTCTATCCATCCTCTTTACAGGATCCTGCTCTATTGAATTTTAATAGATTTAACATTCTTAGTACTAGCTTTTCATCCCTATCAGCTCCTAATTGATGCCATTATATTTTATGTTCATTTGGCAAATGGAAAGCAACATTATCTTTCAAAAATCCAAGCTAAATAGTGCACTTTAAGACAAACTACCTTGAATTGATAAAGAGGAAGTAGAATGAATGTATTACAAAACTATCCCTCATACAGTCACATGAGGGGACTTGCTTCTGTCTCACCTGAGTAAAGCAAAGAACAATGACAGTTTTTTAAAGATCAACAAGCATAAGGAGAGGAACTGAGGAAGAAAAGCAGGATTTTCTCTAAACATCACGGTCAAAGAAATCATTCAACAAGTTTCACCAAAATGAACTGATGGGAAGAAAGAAAGGCAGACAAGTTAGCAAACTTATGAAGGTTACAGTAAGAGCAGAAAAGCGTCAATTTACCTGACAACAGGTCGATTTTTGGATGTCACCAAACTGCTGCGTTTACCCTTTTACCCGCTTGCATTACTGGGGGGAAAAGTTTAGGAAGGAACATTCTCAAGGGTTTTTCATAAGTTCTCACTCTTGCCATCGGAAAGGGGAGAAGGGGTTTTCTCTGGATTGTTTGACTTTTTTGGCTCCTGAAAAGTTTTGCAAAGAACAGTAACAAAGTGTGAACTGTTAGAACACATTTCTGTTAAAAAAGGTAGAATAAGTCACACAAAATAGAGCAACAACAAATCCCACCCGAAATCCGTGCATCTAATTTGTATCATTGTTTTAAACAAATAAACAAAACAAAAACATTTCAACTCAAATTATAAACGTGAGAGGGTTGGAGACTTCCAACAGCAGGCCAAGATCCACCATCAGAATGTTCCAAAAGTCACCCTCAAAGGTTAAGAAAGGTTTAAAGAAATAAAACAAAGGAAAAGGCATCAAACACCTGGTTATAAATCCTGCAGTGTTCAGTTTAAAACAATTCCTAGAACAGTGAAAAAAATTAAAAATTAAAAGACAGTAGCAACAGAAGTTACCTGTCCGAGCACCTACTATTCCATAGAGAGAACAGGAGTGGGTCGTGTGTCTCACACCAGCCATAAAGCTCATAAACCTTCTCAAAAAGAGTGAGCCATGAGAAAGATACTGTACATGTGATCTGTTTTCAAAGTCTCTCTAAGCCCTTCTGATCCCTTATGTATTTAACTGACAGATTTTTGCAATAAGGGGAGAAAATATTTAGCAAACGTCACTGGTTTCATTTGTTGGATTTTGTAGTCCAGTACAGCATGTGAAGAAGTATCTCCTTTGGACCTGACATACACAGAAGTTCCAGAGGTCATTTCCTGAGTAAGTATCACACGTCAGAGATAGCACACGAAGTGGAGGAAACTCTTCAAGAGTGACCATCAGCTCAGAACAAAAACATTAACAGTCAATATAAGCATCAAGCATTGACATTGTTTTACAGATGAGGTGTTGTAACATTACAAGAAAAGATTTTATAAAACACACTAAAGGCATTAAATACAAGGCTTAAGATACAATCCATACATTGACACAGTAAGACATCAATTATAAATACAGTAAGTTGAACAGGAGAAAAGCTCCAGTGTTGCAAAGAACAAAATTTCATCAGTTGTAGCTTAAGAAACTTCTTCTTGCTAACAAGAGTTTCTAGCTGGCTGTTTCAAACATTAAAATACACAGAAATAGTTGTTTTACCATCAGTTGTATTAGCACTATTGTAATGCACCACTATGCTGAGACCATTTTTTTGGCACATGCTTCCAAACCCACATACGGAGGTAGTGTTAGTGCAACTGTATGGAAGTTTAGCATGGGATTTTCAGCACACAGAACTGAAGAAAAAGTGTATAAAGCTGACATCTGGAGAGTCCACCTTCAATGGGAAACACTGCCTGGTTACATGGGCTAGGTTTGTTGGTGTTGTTTTTCTTTAAGTAAAACCAAGATCCCCTCCTTGCACCCCCAGGTAGTTCTATGCATTTCACTATTTCAGGAGCAATGGATAAGTAGGGAGTAAATACATGAGACAAGTGTGCCCATTTGTACCAATGAACTCTCAAGCAAGGTTTTCATGAAGCATCAACACCCAGTGTCCAAACAAATGTACATGTTTCAAATCCTGTCTCCCTCTGTGACTACCATGCATAGACTTATCTCCAAATAGCAATGGAAGCATCAACCAGAGCAGCAATTTATCATAAGGGAGTCAAACTGTGAATCTCTCAATCCACTCTTGGTCTTTCAAAAAATTACATTTACTTAAATTTTACAATTGTGAGGTGTAACCTGGACATTCTAAAAGTGTAACAGAAGTGTAAGGTTCCTGTGAGCCACAAAATACTATGGAGACTCAAAAAAACCCCAGTCCAGAACATTCAGTTACCAGCTCTTTTCTCTAAAAGATGTTTCCTGTGATAGAAACACAGAGGTCCCATTATACCAACTAGCACATGTTTACTCCCTGCTGTTATTCCACATGTGCTCAGTATATGACACAGCTAGAAAGGATTGATGCTATCAGCCCCTAAAGGAGTGCACGCATCTATCAGTAAAGAGAGAGAGAAAAAAATTCCCCCCAGCCCCACCAAATTCCCCTCAGATAAAGAAGCAAGGAAAGAAGAGTCTCTGGAAGAGAGAGTTGACTGCTCAGTGACTAGGGAATTAGGTTTCTTTCATGTTCTGCAACTCTCCATGGAAGTTGAAGACCTTTATATTCTTCAGGTATAACCTGTGCACTTGAAGGCTCAGGAAGAAGGATTTGAAAATACCTTTAACTGCTGAAGATCCTTTTTTTTGCTGGACCAGCTGGTCCACTCTCCTGCTTAACATCAACAGTCAACCTTTCGCTTGATTTTAATAATAATATTTAATTCTACAAAAAAAAAAAAGCCATTTTATTACATTCCTTGTAAAATAAAAAAATGAAACTGTACAAAGAAGCATGATCAAACCTCCATAAAGCAGGTTAATACTGTTCTGTTTATTGCCTCTTGAAGACTCTCTGCATAGTGTCCGTGAGTTGTGTTTAAGGTCCAAGTGAAGATAAAACAGCAGAGCAGCAGAGAGGTGAAGGGCCACAGAGGTGGGCAGTGCAGAACCTCAGAGGGTACATGGGACATGCTCCATTAAAGTATCCAGAAAACAGCAGCATTGCACACACACAACCCCCCCTCCAAACAAAACCTATTTTGACAAGATTATTTTTCAATTGTAAACGTTTTACTTTATGTTTTTAAAAAAGAGGCTTATCTTTATATATATATATATATCTATAGTTCCAGGGTTTTATGAACCCAGAGAATAACAGGGGAATGAAACGGGAGCAGGAGGAGGAAAAGGAGGAAGACAGGGACTGAAAAATGGACTCAGTATCTGTTTTGGTTATTTGTTTTCCAAACCAGCTCAAGGCTAATGAGAAAATGCACAGCCAGAAGGATTAAGAAAAATAAGGAAGCCTGGAAAAAATTAGGAGCAAAACAGCCAAAATCCCAAAAGAAATCAAGCAAAACAAATGCGCACACACAAACACACACAAGTGTGTGCACTCACACCACACACATGTAGGGGTCCAGGATCAATCTATTGATCATTTTTGGACTTAGGTTACATACTTTTATTTTATTTTTTTTTTTTTTTTAATTCTGGCTGAGCTCTCTTTTCTTTTTTCCTCTTTTAAATCTGTCGCATTTTTCCCAAAGCTACATACTGAGTATTTCTCCCCAGTTACACTCTTTGGATTTCTGCCAACATCAGCTTTTATGTTCAGTGGGGAAAAAGTAAGCCTGGTAAGTATTGTATGAACTGCAGCTTTATTCTAAAGTTCCTCTGGACAACTAATCACTTTTAACCAGCTCTTCCCTCCTCCACACCTTACCACATTCCTCCCTCCAAAGAAAAGCAAAAAATAAAAACAAACAAACAAACCGCCAACAACATACAGGCTATATCTCAGTGTTTTCTTAACAAACAGTCTGCGGTGTTTTCACTTTGGCCACTGTTAAAGATGCAGGCATAGAGAAGGGAGTGTTGGACTAGCATGTATTAAAGAAAAAGGAACATTAACATTGCAGATCTCTCTCAGAAAGACTAAAACACTAACAAATACAAGTCGATGCACGTTTGCTTTAAACTAGTGTAATTCTTTTTCACATTGGGTTAAACATCATTTTGTATACCAAACATTACAGTGCTGTTTATCTCCTCCAACCATGCAAAAAATAGTTAAAACGTGCCACTTCTGCCCACAAATAGAATATGACTAATTCCCCTAGATACTTTCCAAAATCAGGATTTGAAATGAGAAAAACACAAGTACTAATATCCTCCTTTAAAAGCTTTATAAAGAAATTTAGACACAAAGCTGCCACTTACTACCAAGATGGTACAATTTACAGATTTTTACAGAAAGTTCACGTTAAGTCAACTGACACTTCCTTCAGCCTCGTCATTTGAAAGGCCATATCCTGCAAGGTCAAAGTGATGACTTTAAAAGGATCCTGAACTTACAGCTCCCACCTACAAGAGTAGGAACAGTAGGTGTCCAGGAATTTTGAAATACTTGGTATTTAAACACTTTCAACTCACACATAAAGAATTTGAGGCACTCAGCAATTTACAGGATCAAGCCTTACAGAGGTAGAAGAGACTTAACTGGTGCAGTAATTCACAGAAGTTTCTAGAGAGCTGCCAGACAACTTTCTAAAAATCCTCATGTGTGAATCATGCTTCAATGCTTGTCTGTGAAGACACATGACCTGCAATATATCTGGGGACCAAAGCAGCATCCAAATAAAACTGCCGCTTGGTTACAAACTGAGCATCTTTTGTAAAGCTGATGCTGAAGAATGAATACAATTTAATGTTCTGCAAAAAAGTAGGGACAGCAATCACAGCACGTGTGCCTTTTACTCTTGCCCTCTTGACACACCCACCCTCTTTTCGCATTCCTCTGAGCGTCTCTGATAAACAGCATTGCAAGTTGGCTTAAAAAAAAAATTTACAAGAGAGAGTTCTGTTGGTCATCTATTTACACGTGGCATCACTCCACAAGGAGTTTAATCTCATTGGCTAATAGCTGGTTCATGTTGAAAAGAGCCCCCGGGAGCTTGGTGAGCAATTCTCTCTCCGTGGTCTCAGGGTCGCTGTCGACAGAGCTGGAGCTAGCACTCATATTGTCGACAGCGGCACTAGCTGGAGGGCCCAGCTCTGGCTCGCTAGTCTCGCTTGCCGTGGACACCACGGAGAGCAAGGACATGCGCCGCGTCAAGCGGCCGGGGGTGAGGAGAGAAGCGGCATAGTCCGCTATGATACCAGCTACATCTAAATTACAAGCCTTGTCAAAGGCAATGAAACCTACATTTGCATTGGCCTCGCAGACGTAGAATGAACCGTCGTCCTTCATCAGCAGGTCAATGCCGCACACATCCATCCCCAGGATGTTTGACACTTGGACTGCCAACTGCTTGCCTTGTTCACTCAGTGAGCACATCATTCCTACACCACCTAGAAAAAGGGAAAAAAACTTGCTGTCTGTACTCTGGTCACAGGTGACTGATATCCTTCTCAACTGGTCAGTGTTTTCCCATCAGGAAGCTCCAAAGTGAGCCTGCAAGCAGACTGCTGATGATTCAGAAATCAACCTCCTTTCCGTAGTGACTACTAATGAACTTGAAGCCACAGCAGGATTTCAAAAGATTCTGACCTGCCTTTGACAGGTCAAGATTACGACTTGTTTAAAAAACAGTTAAGTGATGACTTTTTAGTCACGAAAAAATATTGTATCTAATCCCAGGATATTAAAAAAATGAACTAACAAACCACCCTTGTTCTTTCTAAGGTAGAGGCTTTCCATATGTATTTTTAAATTGTCACAAGAAATTTTTCAGCACGATTAAACAAAGAGCTCTTGATAAGACTACAGCTCTAGCAGATACAATTGGGGGCAGGGTGGAGGTTAAGACATTATCTGCTCCTGTCTCTCTCTACTTGTTATCACAGGTCACTGCTTTTGAAGAAAGAATTAGGGAACATTGGTGTCTGAACCTCAGCTGGTCCAGTCTACCATCAAAGGATTAACCAACTCAGACTTCACCTATCACAATACTTAAGTTTAAAAATCAACCAAACAATAACCAACAGAAAACCATTTAGCAGAAAAATCTTTCAGGCTATATTTCCTCAGCATCAAGTAGTTACTAAAGCCTCTCAGGCATTTTAACCATAACCAAAACTCTACTACACATGAACATATTTTATCCCATCCATCCCTGCTCAGGTTCAGTACAATTTCAGTCAGGCAACCTCAACACTCCTTCCTTCTTTTACCCTCAGAAACCTCATGTCCAACACCCAAAGCTATGCAGACTCTCAGTTCTGAGTGTGCTACAATCAATGCAGTAAACTCCTCTTGCTTCAATATATGGTCTTTGGGGGAAGAGGTTGCAGGGGAGAGTGTGACACTTAAGGCAGCACAGAAGATGTGCAATGTAATCCAACTGTTTATTGCCTTTGTTTTCTCTCTTAACATTCTCTTCTACCCTCTTGCCAACTGACTGTCTCCTCCACCTCCCTTAAGTGTCACTTTATGTCTTCCTTCCTTTTCTGTTCCTCTTAACAGAATGAAACAAATGATAACATGGCATTAGCATGAAACTGCCACTACCACATCAGTTGTTCCATTTGTGTTCTAGAACATTCCTGTGTTTTTCATCCATCCTATCCAACTTATACTGTGGGTAGAGACTGTCTCTCCTTTTGTGTCTTCTCAACATGCATCTTATTTAATCCATACTCTCATGCTTACTCTGTAAACCCCCAGCAGTAACACAGTTAATACAAAATAAAACCTGTAGCTTTTTTCAGTTGGCTTTGTGATTTTTCAGCTGGATTGAAAAATTCTGATCAAAACTACAAACAATGATTTTCCTACCAAGTGAGCAGTTACTCTGCATCCTCCCATCTGTTGAGCAGCGGAGCATGGTGCCCACCACACGGCCTCCTACTACGATGACACGCACGTCCTTGCCATGGGACTCCTTAACGTATTTTTGAAACAAGTAAGGGGCATCATGACGGATCAAATGGCTTAGGTCTGCCAAATGGTGCTTGTCTCGTGCCAGGAACACAGCTTTACCTGTATGGAGAAAAGAACATCAGAAGACTGAAAACAGCTACCCATTTGAGAGCTGCATCAATGATTCAGCACATGAAAGTAAAACCTCTGACGAGCATGCTGCCCATTCTCACAGGCCTCATCCATATACCCATTTACAAATTCCTCTGTGGACAACAGTGTTCCAGAGCTTTTCAGTGTTCAAGTACTGGCAGAGCTGAGGAGACATATGAGGAGTTTAAAACAAAAAAAAAAGAAAAAAGAAAGAAAAAAAAGCTTTAGATAAAGGAGGTGATCTCGAAATTTCAACTCCTCTTGGTACGTGCCCTTAATGAGAGGGAGAAAAGGAAGACATACTTAAAGATCAGCAGACATTTAATTAATAACAATTTTATTCAGCCAAGATGACTGGACCCACAACCTACAGTTTTGACACACAGGAACCAACAACATGAAACCGTTCAACACTGGGCAACTGAGAATTCTGAAGTCACAAGTATGACACTGCAAAACCAACCGCTTCCCTGTTGAGAAGTTGCTGAGAGCTGCTCTTCCCAACACCTACAAGGGCTCACAACTCCAGAATGAGGTTTTGCAGTGGAACAACTACACTCAGAGGAAAACACTAGACTCTACAATATCCAAGGTAATTCAGCAGATTCCACAAGACATAAAATGAATGGAATACACTACAATTTAAAAAAAAAAAAATCAACTCTGTAGAAATCATTAGCTTTTCTGCAAGCAGTATCCCTAGGACTTGCACATTTTTTCTTGTTGCAGAACTGTCATTCAATTACGCTACAATGCTAACAGAGTACAAAAATAAACTGATAAACTGCCTATCTTAAATAAAGGAACAGAAATGCAGTTGTAGCAGAGCTAGGAGAAATAACATGCAAAGAATTCCACAAAGTGCTCCAAAGCCCAACTGGGGTAACCTCTTTAGTCAAGATTTAAGGTCTCTGTAACACAGAACACTGCTTGAGGAACATGAATTTCTCATTACAGAGAAATGAGAGTGTAAGCTTAAAAAATGGTATGACAGCAAAAACCCCCATGTACTTGCTCTTTCTCCTTCTCCTATTCCTGACTTCATCTCTCCACCAGGCACTTAATAATCCTACAGTATTCCTGAAACTGAATAGGAAGAATGATCCCTTGGATGGGAAAAGCTTAATTCTTAGGAATTATGCAACATCACAACACCTTGGCAAAAACACGATTGGCACATTTGCTGCAGCAGCAAACTACACAGCAAACAGGCCTAAAATGACTTTTATTCATCAGCGAGTACCTATGATCATGTTTGCCTGTTTATTTTAAATGTAATTTCTAAATGGCTGTTCTTCAATTAATTTGAAACAGTTTCCCCAACTCTCTTAATGTGAAAGGATATGTGCTGTCCATAAATTTGCATTAGAAAATTCAGAATTTAAACTGCTCTAAAAGCAAAACTTGTAAACAGATTTACATGAATCCTAAGTAAAAAAGGGAGTCAACAGCTGTAACTACCATTATTTAGCAGATCTTAACAAGAGGCAGTGTCAAGTCAAATCCACTGTCTCAGATTTTCCACAGCTGCCAAATTCAGCTTGCTGCAAAATCAAACTCCAACTTGGCTTTGCAGCTCCACAGGCACTTTAAAAACACACAAAGTGGTATTACTGCCAACAGAAGCAGGTCTGATCTTCCTCAGACCCAGCGTTTTGCTCTCACTCTTCCATTACATCAACACAAGCGTTTATGTGAGTAGGTGCTAAGTCATGTAAGGAATTAATCTAAGTACAAATAACCCATCTCGATTCATCCAACATCAGTTCCTGAATCCATTTACTACATGGCTACAAAAGTACTCATGCCAGCAGAAGAGATGCACCAGAGCAGCACAGAGTGGGAGCAAACTGACAGACAGGAAGAAGGAAGAAGTGGTGTCTTTTAGTTACGATTTTTCTTAAGGTAACTGCTGTTTTATGTTCTTAAACTTCATTTTTAGTCTCTTTACACTTTTAGTATTTTTTAATAGCTTTTAAAGTATATTAAGAACAGAGCAACATCCTGTGCAAATAACCTCTGAAATTGATTTACAACTGGTTTCCTTTAGTAGATCACTATCTAACAATAAATTAAGTTGATGTGTTGTTTCATATTCAACAATTAAAACAAAATAGTAATAACAGAAAAATTTTAATTTTTTCAGTTTCTGAAAAACAGAGATCCAATTTGACAAACAATACGTAAGATTTTAATTAAATCAAAATTCTAATTATAGACAAAGTCAAGTCGAAAAAAGGTCACTGAATGAACGGTGATTTCACTTCTTATGCCTATTTTAAAGCATCCCTACAGTCCATGTAGATTTCTCTTTACTTTCCCCAGGCCAAACCTTCCATTATTCCAGTTCAAAGCTTTCCTCAGAGAAGTCACCAATGCACTGCAATTTTGAAGCCCTTTCCCTGCGCCCCACAATTGCAAGACTAGGTTCTACTAAAACAGTTTCCCAGCATTGCAGTCTATTCAACATCCAGAAGTTGAAGAGGGATAGAATTTAGATGTACTGGAAAGAAGTCCAATACCTAACAGAAGACCTTTTAATCTATCATTCCTTGACGAGACCAAATCTTGGAGTGCTGCTCAGCATACTCCTTGGCCTCATCCCTGACCTCACACCCACCTCGATGACCCCGCGTGTTCTTCACCACCATAGGGAACTCCAGCACTTCCGCCTCATCAATCATTTTGGAAAAATTCTCATGACCACCTGGCAAAAAGAAAATCAACAACATTATGTGCCACCAGTCTGGCATAGCCAAATTGGGGATGTAATTGCCATACCTTCCTCCCACCCTTACAACTTAGATAATGAATTAAAAACTATCAGTTAAGAGGAACTTGGTCATGGAGCATGATCAGGCTTTGAAGGTGTTTGTGATCTGTGGGATACCAACTCCTACTTCTTTTGAAGACACAAGTTGACAAAGACCTCTTGATCACAAGCTCAAAAGACTCAATCTAATCTTCCAAATCTGAATGCCCTGACCCTACCATCTTGTTCCACTTTATCCCTTTTACTCTACTGACACCCACCTGTTAAAGTGTCTAAAAGGAAAATAGCAAAGACATAATAGTAACAGTTGCATCTGAACTACTGACCAGGAAAGCAACATGGAATACAATGTCAAGGCATAACCCAAAAAGCAGCAACAACCCATAACTTGTCACTCCACCTCCCCCCTTTCCAAGGCTCAAATGTCCTGTATCTCATTCTCCCTATATCCTAAAGTAGTATTTAAATCTTTTAACCTCATTGCATCTATAAAGACCTTAGAGAGTAGCTTTTAATCAATCATTCACACAATTATGGTTGATACTTCAAGGTTATTTGAGTTCATTTCACTAAAAAGCAGACCACAGTACAAGCAATACAGAAGAGAAAGTTAGCAGACAAAGGGACGAAGGCTCCTCCAATAGCATGTGGAGTAAAGCACAGAAGTCAAGCCAAGACACTGGTCACAAAGCCAGCAGCAGCCCTCATGACCCTGTCATGGATTTTAATGCATGTCGTGGAATAACACGTCATTCAGCACATCCTGCTTTACTTGGCAAAGCTAGCTCTCACTGATAACTTGACACTTGTGGTTAAGAAAAAAAAAATTAAAGAAAAAAAAAACAGGTTATGCTTCTGTGACAGATAGCTATGAACAATCAGATATGTTCTACAACTATCCCATCATTCATGGACTCCCCCCCTTCCCTTCAACAAATTAAAAACTCATTCCATTCTCAATGAGTTAGAGCAACCGCATATATAAAGAAAGGGTGTGCTTCTTCTCTAATGTGCTTTCACAGTAAGTGATGGAAATAATAATTCATAGTAACTGATAGAAAGCCATTCTTTTTGTTTGTCAAGTTCATTTCTGTTTTCATCAAGTTCCTACTACCAAAAGCCTATTGGTGCAACACCACAAAGGGCAGGAAAGCACTGGTATTACTCAAGAAGGAAAGGAGCATTGAAAGGTATCTTCAGTCCTTTAATAGATTGTAATTGAAAGCACCAGGGTAGCTCAGCCAAATGCTTCCTCTAATCTAGTACTGTGTCAGGAACCACAGACTCCAGAGGCAGGCACAAGAAACAATAATTAGCTGTTTTGGTGGAAAACAACCCCCAAACAACTGTTAAAAGCTGAACAAAAGAGCTTGTACTCTTTTTGTCCTTCCACAAAAACTAATATATTTTGCAGACACTTTCATTCATACAGAAGTTTAATCCACGGCTAGATCTTTGTAGTATCTTAGGACATTTAGTTCCCCAAGTTCTTGTCTGTTGTTTCTGGCAACTGGAAAAGAGTTAAAATATTTTAGCAATAACAGCCAAAGTTAGTTGCTTGGAAGGCTGAGGTACAGTTGAAGTACTCTTCTGAAAGCATCACCAGCTAATCAACAAAGCCAAAACCAGAATTTGAGCGCCATGACTTCAATATCCTTTTCTGGTTACTGAGCACTTAGCTGGGGAACTAGCCTCATGCTACTTAATTTCTAGGGTTTTCCAAAATTTGACTCAAATCTTTTGCGCTGCAAAAGCATAAATTGTGGTAGGCAACCATGCTATCCTTTTGATCCAAAAGCCTTACCATATGAAAAAGTGTCTGGAAGAGGCACACCATGGCCAGCAAGTTCTTGAAACGTCCAGAACTTGTTGACACAGTTGAGGATGGCTTGGGGACGATTCATCAATCGACAGCCCATCTTCTCCAGGTGGCGAAGGACTGTGATATCGCTGTCACTCTGGACCCAAGGTGTTGGTACACGCACAACCACTACTTGTGGGTATGCAGTAACAAGCTCCCCTTTCACCCGGAGACCTAAAGAAGGAAAGAAAAACATCCCAGTCAACTACAAGGTCTTCAGGAAAAGGTAAACAGGCAAAGAAATACTGCACTATCTTTGATCACAACAGGGATACCAAACTTCAACAGTGAGCGTTAAAACAGCACAACTCTCCCTAGCATGCATCTTGTCAGTTATGCTGTTTCATACATGTCACTCCTAACCCACTTAAAACTAGGACTAGGCAAAAACAAGACTTTATTAGAGCACACAATCTTGAGCTTCTCCTCAGGGTGAAAGCCATTTTTTCTAGGTTGACACACCATCCTTTCTATGGGTGTTAGCTGCACACTACATTCACACCAGCTGTACCAACAGCTCAGGAGGTTCCTGCCTCCCACCGCTGGTTCTTGCCTGTGGGATGCAGTTCATACCTTTCCCAGTCCCAGCTGTATTGATCCCTCTGTTTGTGGTATCACGTTACACAACATATTGCCAAAGTAACAGAGATTAGATATGACCCTTAAAAAAACACAAAAAACCAGCAGTATTTTTAACATAGGCAATTTCAACAATCTGATTTATAACTATTCAGAATTAACTTTATCAGCTAACAGGGAAGCACCCTGTGACATAAAGGCAGGAACCAGAAGGAAAAGCCAGTTTTGCCACCAAGACCAATGTATTACTTAATCATGACCTACAGTTTTACATTGTCTGAAAAAGAAACACTGAAAGACAGGCTGCAGGAATAGGAATATGACAGGATTGGACGGGAGGCATCAAGCTCAATGAAGATACTCTGGCATCAGAGGATGGGAAAAGACAAATAGGAATTGATATTCATAGTATTTGCCTTGCGTTCAAAGTAAAACTTTATGCGTTCAGAATAATATACAGAGCTCACACTGTCATCAGCACCTTAAAGGTTAAAAAAGAGAAAGAAGGTGGGCTGAAAAATCACAGTGCATTCACATTTCTGTGCATAGCAAAGGCCAGCTGTAACTACGGAGATCTAGCCAAAATTAATTACCTGATTACTGTATTCCAAAAATGTTACTTTACAAATACAGACTTGCATCTACTCAGCCTGAAGACACAGATTGCCGAACAGTGTATTTCATTTCAAGGTGCATTTGAATTAATTGTGAGAGATGGGGGGGATGAGGGGGAAGAAGGGAGGGTACCCCCCCTCTCTCTACTTCCCCTTTTTCTTTTCTTCTCCCAACCAAGATGTATTTTAGAGCTTGCCTTAAATATAATGAAGTAACCACCTAACTCCCAAAATGGAAGAGGATGTATGCTGCCCAGTCCTCAGGAGGACACAGAACCACACTCTGGAAAGGCCAAAACAGAGCCACATCCAATACAAATCCCTTTTTCCAATCCCCACAGCCATAATTGCACAGAGATGAGCAAACATAAGCAGACGGGTGCTCTGGCTGCTCACCTCATTAGCACCAAGCACTGCCGCATTGCAGCTGACATGACTCGCGTGTTTAAGCAAGCAGGCTTCAGACACACACCCCTCCCATTTCATAGAGGCATCTCAAGCAAGAGTAAAAACAAGACACTGCTACAAACCTAAGCAGACTGTGTACATCACAAAATGGACTACCAACTCCTTTAGCCAGAAAAAGAGTACAGATTCAGCAAGCAAAAGATCTTTTACTTATCAGTCAGATTCCACCTTACACAAGTATATTCCCATTTAGGTGCATGCCCAATTACACCACTTTTTGCCAATGTAATTGCATGCATGTCCTGATCCACGTGCAAGCTGTGCAACAATCATTTTAAAAAGGACTGCATATTCTACACAGCCCCAAAATTGCCACCGTATCTCTGTTGTGAACCAAAACGACATAGTTTTCCAATTCATAATCTCTCAGTCTATTTTGTTGTTTCGCTTTAAAGTCACGCCACATGCTGAAGTTTTGCACCATGGAGTCTGAAACAGAAAAACAGCAGTTTGAGGAGACGTGTGTATGCCTCACCTGGAATTCTCCTGAATACCTGCATTGAACTTGACTATCAGACTGGTGTCAATTGAACCAGGCCACCATCCCCCCTAGAGTAACTTCGGAAGTACAATCATATTATCAACAGAACGTTCTGAGCTTTTGTTCCAGATTCAGTCATATTCTCTGGTCTGGATACTGTTGTCCCCAGAACAACAAAGAAAAAAATATCTCTCCTTATAGAAGGCAATTTACAAACAAAAAGAAGAACCACTCAATGAAATGTGTAATTTGAATCACTACTACTGACACGCATCCTAAAAATTAGCTGCAGTTTCCCAGCAACACAGTGCTGCAAACAGAAGCAGTTTTATTACAGTAAAAAGGAGAGCCAGATTCTGCCATTTTGGAACAAGCATGCATTCAGCATTCCATCTGAGACCCATCAGTTAAATATCAGGTTAACAGTCATTATTGCCAACTGGGCTGATAATATTGATTCAGTATGACGTGCTGAAAACAGTAACACAGAAGATATTAATGCATACAATTAATTTCTTTTCCAAAGAAACAATTCATGAATTCAAAAAGGAATAAAGGGGAAAAAAGACATGTTACAGAGATACTACTTACAGAGTGGTTAAGAAGTAATCAAGTTGGGGTTTTTTAAATTATAGCGTCTTTAGTTGAAAGGGACCCACGAGGATCATCATGTCCAATTTCCAGCACTACACAGGCCAGCCCCAAGTATCACACAACATGCCTGAGAGCATTGTCCAAGCTCTTCTAGAATTTCGTCAGGCTTGGTGCTGTGACCCCTCCCCTGTGGAGCCTGTTCCAGTACCCAACAACTCTCTGGGTGAAGAACCTTTTCCTAACACCCAACCTAAACCTCCCCTGACACAGCTTCATTCCCTCAGGTGCTGTCACTGCTCACCAGAGAGAACAGGTTGCTGTCTGCCCCTATGCTACCCCTTGTGAGGAAGTTGTAGACCATGTTGAGGTCTCCCCTCACTCTCCTCCTCTCCAGGCTGAACAGACCAAGTGACTCCCAAATCCACACACAGTTGAGATGAACTCTCTTTTCTTTGCCGTAATAGTACCATCCTGGTCCCAAAACAGTATCAGCAGGTTACACTCAAGGTTGCCTGCGGACAATGAACCAACTTCAGAAACACACAGAAGGCAAATGCCCAGATCATTCAGAATACCTTGACAAATAACAAACTGGTCCATTTGCTGGCATTCTCAGGGGATGCCCATGACATTGCAAACATGGCAGATAGCTATACAGTCCTTGGAAGTACCAATAGTAAAAGCCAGGAAAGGAAAATTTCATGCTTATCCAATACTATGAACTTTCTCATCATAAACCAACCATTTTATCAGTACCTGAGGAACAATTTTTTAGATTATCATATAACATTTGGGTATTTTTTGGTCCTATAAGAAAGACTCCTGGGTTGGAATATCACACAACAAAACCAGATGTAAGCCCTGCACTTGAACAAGACCTGTTCTTTCACTCAGTTTCAGCTTCATTTGTTCTTCCTCTGCAAAGCAAAACTCCAAAATGGAACATGGTACACCTATAACATACATCAATCATCACAGTATTCAGACAAACTACAAAAGGAATTTTTGCAATGTGAACTGTAATCACCCAGGAATGAACTTGACCAGTTACACCACATCCCTCGAAGTCAAAAAGCCTCAAAGCTTGTTTCTCTCCAAAACAGCTCAAAGAAGCACATGATAGAAGTGGGTGGGTAAACACATGATTATTCATCATTTGCCCCAACCAGTTCTCATGCTTTTCATTCACAAAGAACAGCAGGTGAGCTTAAAATGCAAAGTTGCTGGTCTCTGCTAAAATGGCTTATTTTGACCCAAACAGATGGAAGCCATCACACGAACCTGTAAAGACCACAGAAAATTGACAGACTGTTAAAATGAAGAAAGAGGCAGGAACTACTACTGCTACCAGTGAAATAAGAAGATATGTATCTATACTCTAATAAAGTTCTGGAGACACTAACCTCTCCAACATGGTAGAGCCTATTTGCACAGCAAGATACTTCAGGTGACAGCTGGCTCTGAAAAACCTCATGTAGTACAATTTTAGGGTGGGCACACATACATTAGAAAAAACTCACAAAATTCTGGAATTTCCCAATGCTCATTCATACATGCAGGGCTTTTTTAGTATCTTCTGATCTCTTCTCTACAACAAATTTATCTCACAATCACAATTCCTCAATCAAAAAGTCTCACTCTTAAGTGAGTTATCATTTAGGTGGCACACATTCCCAATGAAATGCCTTCAAAATACAGACATACAAACAACACTGAGTTATCCTGACTTAACAAGTTGATGCCTATCAGCTAACACTCCTAAGCTGACTATGTGCTTGTTCCCCTCCTACAGCAAAACACAAGGCAAAAAGCTTGACCTTAAGTCTCAGTGAAGGGGTTCTACACTATTCATGAATCTCACAGCACGGCTGGGACAAGCTTGCTGCTCAAATACAGGCATTGTAACAATATCCTGTAGGGCCTGCAAACCAAACACGCCTCTGCAAGCCAATCACAACCACAGCCAGAGTACCCAAATTCTTCAACTGCAGCCTCACACTTTTTGCAATTCATAAGCATTGGTGCTTCATCTACACAGTTATCCAGCTTTCTTTCACTTTAGAAACTCTACGAAGCTCTTCTGCAATGGCATTATAAATGGCTAAAAAGGATCAAGATCAAGAAACTGTGTGCGGCTCCTGAACATTTCAATTCACATTCAAGTAGTATTTTAAATGGCTTACATTCTTGAAATTCATTATATTCAGACCGCAGCCTACACAAATCCCTTCCAATCTCTACAAGAATTATTCATCAGCAGATTAGTAACTATCTCATGTCCAGTTTGCATGTAACAAACAACTGTACTTTATCTCAAACAAGGCAAATGTTTTCACAAAAGGAACACAGTTTCAGGAGACAGGTCTAAAATCTCAAAGATTTGCAAGGACATCAAAAACCATTTCAGATGTTTTATAGCTCTTGATATAGAAAACATCAGGCATTTTTAACAATGAAATAAAACTTGATAATATTAAATGAATTCATAAAAGTATTTCCAGTCTAAATTATAATTTGGGAAAATAATCAAAAGAAGCAAACTGAGTCACCAAGGCCATGGAATATTTAGTATTCCAATTCAGGTCTTCAAGTACAGCATGTGATCATAAGAACCACAGTCAAACTCTTCAATAAAATAAGACACACAGCTAAATGCCTGAAGTATTTAATAGACAAGCAGAAGGAGATCTGAGTGGACTTACATGTAAGTACAATTACTGATATCAAGCTTCTATTTTTATACAACCATCAGTATTAACTGATAGACTATGACAGATGAAAATACTAAAGTCACCGGAAACATCAGAAGATATGGCCTGGGGAAGAAACCCAAAGGTCAGTGACACAAGAGTAACAAAGAAAAAACTTCCTCAGGGAGAAATTTACCTTTACTTCTACACATAGAGTAGAAAAACCTAAATCAGGAAACAGATTTCCATGATGAAAATGACCAAGCTTATCACTTTGTAACTGCCATGCTACCCATGGAAGCTCATGATCTATCATACCGCATTTCTGACCAAACAGATCAAAAGAGCAGGAACAATGCACAAAAGGCGGGTTTGCTAGAGCTCCCTATACAGTGCAGCCATGAATTCAGCAACATAAAACATTGCAGTCATTAAGCAGTCTTCTTTCAAACTGACTTCCAAATGTATACATTTCACAGGATTTGTCTTGAGAATTGCGTGATTATTAAATTATTCCATGTAGACCATGGATAACTATGCAAGGAATCCTCACTTTGTGGCCTCAGCTACCCCAGGCAACCACTTCAGCTTCAGTGACTATCTCTGTCTTTAGCATAAACCCCTAATAAATGCCAACTCTCTGAAATATGTAAGTAAAATGAAGCAGGAAGAAAGTGTTTCAGTACTCAGACAAATAAAGTATGTGGAATATTTTTCCAACAGGCATACCAGCACACATGTGAAATAATGACTGGTCATCATGCATGCAGCTTTACAAAAAAATAAAAACCTGAATCACATTTCCAAAGCACAAAATGTACACCAGCTCCCATCACGTTGCCAACAGGAGCTAACAGGGCCTGAGAACTTCCAGAACTATTACCCAGATTTTTCCTCAGAGATCTGTATGCTACCCTGAAAGTCTCCAGCTCTCACAACTTTGTTACACGAATTTATTCACCCACCCATCCATGGAGCTGCTGATGTTTCCCAAATGAACAGTCACTCAGCAAGTAGGCGATAATGAATTCAACTCGCTCAGCTGGGAAAAACAGGCAAGCCTTTTATCACACAAACCTCTCCTCGTATTTTGAGGATATTACATCCTGCTACTTGCTTTTCCCAATTAATCAGTTGTTCTCACAAAAATCACTGAATTTTTTACAAATCTGGACTCACTCCTGGTCTCAGAACACTGCATTACTATTTCTGGTTCATTTTTCCTCCCAATATCTGTCAGCCACAAGACACTGCATAATATTTGCATTAAATTTCTAAAGTGTTTAATAATTACTTACAGTTTACTTGCAGGGAATTAAATGTGTTTCACCCTAATTGCCATGTAAAAGCAAGCTTAAAGCTCAAAAGAGAGATATTCCAAACTTTAACAGCAAATTGCTGCAATAACAAGATATACATTCCCTCACTAAACTCAAACACAACTAGATCTCTAAAACTTTTAAAACTCAGCCTACTTCAAGTATACATTCTGTCAAGACTGTGGCAGAATTTAATAATAATTAACCAAAGCAGAATTAACATTAACAAAGTACTATTCCATACCTCAAAAGCTTGCTGCTGTATTAATTCAACTTTATATAATCTATCTTATAAAACAACTCTAAGCAACATAAAACTCCCAGAAATTAGGTGATACATTATTTTCTTCAAACTTCATTTGGAAAATGTTAAGTTCACTGAGATGTATAAGTATTTTGGAGCAGCTGGCATTTCCTGGGGTTTTTGCCAAAGTCAGAAGCAGTCACTGAAGTTAAACTCTTCTTCTGAGAATGTGGCTGCCTGTGGCAGCTGTATGCTAGATAGAGTATCACACCTTAAACGCAATTTTATTTAAACCAGAACGTAATCTTTGAAAAGCAGCTAAGCACCGCAAATTTTAGAGAACCATCAATTTATTAACACTAAACTTCCCACTTTGAAGTTGCACAGGAATTTTCTCTGTATCACCACCTGACAACCACAGTTTATGAGTCTGAACACTAAGTAGTCACAATTCCTCCAGAATTTCACAGCCATGTGAAAGCCTCTGATATCTAATATTACCAAGCTATCTTTTATTCTAGTGTCCACACAGAGTCCTACAGTAATTCTGTGCTGGGTGTTTTAAGTCCTTATTCTCTCCCTTCCTATCCTACTCACTAGTTTTTTCAAACCAAATTAACAAGTGCTGGCATTCAACCCTGTATGTTTAATATGAGACCTCAACCTCCTCCTCCACAGAAACTTAACCAAAAAGGGTTTCTTGCCAAGATACACTTCCATAGCTCAGCAGTTCAAATGAAATCACAGGGAGCAGAGACAAAACTCATCTCTCTAAAACCATACTAAAATCGTACTATGCCATACTAGTCTGAAACGGGGAACAGAGAAATGAAAAGGAGCAGATCTAGCTTCAAGTCATGAATTCCTAACACAAGCATTGTGAAAACCTTCACAAAAGGACACTGTGAAGCTCCAAACAGAACAAACAGGTACCTGAGTTAAACCACCAGTACTTCATGTCCCTTCCTGGACCCAATGGATCCCTTCCCTTTCCCAGGAAGAACACAGAATTATTCTTAGAAATGCACAGGCTACTGAAAATGGTGGGAAACTCGGAAGGATGATGATGCATAAAGCGATTATGGCCATTCTGGCCTAGGGGGAAATAGACCTGATACTAACATGCATACCTCACTAAATCAACGCTAGCAGACTGATTATGGCTAAATCTTGTTTCTATCTATATTTCAAGTCACCATACACTGGTTGCTTCTAATCCCAAAACGTAAGTACTTCTTCAGAGTCATACATAACTGTGTAGTGAATACACCAAAATATAAAAACGTATGTGAAAGGTATATTACAAACACAAATTATGTTTTTTCAGTAAGTTAACCAATTTAGAAAGATAGTCAGATGCCGTCAATGTCAAATTAATACAACACCCTAACAATTGAACACTGTTTGAACCAAAGATGTATTGCTACATCTTTCATATCTAGTATGGACAGGCAGGAAAAAGAACCTTAGAAACTCAATGTTGTAACAAGCTATGAATACTCTAAAAACACAGATTAGCCTCCCAAATGAAAAACTAGTATCACATTTATGACAAAAGCAGCATGAACCAGGTCTAAGAAAAAAGACAGAATGAGAAAGAAAGGGAAAGTTACCTACTAGAAAACAGAGACGCACTTAGAATAGACCTTGCAAAGCTTAGTAAGTTATGAAGAACTGAAACTTAGAAAACGATTACTTAAGACCTCAATTTAGAGCTGTCCTCTTCCCTCTGTTTCTCTCGATAGCTAACATACTTCAGCTGACAAAAACAGTAGGGTCCTAACCTAATCACACACCCACAAGTTACAGACACTCAGCAATCACCAGAGCTAAGATAAAAGTGAACATAACAGAAAACAGAGCAAGAGGAACATGCTCTGTCATCAAAAAAAGAGATATTCCTATAGCTACCTTCCTACTGCTTGCACTTCAGAGCCAGCTTTGGTGCCCACATGCTTGCACCACAGGCCACCTCAACAAATCTGAATGCCAGAAAATTAACAGGTGGAAACAGGTGGGGCTTTTTACCCACCTTCATTAGCTTGTGATTAGAACATGAGTTGAAGAACCTGCATGAGGAAGAAATGATGGTGTAACTGGGAACAGGGGTGACAGAGGGGAAAAAAAGAGTTCCCCATTTTGGAAGCCCAAAGCTGTGTATTTAGCACAGCCTTATTATAAGGCCTTATAATGAAACCTTTACCTAAACCCTCTGCTCAGCGCAGACCACACTTCAAAAGGAGACATCTGTTTACAACCCAGACATGATCTTCTAGTTTTTATGTGGCTGTAGGTGAGACCTCTTGCACCTCATTAGGTTTTTTGTAAATGGTTCCCACTAGGAGGTCTCAGAACATTCCTGGGTCAAAAAAGCATGCTTTACAGTGTTTTAAAAGTCTAAAGCATCCATAACTGACAGAATACCCACTTGGGGAAAGTATCTGTGCTTTATCATGTATCCACAGTCCACAGACACTGAGAGCCTTAGAAATAACAAGTTCTGGAATCCACACAGCCATCCATGCCCCCACCCTCCACCCCCAGCAAAAAGCAGAAAGCCATAAACATTAAACAATCCCATCCTAAAATGCAAGTCTTCAATGTTACAGAACAAGAACAGAATCATAAAATCATTAAGATTGGAAAAGACCTCTAAGATCAAGTCCAACCACTAACCTAACACTGCTAAATATATGTAAACTAACCTCAGTGTAAACTCACTCCACTCAACACACAGTCAGCCTTTCTTACGTTTTAAATGTGCAGTTTCTCTTAATTCTGAATAGCAGGTGAATTAAAAAAAAAAGTTAAGGATACACCTGAAAATAATGCATAATTGGAAAGGTCTTTCCAGAAGTAGAAAGAAATCTCAAGACTTCAAGCAACCCAGAATGGCAGAGTGTTCTCCTGCCACCTGAGATGAATCCAAATTTTTCCTGCAGTGCCAAAAATCTACTAAATACCTTTACAATCCATAACTTAATGTACCTATCTGCTACCAAACAATACTTTCTTTTATCTCAGTAACTGGCCTTGTTTTGATTTAAGCAAACTGCTGAATGGAGGAACATCCCATGTGAGTTTTAAATTTGTAATGAAGACATGTATCCTTCATATCTGTCTCCCATAACAAAAAACACATCTAGAAGCATTTCTACATTGTCAAAAGCTTTTAATAGATTATGTTAATCTCCCTGTCCTTTCCAGTTTTTTCTAAATACGTTTAACTGAGCCTGAATTCTGGTGAATGGGAAGATCCTTTCGGCTTACTGTTTTGACCTGTCATTGCCTTTCTAATCAAACTGCATTAAATTTATGAATTGGAGGCACTTATTCTGGAAACAAATGTGTCCTTCTTAAAGGAAGGAATTTAACTGTCATATTTTGGAAAAAAAATTGAGTTAAAACTGACTCTGAAGCTTGCAGAGATAATATCAACTCCGATCAATGGGGAGATTCTCTGGTTTTGTGGGTGTTTTTTTACTGTGTCAGAGAAAAATTTTATTTACTCAGATAAGCAGTATACAACAGTTTCAGGTGTCATCATGAGTAGAGTATTTTCCTACACCAACACCTGCACCCCACAAAACATCATTCTAAACCAAAAGCTACAACCCAAAATTTCTCTAGATTTGACAGACATTAACATAAAACCATTCAAAAAACAAAGCTAGAGAAAAAAGAATTACATTTTTCCCCACACCTCTGTAAGTATGCTCACTGAGCTTGTTTCCTCTTCCCAGGTTTAGAGGGTTAAAACTACACTGCAGTAGCTGTACATATGCTCCATGCCCACACTGTAATGAGAACACCACAGTATTATTTCTCACCTGATTTGGATGCAGAAGCTTCCACCTAGGGCCAAAAACATGTTAACTAATTAAGATACTTAATCAGTACACTCCTTAATTCACTCCATCCAATCTGTAACTTTCTTATTGTAAGAAAATATTCCTCAGAATTACACAAGTACACAGTCCTTCCAACCAGTCGTCAAATAAAAAAATCATGCAGCAGTAGTATTGTACTCACAGACAGCAGAAAAAAGCAAGCAGAAGGGACATCCCCCACTGTCAGCTTGTTTTCACCTTTGAAAGCAATACATGTAAGAGATTAGCTATTTTATCACTAATCTCTAGATTCTAAGGGTAATTCTGAGTTTACCAATCCCTGCAAGTTCCTAAGTATCTTCTTAAACATTCTCTCTACACTACAATCTCTAAAGCTCTCATGTCCTTTCTGAAATAATCATCTGACCAATTTACAAAGAAACAAAATTCACAGTGGGGCTACTGTTTTCAACACAAACAGGTCAATGGCAGAGAATAGGAACAAAAGCTTTTTTACCAGCTTCAGGTATTAAAAATCTTTAGTTCATTTATGCCATGCATAGATTCCTTGAAGAACCTCCTTTAAATATCCACAGATTGTCTTCAAGCTCTTCCGCTTTACGGCAACACAACCATGGAAATTTCATTACCAAATGGCACTCTTGATCTGTTCTTACTAACTGAATTGTAATTTGCATTCACTCCTAGACTCTGCCTCTTAACAATTCAAAGCTCTGAAAGGAAAAGGTTTATTAACAGCATGCTATGCACCTTGGAAGACCCAAGCAAGAAAGGGGAAGAAACGAGCACCTCTTTAGAAATTCCAGTGTTGGACAAAACACCCACACAAGGTTGTAGTTTTAAGACAATTTAAGTCACTGTTGCTGCCAACAGTTTTACTCTCCAACTCCACGCAATCCTACAGTGGCATGTAGTTTCACCCACTCCCTATCACCTGCTCTAGTGCTCTCCAGACTCACTGGTGAGCAGGTAAGCTTCCTACACCAGCAGGAAACTCTTCTGTTCTTTTGTGGAATTCAACTTCTGCAGGTATTGCAGGCCAAACTAGCTCACTGTAGGATCTGATCAATCCAGGTGTCAACTGCAACAGAGAAGCCTGGATCATAGCAATAACAGCAAGGATCTGAACAGTTTAAATTGCCAAGAAAACGCTGTTTTGAGACTGCAGAATTCTCTAGAGTGAGGTGGGTTTTTTCTTCCTACATTTATAGCTCCATGGTCACCATGCTAGCCCAGTTTCCATTTTGTAAAAACAAGCCTGTCAGACTAATTTCTGTTTCTCCAACTCCGGCTCTCTCAATCTGTGCACATAATACAATTCTTCTACTCAGACAGGTTAAGAAAAATTTGCAGAACTGCTATAAAGGCCAAGCTGCCAGACTTATTTGAGCATGACAAACCATTACAAGCATTAAGACATGCAGTTTACACATACAGCATCTCTTTTGCCTGCAACCACAGACCTTATTCACCTCAAAGCATCCACAAAGGGCATGCACTTTCGGAATCCTGCCTCACCTTTAGTCCCAAGCATGTAAGGAGGGGTGCACAAAGAACCATTTCAGTCTTAGGCCAGAATGATCCTGGGAAGATTGACAGAAAAACAAAAGGAAGCAGGATATGAACATGCACATCTCAAAAATTTCCAGTCATTACTAAGTTACTTCTCTACCTTTCTATCTGCACTTACGTCAGGACTTCAACCCATAATCTCTCCTCACTGGCAGCTGGGTAGTTTGCATGCCTGAGGTACTGTGGTGAATGTATAAAGACTCTTTCAGGACAGGCTGTGAAAATGAGAAGGGTTTGTGCTCAAAGGAGCGGATCACAGGCATGTGGCTTTGCTTTGGAGTGCACAGAGCTAGTCAAGAGACCAGCAACTGGTACAGTGTGCTAACACAGATGTGACCATGTATTTGGATTTCTTACCCCTCCATAAGGGTGGTCTAAGTTTGTGACAGACTGCCCTGAGAGGCTGCAGAGGCTTCATTCTTGGAGATACTCAAAGGCTGACTGGATATGACCCAAGCAACCTGATCAAACTACAGAGCTGGCTCTAGCTTTCAAGTTGGCCATCTTGAGTAGGCTGGTCCAGAGGACTTTTAAAGATCCCCTTGAAACATCATTATCCTATGATTCCCTGGGGCCTTCTCCTGCAGTATATGCTTGGCAACAGCAGGATGCATGCTCCAAAATACAGTATTTCACAGCTAAAACTAGATTTGTGGGTTCACTGGGAAACATCCTTTCTTTCTTTCTTTCTTCTGCATAATCCAGATGATCTGACAAGTTCTTACAGGCATTAAAAAACTAAAAATCAAATTCTTCATGCTGAAAGTGGAAAGTGCTTCTGTAGGTTTGACAGTTGGTGGTGGCAGGGAACAGGATGTCAATGAAACTTGAAAAGAGATCAAAGAAGAAATTCAATATATGGTAGAGACAAACCCCTTTTTGCAAAGAAAAGTAACGAAGGAGGGAAAGAAGTTGTGAAGCTTTTATTGTTAAGCTATAATTAAACAACTAAAAGCAGGCCTTGGTCATCATCATTTCATTTTCCTGGTGGAAGCAGTCATCCAACAAGATAGTCCTTCACAGAAAGATGCAGATGCAGAAAGTTGTCAGGGACACACAGGACAGTCCTGCCACGAGTTGAGTTTGAATCTATTTTTGTGGAACAAAAGCTACTTCAAGCCTTTAAAGTCAAAACTGTCTCACTGGAAATAAGCAGAGATGGACTGCAATCCAGACAAAGCAGAGTTAAACCTTTAATCTGAGTCTACAGGATATTCATGAATGTTGTCTGAGTCAGGGAAACAGGGGCACGTAGTTACATTAGCAGGAGAACTTGATATGGCCTCTTTTGTTATTAAAAACCTTCTTCATTGAGAAGAAAAGGGCATGATACAAGAACGAAAGCTGCCCCACAGCATTTGAGAGCTAAGATTTGGAAGGCTCTGCTTTCTAGAAAAGTGAGCTAACAACAGTGTGGCTGGTGAAGAAAATCCTGAAACTCCTAAAAAATAATTTCACAATCGCAACAACTTACTGCTTCTGCCATAGCAGGCTCAGCCAGGCTCACTAGTGCTCCCTTCCTGCTTCATATTAAGAAAAATCTCAATCAAAGCATGGCGTCCTGCCTGGCCACAGAACTAAGAATGTAGTGAGTCTGTGAGTCTGTTCCTCATCCAGGACCAGAAGGCCAAATACTTCATGTTGATATCCAAAAGTAATGTATTACTTTTTTATATATATGAAGATGTTCTCAACCGTGAAAAACAGCCTGCAAGGCACCTCATAAAATATGAAATATAAACACTGAAAGTAGAGCTGTCAAAAGAACCCAAACTGAAGTCCAGGAATAGAATAAGCCAATTTCCAAAGTAGCTGAGAAGTACAATAACAATGGTGACACACCAATTTACATATTCATGAAACAAGTATGAGGGAGAAAAGGTACAAGAGCAACCCCTTCAGGTATTTAGACAGGTGAAATAATTCCTGTCTCAATGACAGGACACATATTTTCTTGAATGTAAATTTATCCATGGACAACTGCACAAAGACAGAGTATTGGGTTACCCAAATAGTTATAATTCCATCACTCCTGTCCTGGTTTTCCCTACATCTACATTTTTCAAAGCCTGGATAGCTGATGCATCCAGCATGGTCCCTGTGTGACTGCACATTATTTACACAGAATATACGCATTCAACACTACATTAAAAGGCTACATTGAGAGGAAACTATTGTGGCCACAAAGTCAAGCACATAAAGGTTAGAAAAACCCACAACTCAGGATATGTCTGTGGCATTGATCTACTACCCCACCCACACACTGTCTTCAACTACACAAACAAACACTGTTTTTTCCCACAGCAGATATTCAATGTGCACAGGAGGTACAGCACTCACTTATCAAGCAGCTACTCAGCACTGTATTTTCCTTTATATTGTTCAGTATGTAGTCCATAGATTCAGATTGGACTGAAACCCTTCCCTGAAACACACCATTATTAATTTCTCCTTGAGTTCTATTTATTGTGCTTATCACAGTAATCACGATCTTAATTTATTTTGTCAACACCACAGGAAATCAGGGAGTATTCTACTGATTTCCCATATGGGGAAGGGAAACCAGGAGATAATTGTTAAAGAAGAAATTCTAAATGACGCATTTGGGAGACTATGATTTCTCAGTTGTTCATGCTGCTCTCATTGATTTTATTTGTGGATGCAACTATTCAGCACTTTCACAAAGCTGATCCTAGTATCCAAAGTCTGGGCACTCAGAAAATGCAAAAACATGCAATTAAAGGCAATTTCTGAGCAGCTCAATTTAAATCACCAGACTGACACTTTTCTTCCAGCAATGTTGTGCTTTAATTGTCACAAATTCTTCAACCACAAAGAAGGCAACCTAAAAATTGTCCTTTCCTTCACTATACTTCAAGTTACATTTCCAGAAAACAACACCTTATACTTTCAGCAGGCTGATGAAAAAGCAGCAAGTGGTTAAGTGATTTAAAATGTAGTATCTGAAACCAACAACAGAGTCAAAAATTTGGTTAATTTCAAATTTTTGGGCATTTGCCATTGCTACTCATAATAGTATTTTGTTTTTGCATTTGCAGATAATCAAAAACAAGTTTCCCTGGCATATAAGTAACATATGCATGACACCGGTGGAATAGCGCCATGAGGGTTAGACCAGTTTCATCTCCCACACAGGCCTCTGACACTTGAGCTGACAGTACACCTCAGCAGCACTGGAGCTGCAGCCTCTATGTGGACCAGCACCTTAAGGTTAATGGGCTTCACCATCAGCAAGTACTTGTGGAACCAACTGGCAGAAGAATGTTTCTCTGCAGGAGAGAAAATGTCTGGCCCATCTGATCCCACTCCAGGCACCACAAGTCAGCAACTTCTGAATGCAGCTTGCTTTGCCCCAAATTCTCACTCCCAACTCATCCCCCTTAGCATTCATCCCCCTAGCTATAATACCTGCACTTCCACTGTCTTTCTGTCCCACCTTCACTCTAGTCACTTTCACCTTCGCTAGAAACTACAGATTTCTCCTACTGTCATGTAGTTTCTGCATCTGTAAGTCTGAATACCACTCTAACCACTGGATTGCCTGCCTTGCCTTGAAACTTGTTTTCCATTTGAGGCTCCTTGATCAGTTTGCAAATTTCAACACACAACCCATGCTCCCACTGGTTTTCAGCTCCAATTTCCTTCTTGAGGAAAGCGATTTCTTATCTAGCATGAGTTTCACTGCAATCATTTCCTGTTACCATTTCTCGTTCTAACATGTTTGCCATGTACACTGCCTTCCCACCAGATTTTTCAACAGTGGCACCTCAGTCAATCCCAAATCAATTCCAATCATCTTGTCCCCACTATATTTGAATGGAACGAGTGACTCCATTTGGGTCTCTGTGTCAGCGAGAAGAAGTACAACTAATACAAAAGATCTCCATTTTAAATTGTGTGCTCAGACCAAACTGTATCTCCCATGCAGCAGCAGACACAAAGCCACACACCACAAGTCCTTTTTTTGCAAAATACAGGGCCATTTTATCAACCATTTACAACCATTTTATCTGCGAGGCTTAAACGGGCCTCTAAGATACTTAACAGATTATTTTTTGAAATGGTAATAATTGGGACAAATTTATATCTATTTTCACCAGCAAAAGCCACTTCAGCTGAATTGAGTTCCAGTTCCAAGCTAGTCCTTCCAAAAACATCCTTACAGATTTATGGAAAAACAGAAAAATATATTCTTTCTTCCTTGAAGTATCCTCCTTCCACTGAATGACTCCACAAAAAATTTCTAAAACTCCCTCAAAAAGACACTTAAGACTTAAGGGGCAGATGTATATTAATAAGAAAGGACAAATTCTAAGTAATAAAAATCTAATAGAAAGGTTCGGCCCACTATAATACTAAAATGGATGAGACACATCTGCAATGTCAAAAAACGCCTTAATGTTTCTCATCAGATAAGTATGTCACTTAAGAACAGAATCACACAGACAGAAGAGCTGTCAGTGTGTAGATTCTGGAGTTGGGGGCACTTGCCTGGCTGTAAGAGACTTGTCTAACATCTTCTGTCTTTGCTGGAGGTTGTAATGGAAGTGTATTTCTTCCCAGGCTCATGCCCTGACCTTAGAGTTGATGACTGTATCAGAGGGACTTGTAGTGAGAATCACATTTGCGTTGTGCCCCAATAGCTCTGTCTGTGCACTTACTTCTATTCCTAAATTGCTTGTCAAACAAAATTGTGTATTTTAAACAACTAAAGAGAACACTCATATATCTTTTTAGAAACAATATTCTCTTCTGTCCTTACAAAAACTTAAATTAAAAGGAAATCATCCCTCTTGAAGTTCCACAGCATTGTACCAACACAAGACAACAAACATGATACCTAGAGGATATTTTCAAATCACTTTCGTACAACTCAAAAGAAATATTTATTGATCTTCTAACTGCTTAGTTTCCCTACCCCATCTAATTATTCTTTAGACAGAAACTTCCAAGAATCAGATTCTGATAGCACGAATTTTGAGTATACTCTTTCATGGATGTTACATTACACCTATTACTGTGAACAAAATCATCAACCCTAATAACTGTGTCAGTGCAGTCCAACTCCCTTTCAGCTAAAAAAAACAAGGAAAAAGCACTGGCATATTTAGTCTTTTTACTTCACACCTTGACAAAATGGATCAAATCACTAGTATGTCTCTTCCAATATCTGTTCTTTCATGTTTTACTTACAGATGTGTCAAGATGAGTAAGAAGCACAGCAAGACAGTTCCCAGTTCAATACCTGCCCTATATGGAAGTAGAGAGCAAGATAATCTTGCCGTATGATAGGAAAGGTTTTCTACTAGTTATCATAGGTAAACAATTTATTAGTGTAATTCTAGCAGGGTTTCTCTGACAACATGAGAAGAACACCTTTGCTCTCAGGTATTCTGCTCAAGTTGTCAGAGGATATGTAACACATTCTGCTTCAACTTGCTTAAACTTTTGACAGTTAAAAAGGCACTTTATCACACTTTTAATCCTAAAATGGACTAGGCCTTTAAAGAGACATAGAAATCACGTAAGCTCTTCCATTCAAGGAACAATCATTATAAGGGCACCAGTACAGATTTTTCTGACATTGTAAATCTTAATTATGTACAATATAAGGAAATAAAAAGTAATTAATAGTTTCAGTAGTGGCACTCTTTTGTTGTTGTTCTTCTTCTTCTTTTCATTCCACTCTTTTCATGCAGCAAAGGGCAGATATAAAACAAAATGGTAATTCTTGAAACTGGTAATTCACCACATTCTACAGACAAGAGTTTATAAAAAATAAAATTAAGGGACTTGCCCATGGCCACTGGTACTCCTAGAAGTCCATATCAATTTAACCACCAGTGTTCACAGTGGAAGACCAATCTCAATACTGGTCAAAGTTCAGCAGTACCAGTCTCCCTCATATTCACAGTCACTGAGAAGCAATCAACTGCCCATCGTTCGCAAATGGACAACCAACTAGACCTGGAGAAAAGGTGGAGAAAGCCAAAGCTACTGTCACTGCTTAAAGAACAGGAAATAAGAGTACTTCTCTGTTCACAAAACTAGTAAAGCAAGCATAGCTGCCAGTTTTGTAAGATTTAAGTTTTTCACATCAATACTTGTGGTATCTCCTTATCTCTCACTCCAACACACAGTTTACCCTTCTGATTTAAGTGCTGCAGAACACTACTGTTTGCACAGTCATGCTGTTCCCTGACTCGAAAGACTGATGCAATACAAAAACACGCCTGCCACCAAGAAGAGGCTGATTTAAAACTATACCAGTATGCAGACCTGATTCACAATAAAACTGCTCAGACAAATGTGCCAGCAAAATTTGCCTAGGTGACACAGCACTGGAACAAGAATTGTTCGAAAAGTGACACAGAAACCCCCAGCCAGTTAAACAACAGTCTTGTGAAACATTAGACTAATTTTCATTTCTTGACTAGGATGTAAAGAAACACATTTTTCATCTTGCTTTTGTCCTTTTTACATTATCATCCAGATGGCCATTCCTGAGAATTCTTACAACAATTAAAAATCTGGCAATGCTTTCTGGCACTTTCAGATACGATGACACGCACGTATGCTCAAGATGATGTACCCTACGAGTCTGATTTTCCTGGCTGGCTGTTCTAGAACACATGCAAATGAAAAACTTCAGACCTTAACACAGCTCTCTGAAATTAACATAATAAAATATTTCCATGCAGAAACATTCCTACCTCTCCACATTGCAAAGGTGGCTTTGGAGCCTGTATCTACCATTGATGACATACTGAAGAAACACAACAACTTTGAGAAGATCAAATTCATTGTTAGCCTTGTAATTTATCATCGTTTGAGATAACAGTAGACCATTCACGTACGAATAGAAATCCCCGATAGGAAGGAGGAAAACTGCAAGAACACCCAGGATGGTTAGAGAGTATAAATCCTTTCCTCCTACATGCATTGTAAGGAATCTGTCTTTAGTGTCACAGTTCTGAAAAAAAAAGTCACAATTCCTCTTAAATCATGTTGCGGCTGTTGAAATGCACTGTTACTAAAATATGTTAATAAAGCAGATGTTTGAATTGATGTTTTTCCTACTAGCAATGTGTTTGTCTCACATATCTAATACTGGGGTCATCACCCACCTCTAAATACAGCTACCATTCCAGAACGTCCTTTATATATAGTCCATAACTGCCTACTAGTAAAGCTTATGGTTCCATAAGGTTTAACACCAATCAGACTGGTAAGTGATCGACTTCCACAGTGAAAGAACAACAGAAACAGTTTCAAGTGATTCTGAGGCCAGCATTTTCAACAGCACAAAATTAACTTTGTGTCTAACCACCTTTCAGGCCTTTGCACACAATGCAGATTCTTCTCCAGTTCTCACTTGAGTTACAAACCAATTTCCCAGCTCTGCAGAGGAAGTAATGGCTGCTCTGGCTGTAGTCAGTCGCAGGAAACAGGCCAACTCTGCAGTGCTCAACAAGGCACCTTGCCAAGGCCGCTTGTCTCTGCTCCATCACTCTCAGAGCCACTGCTGCACGCTGCAGGAAAAGCTCTTGCAGTAACATGCACTGCTGGACTAACAAGTGCCAGGAGACTACTGAAACAGCCAGAAGGAAGAGGAGGTGATTATTTCCCCTGTTGTGTGTTAGAAGACAGGTCTTTAGATGACTCAAAGATGATCGAAAAATACTGTTTTGATATTTTGATATAGTAATGGGTTTTGCATATATAAAAGTCCTCTCTCATCATAGAGCCAGCTGATCCATAAGTGCTCTTCTTACCATTTCACGAAAACACAGCAACTTGTTATCCAACTTCACGTCTTTTCCCCCAGCTTCCTATACTTTACAGAAATCAGATTAGCTCAGTTGGTTAAAACATGGTGCTAGTAATGCCACAGCTGTGGGTTCAATCCCTGTAGGGGCCATTTACTTAAAGAGCTGGACTCGATGACCCTTGTGGGTCCCTTCCAACTCAGAACTGGAATATTCTGTGAAATCTTCCAACTACTCTGCCCCCTCCATGTTTATTTCCAATTTTATCTAATCCAGTGTGAGGGGAAAAAAAAAGCAACAAAGATCACAACTATTCGTTACTAGTTCAAAATAAGCAAGAAATGAAGGACAGATCATACAAAACAAAACCACATCTTGCAAGATGAAAGACTTAAACAAAATACTGACTTCTATTGCAAATTTCAGGCCCACACAGGAAACACAGATTCGTAAACCAGCACACCAACCTTTACCAAATTAAAAGAATCCATCTTCTAAATACTTCCTCTGCAGAAAAAATGAAGGTAAGAGATCTGTTTCCAGATGTTACCCATATGACTTAAGAGAAGCCAGTTGACCATGCACAGTGTATTATTGTTTTAGAACATATGATTACTATGCCCTTTTTTATTCCTCACCTGATCATTTGGTTTCACATTCCCAAAGGAAAAGCCAAGAAAGTCTTAGGAAAAGTTCGTACTTTGTTTTATACTTCAGTTACTCCAGCATCTCTTAACAGTTTAAAGTTCATGAAAGCATCTTTCCTTAAAACTATTTTCCTTCACAACCTGGTATCAGAAAATATGGAAATTCCAAAAACCTACAATAAAGATAGTGGTAAGTTGCTGACTCAGTGAATTCCAGTTTCTGCTGTTCTGGTAGCAAAGAATTTTAATGAAGATATTATTGTGTACCATTTTAATCAGGGAAAGATCCAAATTTCCATCAAACATTCTTCACCAACGAACAGTTCTTGAACTGTGCTGTCCTACAGGTAAGGTGTGCAGACTGTGGGGAAAGGTACTGCTTAGTCCTGGACGTAGGTAAGAAGAATATTCAGAATGAGGAGACAATTCTCGAGTATTTTTTGTCTCTTGTACTTTAAGTCCCCCCTATAAGGGTGGGAGTTTCCTCCAGGCTTCCTCTATCTCCACCCCATGCCACACTGCACACTCCTGCTCACAGACTTTAATTTACCTACCTTCAAATTCCTCAAGCCTGTTACATCAGTGCATTAGCAAACTTAGACAAATACTTTAAAAGTACAAGTTTTCACAGGGCTCACTGCTAAGACTTTAGATGCATGCCTGAGAATTGTTTTGTTACAATTTTGTTGTTTTGCTTTGCCAAACTAGATTAGACAACTAGCCACTTAGATGAGCTTAGACACAACACAAAATCAAGCCAAGAGACATGAAGTCCTTATACAAGGCAAGCAGCAACAGCAGCACTGGAAAGGGACAAGAGAAACGCAGCTGCTCCGTTCCGGAGCAGATCGTACTAGACTGGCTTAGCTTTAAGAATTTAGCTCTTAAACTTGGGCTACAGCTACACTGAGCCAGTTTAAATCAGACCAGCTACAACATCACCCTCCATTTTCCACATATGCATTCCTGTCCATTGAACTCCAAGATCTCAGGGGTCTTTTCCAACCTAGCTGGTTCTGTGATTCTGTGATTCCTGTGCAACAATGTTGTGTGTATCTGATTCAGTAACCAACTCAGCAGGTTCTGCCCACCAAGGCAGCAGAAAAAATTCTTACACAGCTCTTACTTTATCTCAGCTTTTCCCTTGGAAATCTACAGAGTACTACTGCCAGTGTGCAAAGGAAACAGGAATGCATGACTTGGGGAAGAAGACACTTATTTAAGTAAGGGATAAACCAGTTATTTTCACAAAATACTTGTTGAACTTGAATTATTTCCAAAACCATTTAAGCATAAATCGATTTAAAAATTTCCTTCTAGACTTAAAAGCAAAAGCTTTAATTTCACATCTCTTAACCTGCATTTACAATCATTTTTGGACTCCTGATTGAGGCATATCATGTGGAGCTTGAGCTGCATGCAGGTTCATCACGTGTCCAGTAATATACTGGGTCTGTGGGGATACTGAATCATCCCAAGTTCCAGCTGTGGAAGACAAGGAACCAGCAGGTACTGCTGGGCCCACACTGCTGGTTTGCCTGGGAATCCAGCTGTGCTTCCCATCCAGTCCTGCAGTACAGAAGAGTACTGCCCCAAGGAGTTGCTGCTGCTGTGTCCACCGACTGAAACAACTCTGCTCCTCCCCCTTTCCCTTTGGCCACAGCAGATCTTATCATTTCTGACATACACAAATTTTGTAAATCTCAGCACCGCAAGAGCTTTCCACATCTGTCTTTGGCTCTGGGCTTCACTGATACATCAGTTCACTCTACTGTCAAGACAAAACACCATGTGATTTGTGGAAGGGACAATTTTCAGTTCTGGTATGTATACCAGTGTTCTGCTGTTTTCCTAAGCTTAGAAATGTCTTTTCCACTCTAATCCTGTGAAGTAAATCATTACAAGATTTTTAATGTCCTGTGCTGAATTTTTGGTCTCTGAAGTCTCCAGCCATGTTCCCAACAGTCAGCAAGTCCACAAGAAGGATTATTGACTACATCATCTACTGAAATACATTTTTAAATGGCATCCTGTAATTTTCAACTTGACTTTGTAAAGTTAACATTTTTCTAACGATCTCTTACAATTTTCTAGCAATTTACTTAATTTAAGAAATTGTCTAGGTTTTAAAGGACAAAAAAGAGCTCTAATCAAAGTGTGAATACACGGGGAAAAAAACTCTTACTTCCTCCAATATCATGCATTACCTTATGAGTTTGAGCCCTGAATCGTTAAGTTTTCAACACAAATAACAGTAGAAAAGGAAGCAAAAGCAGGTTATTATCTACTAAGGATACATTCTCTTCATCAACTCCGCTATGTTGTATGAAACTTTACTCAATCTGGATCCCTCACACAACAGTAGGTAACGAAAAGGGTACAGAATGCATTACCTCCTGGATTTTGTTCCAGGACACCTTTTGCTAGGCCAACTGAGGACTTTAACAAGGAAAATGAAATACAAAGCTTTTGCTTGTGTCCTCCACCAGAAATCTGTACCAAAACATGTGCGAAAGGTCTAGGGAAAAGAGAATTGGAAAATTAAGAGGAAAGATTTATCACATCTCTCCATGAAAAAGAACTGTTTCATACAAGACGACTCCCACCCCTCAGAAAAAAAAACAAAACAAACAACAGAATTACGACAGTCCAGACTATTTTTAACAAAATTTCTATCCGACACTCTTTCAGCATTTTTTTCTCACTCCTTTTCAAATGGTTATTTACATCATTTTGAATGAACACTTTGTATGAGAATAATTTAAATTTTGTTTGGATTTTCTCTCCAGTAATTTCCTTAATTTTTCTCATTCTTGTACTACATACTCCTCAGCATCAGTTTTCCAACTTGCATACTTATCTTTTTTCTTAAAATAGATGCAGCATTAGGAGACATTAGGCAGAAGAGAGCAGAAAGACCCATAATTTACAATCAGCATATTTAATTCCCAAAGAACAGACAGAAGACAGGAAAGAAGAAATCATCACCAAGAAATATAAACAATACTGAAATGCTGGAGGACTAATTATGCATCTCAGAGACTGCAGCTACAGTGCAGGATGGCTGAATTCACACAACACGCTATCTGAAGGAAAGCATGCTCAGAGCAGTAATATGTTCAGACTTTTTGACAAGAAGTTATCTTGATTTGATGATATCCTACAGAATTACAATCTGTGCTAAAAATCATAAACTCTTCAGATTAAAAGACAAATTAGGTAAATAAAATTTCAGTAATACCAGATAAAAAATAGTGGGTTTCCCATGCATATGCTTGATTGATTCATACAATAGGATATAAATCCTGACCAAAGTTCCTCCCCAGAGTCAGTTTAATGATTCCACTCCTACATAAGATTTCCCAGTAAGGAACAAGGAATACGATCACATGACAGTCTCTTTTTCAGGTCTGAGAGTAATTTTATATTTTCTTCTTACACAGAATTACTCTAATACAACTTTCAGAAATGTACTTCTTCCCTGGATCCCCAGTGGTACTTGTTTTTTTACTTATATATGGGGAAGAGAAATGGAAGAAGTAAAGGGAAAAAACAACACTGCAGTCTCCTTACTTTAGAAAATTCAAATTAAGAAGTTGAAAAAAAGTAAATTATAAGTGCTACACAGCTTGACACTGGTGGAATTAATATTCTGCCTATCTTGTATCTTACTATCTACAGAACCTTTTTACTTAACGTTTCTAACACATTATTTTCCCTTTTAATCACTACAGGAAAAAGAAACTAATACGAAAACAGAACAGAGATCTTAGCATTTACTTTTAAACACTGCAAATTGTAGTAACAGTTCAAATTATTCTGATGCACATACTTTGTTTTTCATCACTGTTCTTTTTTGGCACATAGATTAACTCCACATCCATTCAGCAGCATGCTTTAGTTACATCTCATTATAACCTCTAGCTCCGTGACAATTTGTACTGTTCACTGAAAATTCCTTTTAGACTATTTCAAATGTGTTTTCTATTTTGGAGCTGGAACACAGAACAAAAAACTATTAAATGTGACCCATAAACTTCAACTACCTAAGCAAAAATTAAGCTCCATGGTTTCATATTAATTCAGTATAGTCCTTATCCTGAACTCAACAAACGTTGAAAAAAGCCTCCTCTTTTTCTGCAGAAGTAAGGTTCTAATGGTTCTAATGCAACTCAGCAAATTTAACAATCATATTTGATTAACATAATAAATGCTAAAAAACATGGTTATGATGTACACCCACACAATTTGCATGATGAATGATAGGTAGTCTGGCACACACGGAATTCATTACTAAGGAGTAGATGCACCATTTTGCAATCTTTTTCCAAGTACCCTTTCAGCACATTCCCAGCCTCAGCTCATTCTCACCAAGATTTCCATCCTCAATGGTCAGCACCACTTCATCCATCACCAAGGCCCGGAAATCCAGCTCCTCTTCACAGCACTTGGCCTTCAGTGCTCTCAGGATCTCCTGCTGAGGGTAATCTTCTCTGATGCGACGGTCTGTTAAGAACCACAGCCTGGGAGCAACTGAACTGCACATCTTGGACTTGTCTTGCAACCTTCAAGGTTTCCTTTCAATGCAACTGCTAGACAGTGGAGAAGATGAGACTCTGTTAGAGCACATATCCTCACGATCCCTGTTGTATCAAGTCCCACTCCCTCTGGACAAGTCAGTCCTTTTCAACAGCCTGCAACTTCTAACCTCCAAGAGGCAAAATCATGTCTACATCTAACCTGTCACCGAGGTACCAAAACCAGAAACAAATCCATTTATATTTGATGGAATGTTAAAGGCAAAGTAATCAGGTTTTGGTCCTCATCCTACCTTTCTTCACAAGAAGTACAAAAATGACGTAACTACTGGTACTAGCATCCCCCTTTCTTGACAGTATTAAAAAGCATGCCAAGAACTAAATACACTTTGAAGGGCCATGTCATTACGATTGAAGTAACTCAGCTCCCCTCCTAGGTACTGCTAAAACACCCACTGACCAAGTCCATTTGTCTCTTTCCACCACATAGGGAAGAAAGTAGAGTGCTACCAATTCTTTACGTTCAAAAAGCAGCCCAGAAGAACAGAAGAAATTCATTAAAACAGAATTTTACAGATAACTATTTAGGACTGATTTGCTCTTACTATTACTTCACATCTATTGTGCAATATACTTAGAAATACATTTAGTAGTATCCAGAACACATAATGGAAAAAAACAATGGAAAAAGGAGCATCAACAAAATGTTAGGAATACAGAACATAATAATATATGTAAAATGAAGCAAAATCAAGGTCTGAATCTCAGTGCTAGCCCTTTCCCACTCCAAATTCATTTTTTATCACCTTTACACATAAATTTACAGCACAAATTAATTCAGCACCAAGAACAGAAAAAACAGCTCAAATTGAAGAAATTCAGTGGTATTAGAACTGATAACAGTAAGGTATTGCTCTTTTTGCCTTGAATACAGAGGACTTGGGCTATTTTTGAGTGAATATTTTTACTGAAATACTTTTAAAGCTGTAAAACAATTACAGGTATGCTAATGGACTACTCATTTACACTCAAGAGAGACAAGAAGCAGTATGGTGTAGGGAAAAAGAATTCTGGGGAAAACCAGAGCTGATTTTGGTGTCAGATTTTAAACTTTCCGAATAAAATAAAAGAGGTAGAAATCATAGGTTTTGCTCATGTATCTAACATGAGTTCCAAAGTGAACTGAACTCTGGGATAGAAACAGTTTTGCCTGGTAGTCCTAATGACAGGACCTCTGTCAGCAGAAAATGTACGTATGGAAGGCAGGGAGTATACAATGGCTATTATTTGATATTTCAAAGAATTTTAGTTTCTCCAGCAGGTCTTAGGACAAAAGGATTGTTTAGCTACAACCATAAGAACCAGCTGGTTTTTTTGTAATTAGAAGGCAAGTTTTTTCTCCTATACAGCTTTTTCTTAAAAAGAAGATAAAATTTTAAGTGGACATTTTTACTCCTGGTACTGAGAACCATAATGACAACAAGCAAAGACTGAGGTTTTTTTCCATTGCTTTGGTAAATCAGGAGCAGCAATAAAGCCAAGGACTACAGTTCTTCATCCTAACAGATTGAAAGCAAGCAGAAGCTAAGGAAAGGCAATCATGATCCAGACCAGCCCTTGACAGCAGTCAAGATGTTCAAGGTAAAGCAGGAAAAGGAGTGTTTGCTCCCTGCAGGAAAATGGGTACGGGGGTGGCGTAAAGAATATCTTTTGATATCTCAAAGAACCTCTTTGTTCTTCAAAGCAACTGAAAGTGGAAACAGCAAGATGCGGCTTGGGCTTGCAATGACTGACAACTATCAGCTCCTGCCCCACTTTTGTCTCTCTCAACAATGGGTTTCCCTACGTGGCGGTTTACATAAAACTTCCTGGCACCGCACGGTGGGCCGGGAGCGAGGGCAGGCTGTGTTTTCCAGCAGCGTCCCCTCCCAGGGGCGGCCGGGCACTGTCCCTCGGCGCTGCCATTTGCACGAGGCGCTGGCGAGGCGGCGCAGCGCCACCTGCCGCTCCCCGCCGGGAGCGCAGCCCTGCCCGGAGCGCCCAGAACACGCCAAAGCTACACACCACGCACACCTTCTCAGCATGCAAAACACTAAACCAAAGCAGAAACCACTGCACATTTTCTGCCAGCTTCGGGGCTTGTGCTTTGAGGCTTTTTCCCCCTCAGTTCTAGTTCTAGCACTGATGCAAAAAACAAGTATTTTTTCACCATTTTTCCCTCGATTTCTTTGCCAATCTGCTCCCATTTTTCTCAAACCTCTTTTCTGTATCGTCCCACCTCCACCTCCTCAGGTGTGCCATCATCTCTCCTTGATGCCATATTAGCACTCAATTTCTTAAAAATCAGCAAAGGGCCAAAGAAGAAAGGGAAAAAAAGGTATATCCTTTTCTTTTCATGTTTCTTCTACTGAAGCTGAAGCTTCACTAAGAAGAGCCATCCAGGCATCTCAATGAGACCATTAAACCGGCAGGCATACAAAAATGGCTTGGATATGGGTATTGATCTCTTTCCTAATAATATATCTCATTTCCTCAAAATTTTAGAAGTTTTATAAATGTATATACAGAAGCTTGCACTAATCATAAGGAAAGCAGATAACCACCTCAAATCTGGAAGCAAAGACTGAGAAATTCACTTTAGATCAAGCTACAAGCCAGCAGCGGATGCAGAAACTAGTAATCCTAACTATTGGTCGCTTCACCCCCAAGACAATACCACCATTTTTTTCCACCTGGAGAAATACTTTTTTCACACTAACATCATTTCCTAAAACCGGAATCTACTCATCACTTTCAGCCTCTCCTTACAATCTCTATTTTGACTGCATAAGAAGTTTCACAGAACACAAAACGTGCAATTTACTCTGTTAACCTAAACATTTTACCAATCCCTCCCACATTCTCAAGAAAACGGTCTGTAGGAGGAAAGCTGGCCCTACAGTCAGATGCAGAAGAGCATTAAGTTCTCAAGTATGATTGCCAGAATTTTCCCTGAAAACCAACTCCACCCATTTCAATCTAAAAGACACAGCCGCAAACAATGCTGGGTGTGCATGGAATACTTCCTAATCCATGAGAGCATCTATTGCAAAATAAGTATGGTATATATAAGGGGAAGAGCAGATGTTTAAATATCATCAAGATGACCAGCTGAAGTGCAGTGTTCACTCAAAGCTACTACAGTCAAAGAACAATCTTCCAAAAACTATTTAGTAGATTTATGAAATTAAAAGTAAAAAATAACCATAAACCTAACTGCATAAAACAGACTAGGAGAGGTAAAAAGGGTGGTATGAAAGTAAAAGCTCTTTGATAAAAATCAAACTCCATGTCACGGCAGCCAAGCAGACACTGACGCATCAGCTTCAGGAAGCTGCATGGAACAGATTCTTAGCAACTCACCTCAACTTTGAGCTGTGGCACCCTTGTATTGCTTAAGCCAGGCTTTATTCCAGGAAGCACACAGAGCTTCCTCCCCTCCCCATCACATGCAGACCTATTTCCTCCCACATTCCTTCAATCTGCTGTACACCTTTAGCAGCTGTTCTAACAAAAGCACTCACTGTTGCTCTTTTCCTACTTTACATCATATACGAATATTTTTCATTGGCATAAAAGGGAATTCAGCCAATCAGATCAGCTGTCTAGAGAGATCTGGAAATCTTCTCTGAAGACCACTCTTTTTGCCATGAGGGGGTCTTGTCTTCACAGAGAGATTAGAGACCTGTCTCCAGGAATGGGAGACTGGTCTCCATCATCTCCTTCTCCTGTCTTCAACACCCAAAAGCAGGAGAAAAATCAGGAGAAAAATGGACTAGTCCTTTTTCATCATAATGTATTTCCCTGTTATTAGGAGATACTAATTCATTTATGTTTTACTGGCAAATGTGTAAGATAAAAGACACCTAGGATGCAAAAAAACCCAAAAAAACACTTCCATGTTCTTTCCACTCAGAATGCAACTACTCAGTGCTCTTGTAAAAGTCTGAGTTGTTTCTTCCCTATGGGAACAACGAATGGAATCCCAGATGTTTTGCAGCATCAAGAACCGGTGTGATCTAGCCATTTCAACTGCTCAGCTTGCGATCTGATGTTGCAGCACGCTTCCACTAACTATACTGTGATCTGGGAAACAAGTTATTGGAAAAATTACTACCATCATCCCCTCCCAGAATCCCCCCTTTTTTCAAGCTTGGCTCAGACTCTCAGCCTCAGTTACAGCATCATGAAGCTCCACAGGCTCCAGTGCCTAACAGAGACGTAAACCCCAACCTTAGTTTTAGCATGCTTCTACACATGTTTGAACCCTGCAGCTGAGATAATGATAATAAAAATCTCATGGAAGTGAGAAGGAATGAGCAAAGAGACTGACAGTCATTACTGCCAGGGGAAACGGAGAACTAGGAAAAACACAGCACTAAGCACTCACCTCACTGCCATTAACACTAATAACATCATCAATGCTTATCCCTTAATACTTGTTTCCAAAGCAGTGTTATTCAAGATGGAAAAGGTATTTTGACTTCCTTTTTATCATAAATTAGCTAAGGCTTGAAACTGAGTACACATTTCCAATAAACCAATCGTCTCTACCCATACAGCACTTTCTAGAATGCTAGAAGGCTGCATTTCAAGACACTGAAGAAATAAGAACAGTTGGCAGATACTTCCAAGCTATCACCTTTAGGAGATACCTCAAGGCAGATCTGAATTATGAAGTCAATCTTAGATAGCAGATCAGTTAAACAGCTAATGAACAGTCACCCAGCACATGACCCAGCATACAATCTGCCATACGCTGTCATGGAAGTCTCCATCTCATCTTAATGAGAGGAGAGCAGTATTTGAAACATTCCAGAAATAGGACTTTCTATGCCACAAGGAGAGCAGGTCTGCAAACAGTTCACAGCTGTTTTGAATACAAAGCACAAGTAATTTTTTTCCACATAGAGATACCGGAATGATAATCATACGAAGAAAATGCTAAGGAAATATGGATGGATGATGAATTTATCTCATGGTCATAGAGGTAAGAACTGACATCTTTAATAAAAATAAATCCAAAATAAATCAACTGGTTCCTGACAATGCTCCTTCATGGTGATGCTTAAGGCCAACAGCAAGAAAAATTCCTCTTTTACACACCAAAAGCTAGTTTTCCTAAGACTGTCACATAACGGTTTGAGACTCTCTGGAAAAAACATATTTTTAAAACCTGAGTAATCTGAAAAAATAAAACATTTATTTAAATGCATTTTATATGATATATTGAGCAGCTGCAGCACAATCTGTCCAGTGCTGCTGCATTATCATCCACCCTTTACACATGCATCATAGAATTAAAGTCTCTGCAGGCAAGTAAACCCAAGCACACCTCTTTGAAAGTATATCACAGTGTTCACCTCCTTTTCCCTTGGAGATTTGTACACTTCAAAAGGCAAAAGATATAGGAAAATATTAATTGTTCCCATTCATTCCCAGTACAATCCCTCACCCCTGCAGATGGGCAACTGCACTCTCCAAGAAAGCTTTCATCTGCTTGTCTCCACCTTTACACTGAATGAGGTTCAAGATGCTAGCAGAATCCTCCCAGGCACAACTGCTTCTAAAAGACAGACATCCACACCCCACACTCCCCCCGTCCCCATCTTTCCTCCTCTATATTCATGCTTGCAAGTAGATGGTTAAGATTCCTCATTCACACATCCCACTTCCCGAACACCAACGAATAATCCATTCTCTTTCCTCTCTGCAATACAAGCCCGATACTGGTCAGCATCAGCCATCCTTCTACTTCGGCCTTGGTATTTTTTCCTACAACAGGCTCTCGGCTTTTTCACCCCCTCCACTGTCCCTGTGTGCGCACGCACGCCCATCTGCAAATAAAACACACATTTCCTCTCACATCAACTGCTTTTCCGACGAGAGGCTCTTCCACCTGTGCCAGGTTCCCCCGCAGTGTGGTACAACACCCCCTTCTATTCCCTGATCCGTGGGTACACAGCCGGTTTTCCCTCGTCCCTTCCCCCACCTCGCAGTCTCTATGCATGCCTCTCCCAGCGCCTGGAGTGGGGGAAGGGAAACATGCACTACGTGAATGAATGGGCTGAAGAGACTTACCAGAAATTTGGTGAGGAAGGAGTGGAAGACGAAAAAGACACTAAAGATGGGTGTTTCCTTCAGCGTGCCAAGTGCTGCTTCAGTTCTGGCTCCCTTAAGGAGGTCACGTGTCTTGCTAGGTACCCCTTCTCCTGGATCCTCCACTAACCAAAAAGGGTGGCAAGGAAGTCTTCTGGATGCCTCTGCACTACACTCCAAAGGGAGGGAAGGGTACTACCAAAGCTCTCAAAGCAAGCAAGGGATGATGAGGAGGAGGATGATGATGATAATGTTCTCTTGGTCCTGTAACAGGCAATGTCTCGCGGATGCCTTGCGGACCAGGGGAGATTTCTGAGGGAGACACGGGGAGTAAATGACTGTTACACTAATTCCCAAATTGTCCTCCCCTACAGGGCAGGAGGGATGGGAAGGAGTATAAAGAGTACTGATGAAGAGCTGTAGCTTTCTATGTAAAATGCACTCAATCCTTGCGTCTCTATTTCCTCAGAACTAAACCCCTAAATGACTCTGAAGCCACCAACACCTAGGGAGAAAAAAAAAGAGACACCCCTATTAGACATAAAGGTATGCAAGAAGGATAAACTAATTCCCAAAGGAAGAAAAGGTGCCATTCAAGACAGTAAGCAAAGTCAAATGAAAATCGTGCGATGAACACAGCTAGGGGAAATGTGCAACTTTAAAGAATTTACACCATTACACTACCTCAGATACCAATTTTAAGGAGAAAAAAAACTCCAGAAGGCTAAGCAGTTTCTTTTACTGAAGAATGTGTGTAAAAAGATAAACCTGTACCTACACGTGAACATATGATGAAATTAAGTTTTAAACCCTACAGAAACTATTCCTATTTATTTGTGCCAGTCCTTAAACCCCTCCCCCAGAATAACCTTCAGTATTCAGAAGAGGAGACTCGAGAAAAGTACGTTTCAGGTCAGGAGCATGTATTCCTATGCATTAGGAGCATGTATGCTTATGCATTAAGACCCCATCCTGCCACAGAAAATAAAATAGCGGTTTATAAACGGTGACAAAAAAAGGAAAAAAAAATAACATGCCTAGAGGATGCTTGCTTAAATGATGGAATCAATTCAAGATTAACAGTGACACACTTGGAAAACGGATCCCCTGATAGATCCCAGGCACTAAAGCCACGGATGTGCTCTTTAAACATCAGAAAACAAAAGGGGAGAAGAAACCTAGTTGGGAAGATCTCGCTGCCAGACCCAACGCCAGCCGCGCACACACACACACACACACACACACACACACACACACGCACACCCCTGTCTCCATCACGTGCAGCGCTGCCCCCACGGCCACCGCCGATCCCCACGGGCCCGCGCGGGGTCGCGGCCGCCCTGCAGCCC
>JAWWMP010000001.1:29226470-29334560 GCA_035047865.1 Dendrocincla tyrannina | reverse complement strand
CATGCCCTGTCCAATGGCACAGGCCTCGCACGGAGTCGCTGGATGGGTCAGGCTGGAAAGGGGCCACGGTGGGGCCACCTGGGCCAACCTTCCCTGCCCGCAAGCAGCAGGGTCATCCTTAGAGCAGCACGGCATGGCACAGGATTGTGGCAGGTGGCTCTGGAATATATCAGACTCTGCACACTCTCTGTGCAACCTGTTTGTGTGCTTGGTCACCCACACGGTGAAGAAGTTCTTAGATACAGGTGGAACGTCTTGTCCATCAGTTTCTGCCCGTTGCCTCTTGTCCTGTTGCTCAGCACCACCAAAAAGAGCTTGGATCCATCTTCTTGGCACCTCCCATCAAATACTTAAACTCAAATAATACTCAGATCAAACACATTGATGAGGTCCCCTCTCAGTCGTCTCTTCTCAAGGATAAGCAGGCCCAAATCCCTCAGCCTTCCCTTGTAAGAGAGATGCTCCAGTCCCCCAGTCATCCTCATTGCCCTCCCCTGGACCTGCTTCAGGAATTCCATGTCTCTCCTTACTGAGGAGCTCAGAGTGGATACATCATTCCAGATACGGCCTCACCAAGGCTGAGTGGAGGGGCAGGATCATCTCTCTTGATGTGTTAGCAGGGGTCTTCCTAATGCTCTTCCTCCTGCCTCTTCACACCCTCCTCCCCTGCCCTGCCTGGGGATTCGGTCCAGCCCCACTGCCATGGCAGACCCCAGCCTGGGTCCTGCCGTGCTGACCCAGCTTCTCCTGCAGTCTCAGCTTCCACCCCTGATTGCCCACTCGGGAGTTCAGACACCATCCCACTGCCGTGGGTGACCAGCCCCAGCTCAGCACAGGCAGCCACACCGTCAGCAAAACATACAATGTCTATTGTGCTTGTCCCTGCCCCTGCTGGCATGTGGCACACAAAGCCAGAACCCTCATCCTTTGCATTCAGTTAAAGGCGTGACAGAATCATATAATCAGACCTCTGAGACCGAGTCCAACCTATGACTGAACACCACCACGTTGACTACACCATGGCACTAAGTGTCACATCCAGTCTTTCCTTAAACACCTGCAGGGATAGTGACTCCACCACCTCCTGGACACCTCATTCCAATATCTAAACACCCTTTCTGTGAAGAAATTCTTAATGTCCAACCTAAACCTCCCCTGGCACAGCTTGAGACCGTGTCCTCTCATCCTGTGTCATGTGTGACATGTCCTACCCACCACCCGCCATACACCATCACGTGCCTGACATACCCACTGTGCAGCCAGGGCTGCATCATCCCTCGCTGCTGCTGTTTCTCTAAAATAATAACTGTTGGCAGCAAACAAATGTGACACATCCCCTGTATCAACCAACACACCTTGTTTATCAGTTTCTGTGGCACACCTACTCAGTTCTCTCCATACCACACCCTTTTCATTCACTGTATCCTATAGGTTGTATATTTCACATTGGCCTTGGTGAATTTCTCCTTTACCAATCTTCAGAACTTCTAGACACAGCACACACACTCTGCATCCCCGGGGAACAGCGTATCTGTTCCTCATTAACCTGTGTTACACTCCCAGCTTTGCAAACATGGGACATACTCACCTGGTCATTCTGATACCCCAGAACATGCATCTGGCCACGAATGTTACCATTCAACCTGCTTTCTTCTGCCTCTTCAGCATGTAGTGGTTCTGTCCTACTCATCTTAATTTTCCCACTTGAATAACGGACAGTTTACATACTCTTTGCCTCCCCAGCACATTTCATCTACATGTGACTATTCCAGACAGGCTCTCCAACCTGCAGTTGCAGGGCAGGATGAAGCTGTGCCATCCAAACATTTCCTGCAGTATCTGTGATATTTAACTGACACCATGGAAGTGACTTCCACAGGAGTACCAAGGTATTAGAAGACAATGCCCTAAAATCAGTTGCAATGTTTATTCATTCATACTGCAGAATGCTATATCATGGTATTCTATGCTCCACCTTTGGTATATCTTCTGCAAGATTATTTCTGGAAGTTAAAATACTCATAACACAAACATCATTGAGCATTTCTAAGGCTAACTTTGTTGAAGGATATATGTATTTGTCCATTTGGTTCTGTAAACATCTGGGTCCTACTCTCCAGACCTCAGGTGCAACTCAGGTGCTCTTCTGAAAACTGTTTCATGAGTATGAGGCAAGGCTACTTCACAGATGGTGTCAGAGGCCAAAATGCCCATCTACCCACACATCATCCAGTGCTCTTCTGTATGCTTGGGTTGCTTGCTAAGACTTCTGGCTTCTCCTGGCAGCAAACCAGAGACCACATCCAAATTCCAGGTTCCCATCTGTCCAACTCTGTCCAATAGTATAGGGAAAAATACACTACCACTTGCCTAAATGCCAACTGAAAGTACAACTTGAAAGCAGGAGACAATTGTAGTCAAGTATCAGCAGGGTAAACTAGTAAGTAAATAAATAACATCAAAATGCAACACAGTATTTTGGTTGATTTGACAGTAATAAAACATTATCTTCTTAGACAGGATTACTGCATTCTAAAGCCTGCTGGAATAGAGTTCCCATGTGCACCAAGTTCACACTTCCAAAAGTTGTAATTTCAGGCTGTGAGGTGCACTGGGTTTTGTTTACACAGGGAATTTGCTAACAAAGAGCTACAGTGGTATCACTGCTCTGCTGAAGATTATGCAATCACTGCACACCGCCTAGCATGTGCATGTATTTCAGTGTAAGAATTCTGGATTCATGTGTGCTGTTTTTAAGGCAGCATAAAGCAAAGAGGAGAGAAAAATGTCTGCATTAGGATTTATATAACTAGAACTACAGTGACATAATAATAGCAGAATTCTTTTATATTTCAATAAGCAGGCAAGCTGCAAGGCAGGTGCCTCTGCCTCTCAAATATCGTTAAGAGTTTGTGGAAAGAGGAGAATTGCACAGCTGGGAAATTCAGGAATGTGAATTTCTGGCAATACAAATGCACATTTGGTTATAAAACATCTGAGAGGAAGTCATTCTAGAAATACAGGAAAAACACTTGTCATAGTAACAGTAAGATATTTCTTCTTAAACCATTTGGGATATTTCAGCTGGGTCTTATGATTATCAGTAACAATTTATTCCACCAACTACCATTTACCTTCATAGCTTTCTCACATGCAAAATGTAGCCTTGTATCTTTTTTATTACTGTCCATTGAGCTGCTGGAGTTGAGTATGTCCAACTTTGTCACAGGTTGGATAACCTGTATCTCTAGAACAATTTCCCATCATCTAGAAACTTAAGAGAGTTTGAAAAGAAGCCTGAAAGTCTTTTGCTATTTCTTTCTCTCTTGGGAGAAAGGGTCAATTTATTACTCAGAACATGCTCAACAGGATGTGTCCACTGCTGCAGAAGCATTTATTTTTCTTTGAAGAGTTGTCACTGCAGCTGAGTTGGATGTAGATGTTATACTTCCCTAAAATTTGGCAAAACCTTTTTACCCTTTTTTCTTTCTTTTTTTTTTTTTTTTGACCAGTGAAGGTGAGGTCTTTCCTGTTGCCCATAAATCCATTCTCAGGACAAAATTCTTACTATTTGATAGTGCAAGTACAATATTGGGTATTGTGTCAGTGGTCCAGAATACGAAGCTTCGTCCTTTAGGGAAGAAATGTAATTGTAGTATCGGCAAGGAATGGGTGCCTCTGAACATTAAAGATTCCTGGCACCTTTCTTTTGAGATTTTTCCCATGCACTCTGTAATGCATAATGTAAGGACTGGTCCAAAGCCTTAATGTATGTAAAATCTGATTTCACGGTTGATTCCATGAAACATCTTTTGTCACTGAGTTCATGAAAACTGCAAACCAGCTGTTTAGCCCTGAAGCCAAAGTCTGAAGGACATCATCCCGTTTTTCACATTGTAAAGTTTCATATACTGTCTCTGGTTGTGTGTATGACATTGTGATGAAAAAATGGTGGAAAGTCCAGCCTACCAATGTTGCTAAGCCTAAGTATTTATACCCATTTCCCTGTGTACTGTGTGCTTCATGTGTCTTTAATAGCTACTCATTTGGTCAGCCAAGTCTCATAGCGATGTTTCTGCTTCCTGCTTGGATGACTGAATAATAAAAAAAATATGTATAAGGCAAGGTAAATGCCTGTCTTCACACATGAATGCTTGGGTTCACATATGAACACAGATGGTCCCATGGAGGGAAACAAGTTCTGGACTGTGTTTCAACGAGAAAATGGCTGTATCATTCTTGTTTCGTAGCATGTAAAATGAGGACTATTCCAAACCGTGCAAAATCATCTTTAATTTCATACAACCTCAAATTTCTCATTGGTTCTGCCTGTTATATTAATTTTTGTTCTGAATAAACTATTATAAGATAGTAGAAAACGGAGAAACTACTGCTGATTCAAAGGATTCTCAGCTAAAGGGGTCTGCAGGACGTTCCAGGTTTCACTGACTCAGTCCCAAAAGTATTTCGACCCAACACCCTGCCCTCCAGAATGCGACACCCCAGCTGGCAGGTGGGTCCGTCGCACATGTGCCCGGCTCCATGTGCTTCATCCCGCCGCACCTACCTCTGTCTGTGAATAAACCCCGTCCCTTGCCCCACCCACACGGGTTTCCCATGCCAGAGACGGCCCTGCTCCCCACCTGCAGCTCCCCGCCCTGCGTGCCGAGCTGCTCCTCAGCTCCCACGCGCGTTCGGGTGCAGACCGGCCCGACGGCGGGCTCCGGGGGCCGCCCGCGGCTGCTGCGGGCACGGACACCCCGAGGGGCAGCAGAGGGGCCGGCACGGGGATGTCCACCCCACCGCTGCCCACCCGCCCTCGGGAGCGCGCACCCGCATCCCCTCCCGTGCGCGGCCGCGGCGGCGGGCGGGGCGGTCATCGCTGCGGGCTGCCACCGACGGCAGCGGCGGCGGCGAGGTCTCTGCCGCCAGGCTGGCTGCCAGCACCGCCGTCCCGCCAGCGGCAGCGCCGGCCGGGCTCAGGAGTGCCCCGAGCCGCGGCACCGGGATGGGGGGCAGTGGGGCTGCAGAAGCGGGGGTGATGCTGCCCGCGCGGCGCGGCTCAGGGAGCCCTGCCTGCATCCCGGCTGGGATGGGGAGCGGTCCTGGCGTGGAGGGGCGGCCAGCGCCGACCGCGCAGGGAAGGGGAGGGCGCGGCTGCCCGCTTCCTATGCCAGGCGGTGGGAAGGGAGCCAGCAGACTGCTGCAGGGGAAATAATCATTTTGCTGTAAATACTGGGACAAAATAACAGTGGTCGGTGCAGGTGGTGGAATAGAAGGAGCGGGAACCCCCTTGTTCCCAGCATTTGAAAAGAGGCTCAGGCTCAAGGCACAATCCTGACAGAAGAAAGGGACTCACAGGGGCATTGCAAGACTTCCTGCTAGACAGCAACATTTGGGGGGCATAAAGGAGGAGAGCACGCATCGAATAGGTAACTCTGGAGAAGGTCAGAGGCTTCTGTTGTCCTTTTTCTGGGAACAGTTTGAGAACTGCGAGACACAAAGAAGCCCAGGCGGGCAGAGTTACAGACAGAAACAAAGGAATGGGTGAATAGCAGCTGGTAAGCTTCAAAGGCTGGTATATAACCAGCAGCTCCCAGTTCCAGAAGACAGGAGTGCAGCTCTCCCAACTAACTTGCAGTTCTGCTGCAGGGAAACAGGGAACAGGACTAAGGAGCTGAACAAAAGGATGAATGTGCTTTCGACGGAAACAGTCATTTGAAAGCACAATGTTTCCTTTTCTCTGTATCTCCCTTCTGCCAGTCCTTGTCGTCTGCCTGGCCCCTTCTCCAGCTGTTTTTCTCAGTCTGCATTTTTCCTTTACCATTTTGAGAAAATGCTTGCCTGCTTTTGTTTCCTGTTCCTTTACCTCTTTTTGACTCCTGTTTTGCCCTTTTCTGTCCCTTTCTCCATTGTCTTTTGATGAATGCTATTGCAGTGATGACTTAGGATTTCAGTGCCTGTTGGGAAGGATCTGATGCAACCACAGGGTGGCTATACCTCGCAGGCACTCTGCTGCATTAAGTCTGATAAACATCTGCCCTGCGAGCTAAAGAGCTTCAGGCAGCACGTTAAATGTCCCCGACTATATCGCCGTCGTGCTGGTGTTACCCTCTTGTGTCCAGCAGTTCTGTGCCCAGATCTGATGAGAGGAGCAATCTGGGGTGGTTTTTTTTAAAAGACTTCTCCATTCGTGGGGAGCGATTTTTCTCATCTAATTCTGTTGCCCCCTCTGTCCACCAGCGAGTATGCCCAAGCTCCTCTTGCCTGCCTTGAGCCGATGGAGGTGATTAAGGGGCGGGCGCCTGCATCTCCTGTTCTGGTCTCCCCTCGCAAGCTCTGGCGCCATGATGCGAACAGCGCTCAGGAGGCTCCCTGCGCTGTGAGGGAACCCTTCCCCTCTCCTCCTCCTGCGGCCAGGTGCTAAGGGAGGAGGGGGACAGAGGTGCCTCGTAGGGAGGCCAGAACTAGGTCAGTGTAGCTGGAAACCGCAGCTGGTGCAGTGCGATGGGGGGCGGAGAGCCAGCTATAGCCAGGGCGGGGGGTGAGTGCAGGGACGGAGGGGCGGGGGTCTCTCTGCGAAGTTGCAGGGGCGGGACAGTGTCCTGCCAGCTGATGGCGCGGCTGGCAGCACACCCGGCCCCGCTCCCCATCCTCCCCTGGCCCCTCCCGCAGAGCCCCTTCCCAGCGCTGCGCCTGGGGCTGGGCAAGGGATGGTCCGCGAGAGGGGAGAGGGAGAGGAAGAGGAAGGAAGGGAGGAAGATAAGGATGGAGGAGAACGGAGGAAAAAAATAATGGAGAAAGGAGGCTGGATGGAAATGGAGGAAAAATCTGGGCAATGAATAAGGAACAGATGGAGAAACGTATATTAAAATAAGGAAGAAGAGAGGCGTGAAAGGCAACAAACAATGACAAGTGATGTCTCAGCACTTGCAATTGGTGCAGTGGGGAGGTCATCAGCTTTCCTCACAGTGCCCAGGCAAAAGGACGCGTCCCCCTTGCCAAAATCCACAGGGCAATTAAGCTGCTGCAGCCAGACGCTGCGAGCTCACCATCACCAGTAGCTTCGGCGGTACAGATGTACCTCGCTACTGCCCAAAGGTCATGCTGTTACCACCCTTCGCAGTGCAATGAAAGCCCATTTCAGTACGGTTTGCTGCATGCCTTGTTTGACCTTTTGAGTGTTTCTACATCAGCATTGCCTCCTCTGTTACAGCTCCGAAGAAATCCAGATTGTCAGAGTTGTGTCCTTTTGTCGTCGCTGAACAGCCAAAGCCTTACTTTCCCTCGCTGACTTGTCCCTCCTCCCTTCCCTGTCGCTTTTCCATTTTCCCTGCCCGTCTCCCTCGCTGCCAAGTGACAGCTTTGCCCACACTGCCTTGTTCCTCCATCATTCCGGGGCTCACCAGTCTGCTCCGACCGGTGCTGCCTGTAGAAATGCACGCCTACCCCTCCTCCCCGGCATGCCCTCCCCATCCCCATTTTCCAGCGCCCCCCCTGCCCTTCTCATCAGCCCCGCTACATCCTTCCTAGCCTGACGCTGCCAGCTGCCACGCTGCCAGCGTGTCTCCTCCCTTCTTCCCTCCCTCCCTTCCTTCCCCATCCCTCCCCCTCCTCTCCCTGCAGTTCTTCAAGCCCTCACTGCAGTGCAATCCATCACTCCCAGCAAGGTCCTCACGCCAGGGGAGGGGGAAGCCTGGCTCCTCGCGAGGCTGGGGGTGGGTGGGCGGGCAGGGAGTGCAACTATCTCCTTCTTTGCTAAGAAGTGAGAAAAGCTCGCAGAATACAGACCAGACCCTTCTGGAATTGAAACCTCCCATCTGCTCCCAGCTATTTTATTTATCCATTTACTTATTTAGTCTCTTTGTTTTCAAAGAAAAATATGTTTCTGCCAACATTCCAGTGAGGGCGACTGGGCGACTGAAAGGAAACCAAGGAGACAGAGAGAATGCCAGAGTCAGAAAAGCTTGCTCAGATAGAAAAAAACAGGAGAAAGAGCACTGGAGAAAGGAAAAAGAAAGAAGTGGGGAGGGAAGGAAAGAAAAAGGCATAAAAGGCATATACAGAAATAGAGAAATAAATGCAGAAATAGGGAAAGGAAAAAAGATTAGCTGCAGGAAATAGAAAACAGAAAAAAAAATCCCAAGAATTAAATTGGAGAGAAACCCGAGATGGCAAGCATGGCAAGAAAACTCAAGGAGAATACAATAAATAAGCAGAGGAGCCTTGCTGAAGACGTTGGGCTGATATGAAATAGCATTTAGATATTTAACAAGCAGGCACAGTGGGCTTTGATTTGAATGCAAATATTCTTTACAGCTGCATGCAAATAAAATTCCAGTGTGTTTTTTATTCAAAGAACAAGAGCATAATGGGTGAATAGTTGAAGTCTTTTTTTCATAAAAAGATATGTATCAGGGCAGCTGTATTGACGGACAGAGGCAAGAAATTATTAGAATAGTATTCAATTAGGTTTTTCAGCTCCCAATGATGTCACCCTTTTACAGGCATCTTGTGAAGGTGCTGGTGAGGCAGGTACAGAATGGTCTGCATTTGTTGCTGTTTTCATCTCTTTAAAATTGAGGTGAGCTAAAGCAGTGCAGGCCCTTTATGCATATACGTATCACATTAGGAGATTTTCGTTATTTGCCTTAGTTTCAGATTGCCACTGAGTTAGAATAGTGACTATGGGGAAGGTCAGAAAAAAATTCAAGTGATCTGGTTGAAGTCAGCAGTACCTACAGGAGAGACAGTGATTTATATCAATGCAGTTTCAGTAATACCCAAGATCTTTGTTCAGATTCCTTTAATGTCAACTGTAGAATAAAACATAAATGATGATAAAAGTTAAGTCAAACTTTACCGTCCTGTTGAAGGTATAGGAAATGAAGAGATAAAAACCTGAAAATGGTGCTTCCTAATTTCCCCCACAATATAAACTCTTATCAGTTTGTCTGCTAACAAGTAGCTTCATTTGCATTACTTCTACTCAGTGCAACTGTTGTTCTTCTTTCTTACATCCTTTCAGAAGCAGGGTGAGTGCTGTCAATGCTGACACTGAGAAGGACTTCAACAGTTCGTGTATTTTGGCTGTGGCCAGTTTAAGAAAAGGTTTTGACAACGGATCTTTTCTAAATGTTACAGAATTCAAAGCAGACGGCTTTTAAAGTTGCCAGTTTTGCCTTCTTCCCCAGTGGTGTTTAAAAACTTACAGGGTATCCTTTTTTTAAATATAATTAATATAGTATCTATAATTTTGCCTTATTTTCTTTATAATTGCTATTTCTGCTCCCAGACTCTCTATGTGCACATGAAACATTCTCTCTCAGCACACACACCTCTATATTTCCCTCACTCTGATGCCTCTTTTAAGTGAAAGGGTGTGTCCAATTCAGGCACTGCAAGCTGCCCTAATTTCATCACATCTTGTAAAATCCAGTACTCCCCACAGCCCCACTACTGCACTCGTGGAGTTGTGTGAGGATCTCAGAGTGGTATATACACATCAGCACTGCAACTAAACATTGGAGTAGCCCCTTCACAGTGTGATTTTTGGCTTTGTGAAATGGATTTTCTTGGGAGGGGGGCTAGAAGGGCACCACTCCTGGTTTTAAAATGTAAGGGTAGACAAAACCACTAAAATCTGTTCCACCTTGGAGGACTACTAAAAGACAATAATAATTGTACCAAAGGCTGGGCCTCAAGTGAGACAGATATGGTATTATTTGGAAAGCTCAGCTGTGACTTCACCCCTGCTGGACCAGCTCTGGTGAATCTCTGTGTAGGTGTTAAGACACCACTCTGCTTCCTAGCAGTGGCTTCTTTAGCCAGCTCTGGTTACTGCTCCAGTGTTCGATTGCTGTGCTGCAACAAGAGGATTAATCCTGCTGGCTTTGCTCCAGGGTTTGTGATGCCCAGAGAAGATGGGAGAAGGGGAGAGAGAATCCATCATGTCTTTATGGGCATTTTACTTGTGGTTACAGCCTTGTCTGTATGGAAAACTTTTACCAGTTGAATTAAATATGGTGTTTCTATGTGCTCCAGAGTCTGTATGGATACACACATAACTGGGCTTACAGGAGGGATTTATATATTTGTTCATGTTAGAGTGTTACCTGTTCCCCTGAGAGAGCAATCTTGGAAAAAGTTCCCTAAGAGTAGCCATATTTAAGCTCAGCTGCTTGAAGAAAGGGGAGCATGGAGGAACAGGTGAAACAGCCAGGAAGAACCGGCCCTGAGACAGTACAATGGATCAGAAAGGAACAATGTTTGTGACAGTAAGAGCAGAGAAGGAAACCCCAAAGCACAGCAAGTGAAGAAGGAAGATCCTGACAACCCACCATAACCACCTTGAGCAGGGGAAGCCTGAAGCACATGGCCAAGTCACCAACCAGCAGCAAAAAGCTCACTGATTTCCTCTCCTTGTGTTCAGTTCTTCACAATGCTGAACTTATTTGAAGGATCTGAGCTTAATCTGAGCTATCTTAGTGTATTTTGTGACTGTGAGACTGCCTGCCCTCTAAGCACTGCCTTGTTGATTTGGAAAGGGAGGGGTGAAGAATTCCTTATTTTTGTAAATGGGACAACAGGAATCATGACTTGTAAGTCAAAAAGAGACAAATTGTGTCCAGGGTGCTGTATTTTGCAGTGTTTGCACTGCTACAATGGGTTGGATACAAAGTCAAATGTGAACCCCTGAAACTTTGGGATAGATGGATCAGGCCTTGAACTCACATCCCCTGCCTCTGACAATCAGCAAAACCAATAGAACTACTGCGAGATGATGTGAGACCTCAGGTTTTAGTGGAGCCCATCAACAGTGTGGGTCCCAAGAAAATTAATTTCAGACCCAATTCACATGACTCGTAGTGCTGCATTATTGACATGATACACTCACATATGTTACAGCAGTTCATTAAATTCTTATCACTCAGATGTAACTTAATGCCCAGTTACCATGAGGATATATGAAGGCCAAGGAGACACAGAGGGAAAGGGAAAGAAATTGGCAAGCATTTAAATGCCTCTCCAAGACCTTTAAAAATAGTATGCCCCAGGATCACTTACCTGTCTACTGTCTCGGGTGAAATGCACCAGGAGATTTTAATTTCCAGGAAGGCTGATTTTGTGTCTTATCCATGCTACCAGCACTATAGCATTCCTGGTAACATAATGGGATCAGTACCAACTGGGAAGGAAGATAACTTCTTGCTGAATCACTGTCATTGCTTCTGATCTTAGGCAAACACCTACAGGCACTGGGGTCAGCACTTAAGGGAATATGTGTATGGAAGTGTTTCCTTTATGAGTCACGCACACCATTTACTGCAGCACAGTTCCTCACATCACACTGTGACATTGATACCTGAATTTTTAGAGGGAAGAGTGGTTCACCTTGAGTCATCAGCTGTAGATGTCCCCAGGATACCCTGTGATGGAGGACAGCAGCCTACAAATCACAAGACAGCTATGTGAATTAATGAGAAGGGAAGGTGCAGAAGGATGTTAATTATTCATATCTCCCAGCTGTGAGGGCTGCCCAACTATCTTTGTCAATGTCATGGGGCAAGGATGGGGGTATAAAAAAGAGATTCTTAGATTCTTTTTTGTCTCAAGAGGCAAACCGGTTAAACAGTTGTGGATCCAGCAGACAATCAGTAGAGCTAAGAGGCGATCCTTCATACCAGGTGGAGGCCCGCAGACGCAGAGCCTCATCTCTTGAAGAATGTGCTTGGACTGCAAGAGGAAAAAGGGGCGTTCTCATGCCACTGTGCTGTGGCTCCCTCCGGTGTCCACCGCGAGCAAGAGCAGCAGGATACCTCCAGCTATTTCTCTGCGGCATGCCTGGCCTGTAAAATACTGAATTGCTTCTCAGCCAGCGGTTCTGTCACCAGGAGCATCGCGGTCATCCGCGCCAAGCTCTTCAATGGAGGGGTGTTGCTACCACCAGAGGACTACCCACACAGAACAGCTGGGGGAGGACACAGTCTTCCACTTTGAAAGAAGGATTTGAAGCTCAAAAGCAGTCAGCAGAGGCTTTGCTTAGGACTGGCTGTGAAGCCTGTGCTCTGTGGAAGATGGTGGTACATCAACATATTGGTAGACCAAAGCATTTGGCATCAATGAAAATTTCCTAATAAATGTGTTCAAAACTCACAAAGGTTTCAGGATGCTTTGGTTATCCAGTTAAGCAGTAACAGAGGCTTGAATGACAACAGAGAGGTACAGAGAAAAACAAAAACCAAACCAAAGTGTGTGGAAAATTGTAGCCCAAATATACCATGAATGTGGACTTCCAGAAAAAGCCAAGGATCTCAGAGGATTCCTCAGTCTGGACTGTGATTATAATTTCCATAACATTCTTTTGGTTCTTTAATTATGTCTCTAGTATTTCCAGTGCACTCAGTTTTAGTCTGTCCCTGAAAGCAGGAATGTTGTTGTCTCACTCCAGTGAAACAGTGATGGTGTTTGGGTCCAGAAGGCTGCCTTGGAACCAGGGAAATGCCTGGCTTTCCCTATCCCCTCTACCCTTCCTCTGGTAGGGTCCATCAATGGTGCGTCCTCCAGGAGTCTTGGGAGGACCCAAAATAAGGAGCAGTCATTTTCCTCTTGAGCACTGCTGCACCAGCTGATCAGCCACCATCAGGTAAGTGGTGGCTTCAGTTCTGTCACATCTGGACAACAGTCTTCTGAGCCTTTGGCAGCAAGGACGTAGTGAGGATTTCCTTTAGTAACCGTGTATAAAGCATTATAGGATTTTATTTCCAGCCTCCAATTAGTTGAGAACAAATGAGGGTTACCAAGCTAAAGATGAGCCTTAGGTGACACAGCTTTCCCCCTAGAATGTTTCTGTCTTTCATTGCTATATGAGGAAGGGAATGGGGTAATTTCCGAGATTTCCCCTTGGCTTCGGGACTGAGATTATACCTGGAAACTCATCCAGTGCCTCTTCAGACCCAGAGAAGTAGTTACAGAAACAGCAAAGGGAAAAGAAGTCAGTGAAAACAACAGGAGCCTGGGGGTCCAGGGGCTGCCGGAGGAAGTGATAGGGGAGAATGGCTATTTCAGTCGGGCTCAGGGGCTTGCCCCTCCCTCACTCATAAAATACAGCGTGCTTGGAGGCACAGCGGCGTCAGGAGGATGACAGTGAAGGTCAGGTCTCATTCTTCCCTTCTCAGTTTGTCTCCCTCATTTCCAACTTTTTAACGTGTTTTTTAAGTTGGTTTGTTTGGGATTTTTTTTCTACTTTTTGCACACGTGTTCCCTATTCCCTGCTTTTCTCAGAGAGGCAGCAGCGCTGCAGATCGGGCCCCCTGTCCCGTACCTGTTCCCCGTGCCCCCTCCCCGCCACGACCCCGGCTCAGGGGGAGCCTCCTCCCTGCATCCCGCCGGGAGCATCCATCCCCGCCCTCGGGGGGGCAGCGGGATGGTGCCACCGCTGTCGCTGCCCGCGGACTGCCCTCCTGCCATGCCGACCCTCTGCCCACGCCGGCGCGGTGCCTGCGGCGGACGCGGCCGGAGCAGCGAGCGCGTCCTCCGGGAAAGGGGGATGCGGTCCTGCAGTGTCCGTGTGCGGGAGGCGGGCAGGGACACGGGGAAGAGCACAGAAAGAGTGGGGCGGGGAGAGGCAGCATCTGAGTGTGGAATCGTGGCTAGAGATAGCGGCGTGAGGAGAAACGGGACTGTGTAGGAGGGCAGGACGAAACGGGACACCAGTGTGCAACAAGAATCCATCCCTGGTGCTGGGCCATCCTGGGGGACTGGGAGGAACCCCTTCGGAAGACAGTAAACTCTGGAATGAGGGTGTGGGCAGCTGCTTCTCGCTCCCCCCCCCTCATTCCAGATGCATGATGACACCGTGTCCCTCCATCTCGCTGGCTTTTTTTCTTTTTTTCCCAGAAATTGTATTTTGAAGACAACCAAAAGGAGAACGTGTTCTGGGTGTGGCTGCATGTGAATTACCCAATAGCCAAAGTGGGGGGGACGCCGAAGGGGAAAGACAGAGCGTTTGCTGCTGAGAGGAGTGGAAGCTGAGGGCTGCAGTAAGTGATGGGGACCCTGTCTATTCTCTCAGTGCTCCTCAAAATAACTTTAAAGTAGAAGAGAATGGAGGGAGACAACATGGGGGAAACTCTTCTTTGCATGCTGGGTGTGTGTGTGGAGCGGGGCTTAGCTACCTGGAAAAGAGGTGAGGACTGGAGAAAGGAGATGGAAAAGAGGAAGAAAGGAGGTGATAAGTTCAGTCCAGAATATTTCAGAAACACTTGATGAGGAGAGAGACAGGAAGGAGGCTGGGAAGACCAAATGGTCTTGTGAGGAAAATGGGGCAGAAAGCAAAGTTTCTGTGATATAGGGCAGGGTATTCCAGTTCCTGCCTTAGCTGTCCTGTGACTGCTCTCTCCTCCACTCCACAGGGATGAAGACCTCTGGAACCTGTATACTGTTGTGTCTCTTAGCACTCTCCTTGTCCCCATCTGGTGAGTTCTTACGCCAGGGGGAGGATTTCTTCCCACCCGGGCCCCACAGAATTTCCTACAGAGACTAATAATGTGCAATGACCTAAGGAGAAATACAGAGACATGTCGATGGGTAGTGAACAGGAAAGGCTAGGGGGATGTAGGGCTGTAAGGAAAAAATTAGAAACTGGAAACAGGTTCCCATCTGTGACACACTCCAGTAAGTACTGGAAGTCACGAGAGGCAGAGATCCACAGCCTCCAATGCAGGGGTGTTTAAGTAAACAAAACAGCCAGGTCAGTGTTTGAGAAAGAAGGTTAGGTGTGCTTTGTGCTTACTGCTGCACACCTGTGTATGCATCTGCAGGACATTTCCCAGTGCTCCACAAAATTTGTTCTGTCATAGTTGTGACACATTTGTTGTCAGTCGTCGTTCCTGCTGGAATGACCCCATTCCAGGACACTCAGCTGCTGGCAGGTTTTGTAGTTTTTGTACAGCTGTTTTGAGAAACCTAACCTCTGTAGTTCAGACCACTTTCTGCTTGTGGTGGTGGTGGTTGGTGTTACTCTGTTTTGTTGTTTCATGGTTTTGTTTGCTTGGTAGCAGCTACTTTGGCAAAAATTCAGATGGGATCAAATTTGTTTAAAACAAGAAAAGCACAAAAACCCCAAACCAAGAGGACAGCACCAGATGCTACAGTCCGAAGACTCAGGACAGACAGTGAAAGATTAATTTCAGTAAATAGATAAAACTTCACCCAGGAAAGAAGTGGGAGAGAGATGACTACCTGACTACCTATCACATTCAAATCAGGTTATTCCAATACCTTCTTGGTCCTCCCCTCATCCTGAATTCTGATTCTGCTCCAAATAGCACTTTTTCCTGTAAAAGGTCACAGTGGATGATGTCATATTTATGACTGTGAAGCAGGGAGATGAGGCATCCAAGAGATGAGCTTGTAGGTAGCCTACAAAGTTAAAGGGAAAAAGAAAAGAAAAAAAAAAAGGCTGTGGTTTTTACGATGCATGATGGAGGCCTGAAAGGAATATTTCTTACTTTTGTGTATTTTGTTTCAATAATTCTGTTTGTGTTTGTTTGTTTGTTTTATCTTGAAAAATAACAGGAACCACTAGCTGGTCTCTCACTGTTGCTTTTGGTTTGGATTAAGCTACGGATTCGGCAAGTTAGGGTTGCAGTTTTAGACCTCAAGGATGAGTTTACTGCAACTTGGAGAATTAAGTCAGTTGTTTATAAAACATACTTATTGCAAATATGTATATTGCAAATACGTATAGCAAATAGAAATTGGAGTGATTGAAAATAGGGTAAGAAAGTCACCTGTCTCCGCTCCTTGTATGCAGAGATTTCACTACACTTTATATCCTGTTGTTTTAGAATTAGACCAGTTTTCTAATCAGTTCCGGGGTGGGGGGGGGGAACCCTCCAAACTAGTAAAAGCTGACTTTTCAATGTTAGAAAAGTAACGTCGGAAACTAGTGAGAAAGTACTCGAGACCATTTACTTCTCTACTTTTTACAATTAAGAGATTAACCAGAACAGGGAAAGTTCTGGGCTGCATTAAATTGTGCAATTAAGTTATTATACATGTCTGGCTCTCCCTGGGTTAATCGCCAGCAGTGAAGTTCTTGCTGGCAGCTGGGTGGGGAAGGGAATATCAGGGTCCAACAACTCCTGTAATGCTGCAAAGCAGGATTATGTAGGGGTCCCAAGAGTCCCTCTGTCTGCAGTCTGCAAGTAACTGTTTTTGGAATGTAGAAAAATTAAGACAGAAGCTCCAGAGCTTATAGTTTTTACCCACACAATGTTTCCATTAGGAACAGAAAGCTAAAGGCTGAGTTCACAAGACATAATGGGGTGCACTGTTTTTTGGGCTGGTCATGCACACATCCCTGCAGTGCCCCAGATCTGTGGCTTTTTCCTGCCAACTCCTTCCTTCATCCCACCCCAGTTATGCAGACATTTCCCTCCTCTGTGGCTGGCAGGAAATACTTTCCTATTCCTGGCTGCTGTAGGAAGCCGCTCTCTCGCCCTTAATATTTGGACAAACAAATAATCTAGCCCAGTTTCAATTTCTTCTCTTCCACACAGCATGCACAGCCAAGCCTTCATTGTTCCTCCTCTCCAGTGCATACAGGGGCTGAGAAGGGAAAGATCATCAGCTCTGTGCTCCATATCCAAGCAGGATGAAGGACCAGATGATTATTTGCCCAAGGAGATACAAAACCTGCAGTCTGTTTCGTACTGTACCAATGACTCATTCCATGACCCCAAGCAAATAATTTCCATTACTCAGTTTCCTCTTTTGTAAAATGAAGATAGGGATTTTGACCATCCTCCAGAGCAGGGAGGCCACACAGATTTTTCTTCAAAATGCATCAAATGGGGTTTCAGAAATGTGAAGTCTGGTAGCAGATCTGGAGGTATTTACTAATTTGTGCCTGTGCCTACCCATTGACCCTGGTGGAAGCAACAGAACCTGCTGTGTCCATGAGTCTTTAAAGAACAAACCCAGCCAGCAGTGGAGGCTGAGGCAGAGCAGAGATCATTTCTCTCTTCAGCAGAGGGCAGTGGCATCTCCTGGATAGATAAATATCTCATTAAAATGTCACAAAGCCTGCAGACTATAGAAATCTCTGGGTTTTTTCACTCCCCTCTCTTCTTTTCTTGCAGACTGGTTTCCATGGGGGGTCAATGGACAAGAACCTGAAAGTGCAACTGGTAAGTACTATGGGCATGTTATGTTCTGAAGATTGCTTGTGTGACCCACTTGTTCTGGGGAGTTACAGCCTGCTTATTAGCAAATACTTGTTTCTTTCCCTCTGACATTGTGAGCTTACTTTTCAGGGAAAGTTGAACAAGCTCTCCAAGACAACCTGCTAAATGTTGTGTGCTCTTTACAAATAGTTTGCTAGTGTGAGGGTCCTGAACACTTAGCTGAAGTGCACAGGTGGCATGGTGCTTTAGCAGTGAGGCCACTGGCAAAGGATATTGAGTAGTCTTCATACTGGCTTTGTTGTTGGGGCTGAATTGCTGTATCCCTCTGGACCTTTATCCATTTTGGTGACATGGTAACGTAAAATGAGTGTATGTTTGCATTGTGCTTCAGCACCCAGAAGAATCACATGGGCCTGCTTTTCTTCAAACTGAAGCCTCTGACTAAGTCTTCAGACATCTCCCAGCTATGATACTGTCATGTAATAGCTGAGGCTTCTCAGAAAACTATTCAAAAGCCAGTCCAAAACATGTCCTCCAAGTTTCCTTTTCCTTCAATTTTTATCCCCGCATCACTACCCGAGCTCTGCCATCAGTTGCCTTTCAAAGAAATTCATCTGCTGATGAATTTCTGCAGTCAAGACTAAGTTTTGGAGACGCTTCCTTTCTTCCCTGCTGTGGGTGCCTCAGCTGTCTGTCCTACTGCTGCAGGAGCCACTAGTACCTTCATTTCAGACATCTTTCCCACCAAGATGCCTACCATAGCTGTATCTGAGAAGTCAGAACACGCATCCAGAATTCAGTAAGGGTTGATGCAAAATGTGCACTAAAAATCCAGTCCCAGGCTAGTCAATGAAGAAGGGAATGGATCCTGGTGCAACGGGGGCATTGTGTTTGTTTATGTATTTACTGGATTGGATCCCACTGTCTCATGAGCGTGTGATGGCAGCCAAAGTAATTCAAGCTAGCTGTGGCTGGCTATGTAAAGTAAAGACAAGCTTTCTTAAGAGTGTTCTCTCTTTTCCAGGTGATGTTACCCCCGGCTCTCTTCTCAGCAGCCCCGGTAGGCTCCTATCTCTTGGCATCTTTATGCTTCTTTTTCCCTTTTGATCTTTACTCCTGCCTACACAGACCCAGAAATTACCCATTATGCCCAGAAACTCCTCTTCCCAGTTTTGACACCTAGCAGTGTTCCTCTAGTGTTTATGGCTGTCTGCGAATCCGTTCTGTGCTCCATCCAGGGAGATGAATTTAGGGTGACTTAATGATCTGTTCTTCAGGGAAATGCCAATCCAGCCTGGTGTACCAGGGCTCTCCGAAGGTGTTTGCACTGCAGGAAGCCATGAAATTCCAAGCTCATACAGCCTTGGCTTCCAGAGAAGGAGGCAGGAACAAAAAAACTAAATGATTAGGGTGAGGAATTGGACAGGTTCACACTGAGCAGCACTGGGACACAAGGTGGCATGTGTGTCTGCTGGCAGGTAGCAGATGTGTTTGAGTGCTCAGGAGACAGAATGGCAAAAAGGCCCCTCAAAAACTATAGTAAAGCAAACTCTGAGCAGTGCTGGGATGGAGAAGTGGAAACACTGTTCTTTTTAATAGTCTTCCCTGCTGTGCCTGCTGCTGTGTCACTGGGGGGCAGCAAAACGTCTGCAAAAGCCAGGGTAGATGGAGGACTTAGAGAATGAGCACTTACTGCATCCAGTGTGTCTCCTTAGAGCATGGGGATAGCCTCCGGGGAAGGGCGCAGAACTGATGGAAACGCAGGCATTTGAAACAATGGGCAGTGGAGAAAAGGAGAGGCTCAAGAAGGAGCTTCTCCACTTCTCCCATATGAGTCTGGTTTCAAATCTGGCACCACTGGCATTGCGGATGGTGTCTCTCGCTGCTGGGGCAGTCTCTCACACACATCCCTCTGAGGCAGGGAAGACCAGGTGTGGCAGGGAGAGGGAGAACACATCTGGTTGATGATATGGTTCAAAGAGAGGCAGCTATGCATGGTGTTTCTGAAATGTGTGCTGTGCATCTAGGAGAGCTCATCTGAGAGTGGTGTCTTGTTCTCCAGGACATCAGTTCCACAGTCTGTCCTCTGCCCTGACTCTGGTCATCAGCTGGCTAGAGTATTTATTGTGGGTCAAGCTGGCATGGGACAACACTGGAAGAGAAAGCTGGAAGCACAATATTACATACACAAGATGTATGATCTTCCTGAGTGGGATGGGAGTTGAAAGCAATTGTGTTCAGTGAATGAGGCCTGACAGACTGTAGGTGAGACCTAATGTCTAGACCAAACTGGTGGTGACTAACCTACATCTAAAACTGAAGCCTAAATGTGAAGCCTTTGCAGCAAATCTGGACTTTGAAATGCTTATTATTGAGTGATCAAGAAGAAATTGTTCAAAAGGGATCCATCCTTGCTCTGTAGCATCCTGTCAGCTCTAGGACACCCAGCATATCTGCAGGGAAAGACTGCAATTACTCTGATAAGTCAGATGATGACAACATTATGATTGGCACTGTCTATGAACCAGATGTGGGATGGCTACTGGTCAGCAGTGGTGAGCCATCAGCAGAACTGTGGCAGGAGAGCCTGAAAGCTCAAATTAAGATTTTTCAGAACATCTTCTTTTTTTCCAGCTGCAGCTGTTACACCACCTGTGGTTCTTCCTTCCGGTGAGTTTATTCTCAGTTCACAGCCACATGTTGTGGACCATCCTTCACTCTCCTTGCACAGTCCCTTGCCCCAGAATCCTGCCTTCTCTGACTGCCCCTAAGCACAGCCCCAACACCCAAAAGACTCATTCTCCTTTGCACTCGTGTTTTGTCTGTGCTTCTGGCTGACACTATGGCGTGTGAGCAGAAATAAAAGTCCTCTATAACTGTTGATGAACACTTGCACCTGGCAGTCAGTTCTCTGAATTCTTCTCCAAGTTGTTACTGAGTAAATTATAAAATGTACTGGTTTGCTGTGGTACAGGTAAGTTACTTTATCAGAGGGAATAACAAACCAACCTCCTTTTGATCCCTTGTCATGTACATTAAAAGAACCAGAGGTCTTGGGGATGTTGCTTTTTAAAAGTGTCACTATTAGGAAGGGATAGTCACAGACTCCTTTGTGTCTAGATAAATAGTAATTACAGCAACTAAATAAATTTACCTGACCTTTTGAATTTTCAGTCAAGATGTCCTTACAGTGTAATTATAAACAGTAGTGGTAATCCTTTATGGGAAAGCTTGGTCAGATTTTTAACATTGTTGATGAGGTAGCTGGTGCTAGATTCATACTGGATTTGTACGTTCTCTGGTGGTTTCATGTCAGTAACAATGAAATCTTTTTCCACATTAGAAGTTACAATGGAGGAAAGAGCTTTCCAGGCATTTGTTTTGATTAAGCTGATGTCTAGGAAGGCATCATGGTAACTAACTTAACTTAACTTTGCTACCCTCTGTCTTCCAGCTCAGTCTGACAGTGAAACTGCAACTGCTTCATCGGGTATGTTTTAAGTTTGCTGTCTGCATCTCCTCCCAAACCCACTTTCATCCACCCTGTTACCCCTTCAGGCAGGTGCTGGCCAAGCACTGAGCTTTGTTTCCTGGAAAATTGCTTTCAATTGTTTCGTGAGTTAGAAGTACTGGAGAATTATAGTAGTAAAAGCTGCAACTTTCTCCTGGGTGGCATGCCTGGGAAGGGAGGAACTGGCAGATCACCAGAGCAGGTACACTGGGTCAGTATTGTGTCACTATTGTCACTGACTGATACCTGGCATTTCAGAATGAAATGCAAGAAAACCCTTCATAGTTAGCTACAGAAAAGAAAGGAACTAGATTTGTATCCTAAAATGTGATATCACAGAACTATTAGAAATACATCTTAAATATGCAACTACAGTTTACATTTTGTTTATTTTTGTCTGTCCCCTTTATAGCATGTGCCTCCTGTAGTCAGGATGCCCACTGACCTTCTGCATTTCACTCAGCTTTCCCTTAATTTTGTCTTAAGAGGCAAGGGGCTCAGAAATGTGTGCATTAGTTTCCTCTTCTCTAAACCATCCCCCTTCCTCACAAGAGAGTGGACAGTACAGACTAGTGCCTTCCCTAGAAGCGTGGAGGACAGTACCTAGTGATGAAGTGGTATCTGTGCCAGAATGAGTTCACCTGCCAATGATGCTGGATTGCACCTGTGTTTGTGTGTGTGTTCCCAGACTGTCGTGAAGAAAAGTTCCCTTGCACACGCCTGTACTCTGTTCACAAACCAGTAAAGCAGTGTATCAGCTACCTCTGTGTTACAAGGTAAGAAATCAGCAGTCCCTAGGAAATACCTTAAAAACTCTCCAGAAACGGTATGTCCGATTCAGCAATTTTTCCCTTTGAAGACTAGAGGTCTCTGGGAACCAGTTGGTGAGATGAATCCTATCCCCAGAGTGTCCTTTTTGTGTGATTATTTAAAACAGCACAATAACTATTATCTGTGAAGCACTAAGGAACTGTAATATGCCCTATATTGCAATCCATATTTAAGGTGTTTGGCCATTTGTAGGGCCATGAAGGTAATCAGAGGGATGGAGCACCTCTCCTGCGAAGACAGGCTGAGAGAGCTGGGGTTGTTCATCCTGGAGAAAAGAAGACTCCAGTGAGACCTTTTTGCAGCCTTTCAGTCCTTAAGCAGTTTATAAAAAAGAGGAAGAGCAGCTTTTTCATGGGCAAATGGTGATAGGACAAGAGGGAATGATTTTAAACTAAAAGAGATTTAGATTAGATGTTAGGGAGACATTCTTTACTGAGAAGGTGGTGAGACACAGGAGCAGATTGCCCAGAGAAGCTGTGGATGCCCAGTGCCTGGAAATGTTCAAGGCCAGGTTGAGGGAGGCTTTGAGCAACCTCATCTAGTGGAGAAGTGTCTCTGCCCATGACAGTGGATTGGAACAAGATGATCTTTAAGGTCCCTTCCAACCCAAACCTTTCTGTGATTCTGAGATTACTTTGCTATTGACGACAACCTTAATCTAGGCTAACTAATCATAAAAATTTAGGACTTGCCTCCTAATCAGTGAGTATGTATGTTTATTGCCAGTATCCCTTTTATCTTTCTTTGGGTCCCTCTGCCTCTCGCTACTGATCCTGGTGATCCCTCAGTGTGCGTCGCATGTACATAATAAACAAGGAGGTGTGCTCACGCATTGTCTGCAAGGAGAATGAGGTCATGCAAGGTGAGTCATATCACAAGCTAGCCTAGAAGAATAGCTGCAGCCATCTGATAGAGTCTCCAAGCTAACTAGCTAACGAGTTAGCTTGCATCCCCTTCCATATGTAGCAGTTTCCCTGGACTTCGTTTGAAGGAGCTCTAATGCAATGCATTCTTGGATCCAGTGCACATGCCATGACAAAAAAACTGGGAAGTAGATATTGTACTGCCAAGAAGGATGATAACTGTGTATTCCTTGGTCTTGATCATGCTCTACTAGCCCCAGACACGCCCTTACTCAAAGCTGTATTTCTTTGGGGTTAAAGAGTAAATCTCAATGTTTCTGTTCATGAAGAGAAACAGGATCCAGTCTAGATTTTTTTATGCAGTCTTTGTTGCAACAAAATACAAGTCATTTTAATATGTATTGTACATGAGTAAAGCCAAAAGGAAATTCGTAAAAACCCAAGGACTTTTTTCACCTGCCTCATGTATATGAGGATTCAGCAATTTCAACAGTTTCTGTAGACACAGTGAAGGAGGTACTTTTAGCTATTCTGGTGGTGAAGAATTTGAAGGAAGCTTTATCTGTCATCCTGTGTGTGTCTTCTATGTCTTCAGATGAGATCTGTCGCCAGCTGGCTGGCCTTCCTCCTCGACGACTCCGCCGATCTGGGCAACCCCTACCTCTCCCTTGCAGACAGCTCCTGGAGCAGCAGCGTGGAAGGCCTGATGCTCTGTGAGCTACCAACAGCAGGAGAGCAAAGGGAAGAGAGAGAAATCTTCACCTGCTACCTACAGCCCAAGACCAGTCCTTGTTTGTGACTCCCCCACCATTTCCTTGCTTCTATTCCTTCCCCTACATCCTCTTCTTCAGGTGCTGCAGTACTCTGCTAGTCTGTTGTGGTGGCTGTTGTGATCTTTAAAACCTGTTGCTGAGGATATGAGATGCTCCCTCCTTTCCTCTCACACTCTATCTAGCAGGCCATGAGCTGCTTATTTCCCAGAGGTCCTTGTAAATGTGCTGCATCTTCTCTTGCTTTGTCCCTGGAGGGATACAGAAATGGCAACAGGATGTAGTCCTCTCCAGTGATACAGATGCCCTAAGCTGCATTTCATGTGAAGGAATACAAACTTTTATGCCCTAGGACTCCTGTCCTAGATTTCTTACATGGCATCAGTATGAGCTTGGATATTGTTAGTCAGCCTGAGCTCTCTGATTCTCCTGAGCCACTGGGTTTGTTCTCTGATAGCACTATCTCCTCCTTGTGTCTGCTGGCATCAGAGAAGTGACAGAAATGGGAGATGAGCTGTCCTGAACCCAAGGCAACCCTCCTTGTCCCTGGATGGCAACAGATCATTTATAAATCCCTCTGGGAAGTTCTTTGTCCCAAGCCCATTGCCTCCTTCACACACAACTGCTACCAAAAGGACGAATTCTGGATTTAGTATGGCATTATATTTTTCTCAAGAGGATTATGTTGGAACAGAGTGCTGCCCCTTACACTCCCTCCTCTCCTTTCCCCTATTCTTGGCCCTCCCTTCCCATTGAAGGTATCTCTTGATGTCCATTCCAGGCATGTTCCCAAGGAGCAGTAATTAAGGCTGCCTCCCCTCCTAAGCCCAAGAAAGCCCATGAAGAACCTGTGTGTCCTGACAGTACTGGGAACTTGCAATGAATTAGCTTGTCCTGGTGTCTTGTCTTGATCTGGCTACCTCCACACTCTCCAGATGCTGAGCCTCCTTTCAATATCTCCAGTTGAGTTCCTACCTCCTGACCTGGAAGCTTCTGCACAAAGCAGAAAGGAGTCACAAATTAGAATCAGATGTGGGAAAAGAATCCTTATATGGGATCCCTGGTTATTTGGGACCTGGGATTTTCCTGCAGGTTCTCTGACTGTGCTGACCTGCACAGAGTCAGGTGCTGATGGGGAAGGTAAATATATCTACAGGTATAAGCACTTACAGAGGCAAGCCAGCCTGGGAAGAAGAATTACTCTGGTAGCACTGGATGTCTGGTCTGCTCGAGAACTTTGTTTTACAGATATATGGCAAACATTTCCAGGTGTATGGGCAGTTTTCATGATGAGACTGGGTAGGGTAAGTGGGGAAGAGCAGTCTGAAGTGTATTAATTATTCTGTGTGATTCTCAGTGGCATGATTCTGTGGAGCACCAGAGCACTGCAGCAGATCAGCAAGGCCCTGTCTCTATGATCTCTGTGGTGCTTCCAGCTAACAGAGAGCCAGTTCACGAGATTAGGCATTCAGCCCTGTCACCTAATATACTCTGCTGCTCAACTGGGTACCATTCAGCCTTGCAGGGGCACTGCTCTCCTGCACAGAGCCGTGGTCACACAATATCAGGGGCAGTTTGCTGCACAGAGGCAGATGTCTCTGAGGAAAAGGGCAAAACAATTAATGTAAGACCATCTCACCAGGACTAGGATTTCTGCTGTATGCATCAGTAAGCTAGTTCCATCCTCTGTGTAGGGGAAGACACTCTGGGCAGACAGATTTGTTCCATATGAGGTCAAAGTTGGCCATAGATGGGCTAAATCTCTCTATATTAATCCAATACACAGGAGAAAGGATTCCAAGTTATGCAGTGACTGGAATTTCATCCTATACATGGGGGCACTGCACCCACACACAGAGGATGATGCTCTTCTTGAGTACTCTAGGTTCTGGAGACTAGCTATGGAGGAGGAATGCCTCTGTGCTAAGACAGTGCACATTTCTGTAGAGAGGAGGGTGCTGAGAGCTTCATCTCAAAGACATTCAAGCCCCTGGCAACCATTGACTTCCATGCTGAGATACCTGTGAAAATTGCCTGTGTGGAGGAAGGTAGGATGGAGATGAGATGATAGAGGCACATCTTGGAAATTGGACTAGGCCAAGTCTCCACTCTGTATTTAGAGTTGAATATAAGTCGATTAGATACATAACTGTGTAACATAGCACCTGTATAGCATATAGGAATGTAACATTCATACAGTTTGGGAAATGGTTAGAAGCCTTTATATCGCTTGCTTTCAGCAGGGTCAGGAAGAGGTGCTCCTGTCCAGAAGAACACTGTTTTAATGCTAGAGTCTATATAATGCATATTAAAAGAAAATTTATTTCCTGTTATTCTTGGCAACTCCCATGTGTTTCAGTTTATTTGCCTCTTGCTGTATTTCCTCCAGATTTGTGGAGAAACTTGACTGCAGCCCAAATCTGTCATTTGGACCTTTTTACTCCCTGCTAGCACAGTCCTCTGCTGCCTCCCTCCCTTCACTCATGGATCACAGGTCTTCATGGGAAGTCATTATTTTTTCTAAAGAAACATAAAATTTTCTCCAGCACTTTTTTTTCCCCATGGATAGCAGTGCTTGTTTTTCCTGACAGTTGGTAGCCACTGAACACAGGGATAACTCCTCCCAGCCCATGAAATTTGTGCTGAGAACACATCTTTTTACTGTGCATGTGCCATGACTTTCTGGTGGAGAATTAACATCTCCAAGTAAAATGGTAAGACTGAAATAAGAGAAGAGCTGTGATAAATATCACATAAGCAAAGAAGAATTTGTTCACTGCAGCCATTTAACTCAATAATGGGCAAATTACACATCTAGGTGAAAAGGATTATAAAAATTTCATTGATTTTTTTGACTTCATAGGTTCATCAGGCACTCACTGTACATCATACTTTGGTTGAAAAGATAGAACACTCAGAGTTTGGGGCATTCTAGGCAGTGTCTTCATGTGCAAGCTGTGAGGTCTGGATTTAGATGGTATTTCTAGAACAAAAGTGGCTGTGGCCCAAATTATCCATTACAGTGCCTCTGACAGTGTCCCATAGATCTTCAGGACTAAACCACACAATGCAGGTTATTGCACAATATTATCCCCTGGAATCAATGGCCCTTCCTGGGCTGATGCTGTGGTGTCCCTACCTTGGACTGTTATAATGGAAACAGCCTCAGCCACAGTGACTGTAGACATTGCTCCCACCTACTACACAGGCCGGACCCTCCTCTGTTTCATGAGCTCTTGGCCTTTACAGTATCCCTCTACTGGCACTTTCCACTGGCTGTGTGTGCCATCAACTTTTTGCAATTCAGTTTATTCTTCCCTTTTCTCACAGTACTGGAGTCTGCAGACACAGTGCCCTGTCTTCATTAGCACTTGTTCCATACACAGATTTACTTTCCCTGCCATTCCAACCTCAATTACCGTGGTTGCTGGTCTCTGGACAGAGCCTTAAGCCAGGAAAGTGGTTTTAAATATAGGTCCAGCTGGATCCGCTGCTCATGCAGTTGGGCTAGCCAGAAAGAAAGCTGTCAGGGGCCTGTTTTAGAAGCACGGTCCTGCATCTGTGGATGATTTTCATAAACTCTTCTGACCTGGAGTGGGAGTTTGATGCCCTGTGGTCACTTCTGACCCAGTGGTTGTTCCTACTTCTTTTGATGTCAGGGCTCCCCAGTACCCATCAGTGTTGCCAGTTTGAAGGCTCCTGTTTCAAGGCCAGTGTTCTCGTGCTTGTCTCCTGTTGGAAGCAGCTGCCATGTCACCTGGAAGATCCATGTTGCCTGAATCTTGTCCGCAAGAACGCACAGCATGAACAAGATGTGTTGACATCAAGCGTCTCAGCTTGTAGAGATCCCTGAGGAGTGTGCTACTGTCTGGGGAGTGTGGGCTTGTCCTTCATGGAGGGGACTGGTGCTTGCACTCCATCCAAAAAAACCCACCTCTATTAGGCAAAGAACAGCTGGGTTGAAACCAAAAGGGACTTTAATTTAAAAGTAGATTAAAAAAAAAAAAAAAGTTGGTGGGTTTTTTTCCCCCCAAGATTTTAAAGGTACACAGTCCTATCACTGACTCCTGGCACCATATGGTCTGACACTGTTTGACAGTGTACCTTTGTCCAGCTGTGAACAGCCCCTTGACGGGGGCATAGGAAATCTTGAATTCCATTTCTGAATCTCTTCACCTCCTGCTGCCCGATCTTTGGCATATTGCTCCTTTCTCTCTGTTCCCTGCCATCCCTAGCCCCTGTAATGTAGCAAGTTGGAACAAACTCCTACAAAATAGACAGCTGGATTTTAGTTCATTTAAAAAAGTTATTAAAAAAAAAAGGTGTGGGAAACATCACAAGGATATTTGATTGTCTACTTTTCTATTAATGTCAATTGTTTTTTCAAATAAAAACGTTTTCAATAATATAAATTGTATCAGTTAAAATGCAAGCTGCATGTACTTGTTGCAACTATGCTGAAGTATATAAAAAAAGTGAATTGGTGAGAGACATTAAATCAATTTAATGAATAAATTATCTATCAGAATGCTGTTTTGGACATTTTACTGCAATTTCCATACAAATACAGCCTGTCACAAATTAGACATTAACAAAAAGTTGTAATAGAGAAACATATAATTCCATGTGTCTAGCTAATAAGTAATGTCAGATCTCACCTACTTAAATATAAAAATAAATGTACATGAAGCTGTGCATTTTTTTAAAATAAATGTGGCTATGGAGATAGTATAACTTTCCAGTTAGGATCGTAGATAAAATTACATTGAAAGTTAGAGCACAGAGCTAACTTCAAAGCTAATCAGAGCCTTGTCCAGGTGAATTTTGAAAAAGTCAGCAAGGATGGAATTCCAGTGCTGCACCATGCATAAGATGGAGAAATAGTTTCCTGATATCAGATCAGAAATTTCGTTATTGCAGCTTTCATCTGTTGCCTCTGTTATTTTTGCTGGGCCTCTCTGAGCAAACTTTATCTCCCCTACATTACTGCTGCAGACATTTGAAGAAAATAGAAAGAAAAGACATTTAATTCATACAACGCCTGAGTTTTATTGCAAAACAAGGCATTTAAATTATAAAAATTAATTCTCTTCCTTTGGGGAAACTGTGTTAAAAATGCAAAACATGACAAAAATCAGTGATTCAGTTGCAGGATTTGCCGTCTGTGTCCCTGAAGCAGGTCACTTTTTCTGTGCTCATAGAGCATCAACTTCTTGTGCACTACTTTCTCACCCTGAGGTCACGTTCAATTTCTCTGCCTTGGGTTTGGTAGCTGTGAGTTTTACTGTTTTGCCCTTAGCTGGATCTTTGCCTCTTTTGGTATGGCACTTTTCATATTCTGTAGCTCTTCATTGCTTTCTTGGTCATGGTGGCTGCCAGTTTCTTGGCTTTCCTTGGAACTTACTGCATAGCCACAGATAATCAGGGCTTCTTGGCAGTGCTGGTCAAGGGCCAGGTGGCTCTTGGCCTTTGTGCCTTCTTGGCACCTTCCTCTTCACTTGCTGAGTTTAAAGGAGCTGAAAGTACCAACTCCTCCTATGCTGCCTTTATCCAGGCTCCTGAGCCCCAGCCTGGTGCAGCTGTTGTCCTGTACTACACAGACTTCAGATCCCTTTCAAAGTGGTGACAGAAAGTTCTTCTGTGCCTCTGGCAAACTGTCATTGCCCTCATAAGTCAGCCCAGCTGGAGACTGGGGGCTTGCAGGATTTGGATACTCCTGCCACCTTCCCTGGCATCTTAGGCAGTGTCTCAAAGGCTGGAGCAGTCGTGGCACATGCAGCAGCAGCCCTTGCTTCAGACATGATAGCCAGCACAGCCTACCAGTGTGATGCTTTGAGCAAGATTTTGATTTCATTTTGATGCACAAGTAAGCATGACACCTCTTGTATTGGATGCCTCATACCTACAGAGCCTCTCCATGCTGAAGGCATTCCTGTGGGACTTTCTGCTCAGTCTGCTCCCTCATAGCACCAAAGTCAGATGGTATTAAAGAACGCACCAACTAGAAACACTTACATCTCACTATGTGTCTTCTCCGGTATGAAATAGCACAGTTCAGCTGGCATAAGCTGCACTGGGCACTATCATGCATTAATAGATAAAACTTGTTTTCTTCCATGGCCTACACTTAGCCTCCAGGCTGGTCCTTCATGTGGAGGAAGGGTTCAAAAGAGTTTATTTTCTGCCTGGTGCAGTGGGAACCTACTCATTCCTGAAACTCTCCATGCTGCGGTGACAAGTAATTTTCTCATCAGCTCTGCTTGAGCCCAGCACTGTCAATACATTGGCTTTCATTGTCCACCAGCTGCTATCTTTGGTTCTGCTTAGGAAAGGCATCTGAACTCTGCCTCTTTGCCACTTTTTTTCCCTGAGAGTCCCCAGGGGCACTGCTTCAGGGTAGATTTTTGCCTTTCCAATCTGTGAGCTTTTTTAGTCTTGCCCTCAGTTTTCCAAATCAAGATGGGCCCAAGCTAGCCACCTTAAAGTAAATGTACCTGTACTTGCACAAAAATGATAGAACAGATAAGTGGACCTGATGTCCCCTCAATGAATACTGACTGGGCAAAGAAAAATTAACTGGCTGTGTATGTGAATGAAAGAACTCTCTATTTTAGTGAGATACAGTTCATTTGGGGCCATATCTGAGTGGGAAGCAGAAGCAATGCTGCAACCAATGGGTACCAGTGAAATAAAATTTCTGATAAAAATTCATAATCAGTAGTTACCCTGGGTCTTTGTCTCCTCTTCAAATTCTTCCTCTTTTTTCTCCTCTCTGCTTTCTAGACGCTTCCACCAGACTTTTCATCCAAGCAGAACCCTTGCTTTTGGCTGGAACATGGCAGGGTGTCTTTAAACCCTGTGGCATTAGCTGGGAAGCTCTGAGATTCTTGGATAGCCTCTCCTGCCTGAACAGCTAGCTCAAGTGTGTCACAACTCTGACAACCCTGCTTACAGCAGAAACTTGGGAGTCTCTCATGTGCTCATGGCTAAAGAAATAACTGATGTTAATAGTTAGCACAGCCAGGCATGGAAATGCACTAGCAAGGAAGGAAGGCAGCAGAGATATCACAGCAAAGGAGGAGATCCTTATTGCATGACAAGAATCACCCTTTGCCCCCTTTTCCCTCTCTTCATTGGCCTCAGGATGGGTCTTCCATTCCACTCCCCATTGCCAAGTGCACTGGGGCTCCCAGAAGAGGATCAGACTGTGAAAGGCAAACACTTCAGTATTAGGGAGTAGAGGTTAGTGGTGGCATGCCAGAAGCCTTCTGGATATGGTCGGTGATAAATGAGAGCATAGGAGCAGCTCTGAGGCAAGGGAGACAAGAAGTAGCAAGGCTAGCTCAAATCTTCTGCAAATGTTTGCTTTCTTGATAAGGAAACTCTAAGATGCAAGGGCATTGCTCATGAGGACTTCCAGTCAAGGAAATCTTGTGCAGCTGCAGAGTAGTCAACACAGGACTGCCAGCCAAGGAGCTTGCAACATGCTGTTCCCAAGCACTTCCAGTCGCTTCAACAAAGTACTTCTCCAAAGACAACAGGGAAATTAAAATCAGGATTTACCAGCCAGGCCCCAGGTGCAAGCTGTTTTTGCACTGGGTAGCACGAGCTGCAGCACTGCACAAGCAGGCGCTAATCACAGGCAACACTGGTTTGCAAAACCATAACCACAACTAGAAGGTGAGTCTCATTGTGAAAAAATGCAGTGCAAAACTGAATTTCTCCCTGTGGCTAGCAGATGATTGCAGAGATATGGAGCCAGTGACTTCCAGTAAGAAGGAGGAGGACGTGATTTAGAGCAGGGTCTGGGGGTGCCAAGACCATGGGGCTGAACTGTAAGAGAGCGGAGTAGCACTGGAAGGCAGCCTGTAGCTCCCTGTGCAAAAAAAGTGAATGTTCTCCTGGTCTGTGCAGCATGGAGTCAGAAGACATATCAGATGGGCAGGGCATGGAGGCTGAAGCTGCAGGCATTACTATGGGAAGCAGCAAGGCACAAGCAGCTCTGGTGGGTACTTTTACCCTCTCTGGCTCTCATCAAGGGGAAGACATATTCTGCTTTGATTGCAGAGTCTGTTTTTCTTAGTGTACATGAGATAAGCTGCCAACCATGTCATGGCCTCAAGCTAGAGAAGGCACTAGAGAACATTTAGCATAAGTACATGGAATTTGGTCACATTTCTTACCTGCATTCATGATGGGGAAATCATTCACTAGATGTCAAACCCCTCAACCCAATCCAGCTCCTTTCCTCCCTTCCTGCTGGTGATCCCAGCAGTTGCCAGTCTCTAGCAGCAAGGGCTGGAAGTGCTATGGCCTGGGGACATGGTGAAGGGTATTACTACAGGCAGGGAGAGAAAAAAATTCTGGGGTCACAGAGGCAGAGTTAAGGAACATTATTTCCTATAAGGAGCCCTAGTCTGGGCTGGCAGAGAGCTGCAGGACGGGAATGAGAAGTACTCACGGGGCTGCGGTTGAAAAATGTATACTCAATTCTATAGTTTCACCCTAATTTGCCTCATCCCGCAGCACCAAAACAAGTTCAACAGTGGAACAAAATTAAACTGTGAGTCAAGTCTCCAGGTAAAGGTTTTGTAGTGCAAGCCTGGAAAGCCAAGTTACTACTAAAACACAAAATACTGTATAATCTTAGCGCACACTCAGCAACCAGATGCCCTCAATTCTGCATCAGTGGCATCATCGACAATCCTGCAGCATGCAGCAGTACACTGTACAAAGGTTCAAGTTTCATAAGCCCTGCCCCTGCCAGTGGCACTCCCACACATCCTGAACTCCTGCCTTCTCTCCTTCCCACTTCCTTCTAATACCGTGGGATCCCTGCTTTTGTCTAACTTACATGCAGCCTCAGTGACACTCCATAGTGCTTTAGCTTTGCATTTGCGAACCCCATCACCACACCATCCCTTTCTGGTGATGATCACCCCTGGCACATGCTGACAACTTTCATATATCTCTGCTGTGTGTTCCAAATCACAGAAGCAGTGCTTTGTCATGCAACTGCTGAAATCTTCTCCCCAGGCGTGGCATCCACAGCTGCATCACAAGATGAGTTGGCAGATCTAGGGACAAGGTCATCTGCCCCATGTCCTAGACAGCGAGCTGTCTCCACATCTAGTGTGGAGGGGCTTTTTGCACCCAGGAGTGGAACAATGGGAATGGTGTGCCTGGCAGAGGTGTCTGAGCAAGTGTGGTACCTGCATGCTGGGTCTGCTGTTCAAAATAGGGTAATGAACCTTTGTAGAGTGAACACAGTGTAATGTGCATATAATAAGCACTTTAATGTAGTCTTATGCTGAGTAATGCTTATATTAAGTAAGCATATTATCTGTGCTTATAATAAATAAGCACAACAGCTTATTTATCTGCCCGTGCCTAACTGCAATGAGCTCTACTATTCTCCTGCTCAAGGTCTCTGTGCAAGCCAGTGTCCGTGGTGCACCAGCACTTGTGGAGCAGAGAAAGTTTTTCTGCTTGAGGTTTTTGCTTGAGGCAAGGGGAAGCAGGTGTCTGCATTTCTTGTGTTCAGCGTAAAACCAACCAACTGGTGATATTGGCGCTAGTTTCAAAAGGCAATTTCTGAGCAAAGGGTGAATGGAAAAATTAAATATGTATTTATAATGATACACATCAGCTCATGACTTCCTGTTGACTAAACAAGCAACCTCCCCTCTCCTTTGGGTCTCCATAATTACTTTTGTTTATTCACTGTATTTTTGCTCTCTAATTTCTTAGCAGTTTGCTTTCTGAATGCTTCATAAAAGTAATGGTGATATTCTTCCTCCCCCTTTACATCTGACCACTGCTCTTCATCCTCCTGTTATTTCTCTATTCTCACTCAAAGACAGGGAATAAAGCCCTGAGCACAAGAAACCTAAAGGAATGCTAGGGCATCCTTCCATGATCCTGATAAGCTGGAGCAGTGTCTCATGCTAGGTAACACTCCAAATACCCCAGGACAGGGACACTGTCTGGCCTTCCCTGCTAGCCTTTACCTGACCGGGACTTTGATCAGAAACAGTGATGGAGTCATCTTCAGTAAAATTGGTTTTCTCTCCCACCTCCAGTTCCCTCTACAAGTAAGTTTGTGTTGAGCAGAAAGGAAGGAAAACCGGGGTGGTCAGTGTCTCCTTTTCTAGCTTCCAGCTAAAAGTGTCCCACTATATGTTAAAGATTTGGCAATTTACAGCTAGGGACAAAGCTGGACTAGCAACTAGATCAGGGATTAGCAACCTGTCCATGGTTTTCCAAACTACATTTTTTTAAACCGGGGAAGAGATGACATCTGCTAAAGAGCAGGATCTTGTCTTGGCAAGAAAGTGCAGCTCCAGCTTTAGGCAGAACTGCATAGGGATTGAGGGTCTCTCTTGAAATGTCCCCCTAGACTTGTTACAAGACACTGAAACACATCCACACCAACATGTTTCTGGTCTGGGGATTACAGCTGGAGGCAGAGAATCAGTACCACTGATTTCATGCACTTGCACCTTCCAAGTGAGGGAAGTTGCTAGTCTAAACTAAGGGCATTAGAAAGCCTACAGCAGTATTTAGACCTGAGAGCCCTGAGAGAGAGTAACATAAATACAGCTCATCTGATTGGTCATCCATTCTTTCTTTTTTGTCTCTGTGAAGAGCAAAGAAACTCTCAAAATTTAAGGAAAAGAACATGTCTTAAATATGAAAGAATGAATTCCACTTATAGGCAGGACCAGAGAAAGAATCTAGTTAAACCTTTTATGAGACTTGACTTGTTAAACCTTTGAGTTTAATTTATTAAATTAAAAATTTCATTTATGGGGAAGACCAAGCTGATCAGGAAGATATTTTTTAACTTCTTTTAGAACAGAAACTGTTATGTAAAATTTTCTGCAATATTTGGCTATGACAATAGGGAGTCAGCACAAGAATGAAGCTGAAGCTACATTAATTCATTGGATGAAACACAAATAGTTGTGATTTCTAAGAAGCAGATTTCCCAGGGTGTGTTGCTTTTTTTCCTCTTCTCTTTTTTTGATGCCCTGTGTAACGAATGTCCTCTTTGCCTTATTAAAAGAAAAAACTAGTATTAAAGTGTGATGTGTTGGTCTGACTTAGAAGATTTGTCACAAGGTGCCACTAGGATAAAGGCTGAAAGGGAACAGCTGTTTCATTAGCAGCACTGCCCTCTCAGACTCTCTTAAGTAGGACTGGGATTGTCAAGGATTGCAGCCTCTTCTAGCTTAGATCAAACACTAGGAGCCATATCCTCAACGTGGAGCTTGAGACCACAGCTATTGAGACCAATATAGCTGCCAAAATGTGGATTCATTGAGTGTCTGTCCTACCCAGGCACTTCCTGAAGGAGCTGGCCAGCCTATACCTGGACCTTCCAGGAGTGCTTCTCCTTTTCCTGAAGCGTACCATGCTCACCACTCTCAAAGGCAAGTACTCTCCAAGTGCTGGGCTAGAGGATCTGCTCTGTTCTGGCAACTCATCTTTCCTTTTCGTGCTTTTGCATATACTGGTTTCACAAAGTCTTAGCATGCTGAAAACCAGTAAAATTAATAAGGAAAGTAAATCATGCAGAGAAAAAAGTGAAGAACTACCCTAGCGTGAGGTAAACAAAAGCCCTATTTCTCAGCCGTGCCCCACTTGAGGTAGAAACAAAACAGAATGTCCCCTGGCTGCTTCCTTGGCACCCTGTCCAACCAAAGCCACCGCCCCATGCCTTGGCTGCCCTTCAGCCCTGCAGAGGGGATGGATGCCAGGGCAGGAGCAGAGCCTGGGTGGAGGGAGTGCTGTTGGCAGAGCAAAGCGTGTGCATCCTGAGTGTGACCCCGGCCGTGACAATGCACTACTGCACGCCTGCTGAGCACAGCTGTCAGTCAGAGGGTTCTTGCAGTCACCCTGCTGCTGGCAGATCTCTGGGCCAGTGCCAGTACCACCTGGAACAGCAGGATCAGGCCTGGAGTAATTTCCCACTGGTACAGCTTTGCAATGCAGGTTTGCTACTGCTCCTGGCGTGTTGACACAGCTCAGACACCCATGGCCATGTTCAGGTCCTCAAAGTGGGGCCAGGCACTCCCCACCAGACCTTGGGAGCTGGGTCTCTCTTACTCTCATCTTCAGCTTTGGTGTTGCCCTGTACTGCCAAGTAACTTCCAGGCCTTTCAGGGGGTCACAGAAGAGAGGGAAAGCCTGCCAACAATTTGGTGTCTGCTGATGTCCTTCCAACTGGGTGGTTGTAGGGCACTACACAGAGCTGCCTCTGTGATGGAGCAGGACAGGCTCATCACCTTCACTGCACAGCTGCGTGATGTGAAGCCTGGAGGGATAGTGTGGTTTTGCCCACATTCACAGTGTTGGTACGCAAACTCTCAGGCCCCCTTCTAACCACTAGACAATGTTTCCTGCCTTGTTATGCTATTGATATTTTTTCAGAATAATTTTGCAGGCAGGGGGGGCCCAATGGGGAGTGCAGTGGGGGATGGCAACCAATGGGTGCTGAGCATCTTTCAGAACTGATGCCCCTTTGCATCTCAACACTTTGCTCTTCAGCTCCTGCAACTCTAGAGACCTTTCTAACTCCTCCCTCCACCACACCCCGATGACAGCAAGCAAGGGGTAGATAGGGGTGAATGGGGAGGGGACACACAGACCTGTCCACATTTCTGGAGACATCAGGTCAGAGGGCTGCACAAATAGAGCCTGCAAGACAACCTCCCTGTAATCCCATCACCTGAGAGAGACCCTGGCAATCATGGACAGGTAAAATGAGTGCCTCTGGTTTCCAGCTCATATAAGAGATGAGGGTCTTTCTGTTAGAATTAACTTGCTTTCCATTTGGTGCTCACCATCCCTTTTTCTTTCCCTGTCTGACTCATTGATCCCTGTCCCATCCTGCTCTTGCACCTCACATCTCTGTGTCTGTTGTCCTTTCTCTTTGACTCTCTGCCACCTGCACTCTTTTCCCTTTCTGTCATTGCTTTCTTGTGTCTGTTCTCTGTTCCTTTCATTGTTTTTCTTTTCTAGAAACAAAGAATGACAACAGAAGGATGGTCAGATTCTATCTGCGGCTTAAGCACCTCAGTCCTCTACTTGCACCACAATTACTCTGTGAGCTAATGATCACTAATCACTTTCCACAATTGCACACTATTCAGACATTCAGAGGTCTTCACTCTGATTTCATGAATCTTCATTTGAGGAGATCTCTGTTCAGTCTGCTTTTTCATTGCCCAGGTACAATCACAGCTCCTGTGCCCTTGCTGCTTTCCCTTGAGCTATGCTATAGCCATAGGAGTCGCATGTGTATCCAGCAGTTTATACCTACCTAACTGCACATCTGCTCAGGTGCTCCCCACAACATCTGTTTGTTCATTATTCTTCTTGTACTAGCCATATTCTGAAATCCTCCCTGGCAAAAAAACCGGAGGACAGTGAACTCCAGAGGAAAGGGGAAAGAACTGATGTTAATGAATATTTCTAGTTGAAAAAATCTTTTCTGTGATTCAAATTTGTCTTCACTTTGTTCTGACACTCAAAAATAACCTAAGGGATGGTAATTTTATTTTTTTGTGGTTTGGTGTCATTTCTTGTTCTTCACCCTTATTTGCATTCACATGTTGCTCTGCAGGGGGAAAACTATTGAATAGAAGAAGAATCAAAGACATTTTGAAAGCTAATGGTTTTGCACAAAACTTCACAAAAACAAACACAAACAACAACAACAACAACAAAAAGGACAGGGAAAGCCTGTTTTTCCTAATGCTTTTGATGTGATGAAAAACATTTTTCCATGTGAGTTTTAATGAAACATCAACATAATTGTAATTGTTTTTCACCTGGCTTATATGTTTCTTCAGCAAGCAATTACATTGCCTCTGCTCCATTTTCTCCAGTTGTGCCACACCCCAGGTAAGAGCTTTGCAAGCCTCTGACCTATCACACCTGCTCATTTCCTGTGCAATTGTCTGGGCTATCCTTTCTGGACAACCTGAGGATTGTCACCTCAGAACAGGTGTCCCCTCTCCCACATCCCTGTTATGGGTGACAGTCTTCTCCACGCCCCTGCATTAGCATACATCTAAGAGGTAGAAGCCTGAGGTTGACAATTTTGTGAGGAGACCTAAATGTACGTGTGTGTGTGTGTGTGTGTGTGTGTGTGTGTGTGTGTGTGTGTGTGTTAAGGAATATATGCACATGTTCATTCACAAGTGTTTGTATGAAGGCAGAGAAATCAGGTGAATCTAAGGCAGTAGAAAGTGGCTCAGCTCAAAGTGTGAGAAAGATGGTGAAGAACATATGGTGGGTATGGGAAACACACCCAACATGAACTGCCAGATCAAGGGATGATGAAATGGAGTTTGTGCTCTGCTCCTGACACAACCTGCAAACCCAACAGAGCAGGACTGCAGTGCTTACAGGCCAGACCTCCAAGAGCTGCCTCAGACTGTTGTTGGGCTGAATTAAATGCTTAATAGGAATGCTTTGCACTCTTGAGTGTGTGCAGGGCTCTGCAGAGCCTTGTCTTCTCTATAGATTTTCTTCTAAAAGAAGACATGCTTCCATGCGATCTGCTTCTCCAGGAGCACGTCTGTATAAAGAGGGGTGTAATAGCATTTGTGAGTGCTTGCTCCTTCTGTGTGAGCAAGACAGGTATTTTCGCACTGCAGGCTGAGGGTGGCATGGCAGGAAAGAGGATGTGTGCGGGTCTCTTGCCTATCTGTGGGACAATCAGGGTAGCAAGGGTGCCTGAGGGAAGACTGTGTGTCTGATGTGGGGTGAGGTGCAATAGGGAGTGTTACAGGAGAGCAAAGCACATGCACTAGGTAACAAAATGCAAGAGGATGTGCATGATTATATGAATGAGCACCTGTGATGCAGTGTGAGGGTGGACAAGGGACAGAAGCTCCTGGAGAGCTTAATCTCCAGCCTGTTAGCTGGAGATTAAGTGCTTTGCAGTTCTCAAGTTTTATGGTGACATTGACAAACAGAGGATAAGTGTGTATATATGTGCTTAGACTCTCAGATTTAAAATCAGTTTTAAATTCCTATGAAACCCAAGTTCCGCTTTTCTACACCTCACTGGAGACCTTCCAGAAAACCCAGCTGGGTATTTCTTAAACTTGCCCTACCTCCCTACTGAACATCAATTTATCAGAGGGAAAAGATGACAAAGGATGTGATTATTTTTAACCTGTTCACTTCTGTTTTGCGTTGCTGCGGGGGAGGTGAGCATCTCACCTCAGTGAACACAGCTGCCTATGCGCCTCCAGTTTGCAGTGAGGCTGTTAGCTAGGGCTCATGACTACCTTACCCTCCCCGTGCTCCTGCTGCCTCTTCCCAGTAGGATCCCTGGGCACAGGAGCAGGCCCATGCCAGTTTCAATGTTTGTCCAGTATGGAAATGGTACTTGTGTCTGGAGAGGTGTCAGCATGCCTACCCACTATGTATTCCATCAGCTAGCATGTGGCATCTCACCTGAGCCCCTAGGCCTGCACACTTTCAACCATACTCTTCTTTTGGATAATGCTTGGAAGACATTCAGTCCATACTTCTCTGAAGAGGTTCTCATTTTATCCATCTCTTGCTCTGGTTTTTCAGGGATTCATATAGCAAAATTAATATTTCTTCATGACTGAACTCCAGACCCTCTCATCTTCACAGGTCTTCTCAGGCACCTTCATTCTTTTCCCTCACATGTGTCCATCTTCTGGATATTTTCAGATGTTTTCACACTCTGCTCAGCCATAGTTGCTGTTTGACTAATCACTACTAATTCACTTGCTGTTTCCACTCACAAGGTCACCTGCTTCATCCCCACAGTCACGTCTGCATCCTTTCCCTAACACATTTCATGCAAATTACTGATGCTCTTCTCGTACTGAGAGGCCTGGACACAAGAAGGATATTTTTGGTGCTGAGCCTGCAACAAAGTGCTGGCTCCAGGGTGGGCCTAATGTAAATTCTTTCTGGTCTTCTTCTGCAGCCTCCTGATGAAAAGGAAACTCTTCCTCTACAACTTCAAGAACCTGCGCTGGGCCAAGGGCAGGCGTGAAACCTACCTCTGCTATGTTGTAAAGCGCCGTGACAGTGCTACATCGTGCTCCCTGGACTTTGGATACCTGCGCAACCAGGTACGGGGAACACCTTGTCATCCTGTTCTTATATCTGTACTGAGGAGCACACAGCTCCAGTTTGCCTGGGACGGCAGGGAAAGGAGGGTTGCGACAGCAATGCAGGCACTGGTTCACGTGCCCGCGAGCATGGATGCTCTACTGGTACACACAGTTTGGGGGATGCAGCCTTCGGGTAAACCTCTACTTTGTGCTACCCACCAAGTGTGTTACCAGCAAGACATCCCTGCTGTTTTACCAGTCTTCCTCCTTTTCTGCGTAGCTCCCACACATTCCCCTTGTACATCCCTTCACATCAGTGTGCTCCTGTGCTTCCCTAGCCAGCCTTCCACTTATGTACCTTATGTGCCTTCTCCCTCTGTGCACTGACCCTGGAACCTCGTTTCTCCTCCCCTCACATCCCATCCAGCCCACACCTCCCTCCTCACCCCTCCTACACCCTGCTCCCTCCCCACCACCTCATGCCTTGCCCTTCTCCCTGTTTCCCAAAGATGGGCTGCCACGTGGAGGTGCTCTTCCTGCGCTACATCGCAGCCTGGGACCTGGACCCGGGACGCTGCTACCGCATCACCTGGTTCACATCCTGGAGCCCCTGTTACGACTGCGCCCAGCACGTGGCCAACTTCCTGCGCTCCTACCCCAACCTGACCCTCCGCATCTTCACGGCCAGACTCTACTTCTGTGAGGACCGCAAGGCAGAGCCTGAGGGGCTCAGGCGCCTGCACAAGGCGGGGGCCCAAATTGCCATCATGACCTTCAAAGGTGAGATGTGCAGGCAAGAAAGAGGTGATGGAGATCTATAGAGGGTTAAAGAGACCCAGGAGGGTGGGAGAAGGTAGGACAAGCAGCTGGGGAAGATGATGGTGTGATGAGTTAGTGATCCTAGGAGAGGTCAGTGTCCTCTTGAGCACCCTGAATTCCCCTTTGCCTTGCACAGATTTTTTCTACTGCTGGAACACATTTGTGGAGAACAGGGAACAGACATTCAAAGGCTGGGAAGGACTGCATGAAAACTCAGTCCATCTCTCCAGGAAGCTTCGACGGATCCTCCTGGTGAGTGCCAATTCTCCTTCTTCTTCTGGTGCCTCTTCCTTCAGCTTATTCCTGTTTTCCTCACTACAGTTCCTCTCAGCTCTTGCTGCCCATCCCTGCCATCTCCCATTTCATTATTCATTCATCTTCACCTTCCATGTCCCTCATACCACTCTCCCCGACTTCATTCATCTCTCCTCTCCCCTTTTGCCACCTCTCATGCCATCTCCTGCCATTCCTTCTCCATCTTCATAGGTTCCTGCTCACTTGACCACTGACCTACCACTTATATTTTGTCCTGCAGCCACTGTACGAAGTAGACGATTTACGAGATGCCTTTAAAACTCTGGGACTTTGAAGTGAAAGTCATCAGCAATCAGAAGACTTCGCAAACATTTGTTCTTTGATTTCCAACTCTCTTCCTTACAACAGATCTTTCCTTTCTTCTGTCTTTACATCTCTCTTCCTTCCAGATCTGTGTCTAGAGATAAGACTACCCTTACTTTTTCATTTCCAAGGAGAATTAGGCTGATCTTCTGAAGACACATTCTCCAGGATCCCACCTTATCCACTGTTAGCTGGGAATAGCCAGTACTGCAGTTCCAAAGAGCAATTTGCCCTCCCTTGTTCCCTGCAGAGCTAATTCAGGTGGTCCACTAAATGGAGTTCTGGATTTAGCCTGGTCCAAGTGGGAGCAGACAGCCTGCAAAGCTATTTATGTGACTGTGTTCTCACTGGCACTGCACTGATCTACATGTTTCACGAGGGCTTCAGGGAGAATGTCTCTTGCCTCTTAGAGCTGCACTACACTGAGCCACTCTGTGTCCTCCCCTGTGAAATTGTTTATTTGTCTTTCTGGATGTGGGTAGGAAGTTGAAATCCATCACCACTGAAGTGCTATAGCCTATGTGCTAACAGCAAAGTTGTCCAGTTACTGGAAAGCTCAGCTGAGAGTACTGAAGTCAGTCCTGGACAGCCCAGGTAGCTCAGCTTGAAAACCTCACTGGAAGCCAGCAGGCCTTCACGTGAGAGTGAGTGAGAGCACCACACCTTTCACTGTGTGGAGTATTTTTCATCCTCTGACCATTTCCACCTAGACCAGAGGTGCAATATGCTCCCTCCTTAGCCAACTGTACTCTGCTGGAGGCAGCTTTATAGTTGCCCAGTCTTCTGGTTTTCCACCTTTTATTGCCCGTAATATGGCCAGCTATGTCTAGTTGGTGACTGTACAGAGAGCTGATCCGAAAAACACCTGGCATAAGCAAAGCTCTATAGCCTGTAGATGGATACCTTCTGTAGTGGCAAAAAATCAAACTGTCCTCCTGCCTGGCAATCACTGTGTTTCCACTAGGGGACCCCCTTAGCACCTGATCTGGTGGACAGTCTGTACAAGCTGAAGATACGGGTTCACAGTACACGCCTGCTCACCACCACATTCCCACCACCTAAATTGCAGATGGATTGTCCCCCATGGTCAAATGGATTGAGGCTTTGCCAAGGCTAAGTGTGTCCCACACTCTGGGTTTACTCTGGCATTTCCTTCATGATGGTTGCAAGTTCTCTGCTCCATCCTGTTCCTCTTTCTGGGCGAGGCTCAAGGCTCCTGGGTCTTTCCTCAAAACACCTCTTCTGATGGTAGGCCAGCTGCAGGAGGACAGCAGATGTTTGCACCCGCAGTGCCTTCTCCCGCCAGGAGAGGTCACAACTGGTTGCATCACAACCTTCCTACACCTTCAGGCTCCTGAGGCACTCTCAGTTTGAGGAATTTTGACCAGGAATAGCAAGGAGAGTTCTTTGCAAAGCATTAATTTGCAAATATGGTGTTGTATATTTGTTTGATATGGTGGATATTATTTATATAAATAAAGGTCTTACAAATGAACATGTAATTTTGTCATTATTTTGGTACCATATGGGTGAGGGAAGTAGAAGTTGACACAAAGGATTAACATGTCATCTATTCTTTCTGATTTCTGGAGAGATAACCTGGCACTATCTTATTAAACTGTCTTTATACTTTCACTAGTACTTTTCAAGTGTTGACAGTGTTGCCCAGCAGATCAAGGCAGATAAAGTGCTCAAGTACTTTGGAATACTATCAAAAATCTGTGATGGAATTGCAAAAGTTATTTGAGATACTTCCTTCCTTGATGGCAAGCCTATCATCCCCATTTATGACTTGTAATTGACACAGAAGTGCTGACCCAACATACTTAACAAAATAAGAAAAGAAGCAGCGATGTAAAAAGGATCTCTGTCTTTCAACTTTTGATTTTGGCCTGTTAAACATCATTGTCCTTCTTGGTGAAATTGCTGGAGAGCTACAAGAAATAGTAGCATTTTCTAAAAAAGCACTTTGGAAATCCCAGCAGTTGGCTATTGCTCAAAGGCTGACTGAGTTGAAGATACTTGTTGAAACATGACAATGGGTGACACTGTACAGTAGGGGAATAAATACAATGAGTAAATGCAAAGAAGCATTAACTGCATTCAGAATACATCCTAGGTTTAGATTCTTCTGAATCTAAAGCAGATTAAATTCAGAGTGGACTGTTCAGCTAACCCAGGTGATTCAGATATAGGAATTTTGCTCTTCTGTTACAGAGATTTTTTAAATCACACTTTTTCTGCTCTCAAATACCAATTAATATTATTTGTTACAAGATATTCTTTAATTTAGCATTATAAATTAGTTCAACCTCAAAAGCTTTAAGTGTCTTTGCCAAGAATAACTCCCTGAGGATGACTGTTATGTAGTAACAATACTTTTTCAACCTAAGTTATTTCATTTGGTTTGCTGACTGGGTATATCGGGAACATTCACTACTGCTTATATACTTGAGTACCATGTGTCTTTACAGCCTATCCCTTAAAGAAATAGTGGCTGTGTTATTCTAGGTGTCCCCTTGTTTTATATGCACCTGGGCAGATGGTAACATCTCAAGAGAACTGTGGCAAGTTCTCCTGAAGTCCAGCTCTTAGCAACCCACAAAACACGCCCACGGAAGAGCAGGACACCGACATCATTCCCACAGCTGCACTCAGCATTACTCCAGATCAGTACACAGCGTCCTTGGAGTCTGTAATAATAAGGAACAGATTACCACGAAACAATGCAAAGACACACTCCAGACCCTTGCAAACACAAGCATGTCCTCCCACTGCTTGGTTTCTCTTTCTCTTGCGCATGCTGATACTTGGAAACCAGGGTAGAAAGGGGTTTCAGGGTCATGGAGTCCAGCCCTTTGCTACTTGTCCCTTCAGGGCGCTTTCAGCCTAGATGTCTTCACGTTCAACATAGTCCTCTAATTCGAGCAGTTTTATGTCCTCTCCCTGGTGCTGACCCTTTAGTGTTCCTATGAGCAGAAATTTCATTATTTAACCACGTATGTGTTAAATATTTGCAGCAATTGAAACCTGATTTGTTTCACAGAAGAAAAACTAGAGGGATTTGGCAGAGAAGAGAGCACTTGTTCAGACAATGCCAGTGATGATGAGCAGAACCTCTGAAGGGGAAGGAGACAGTGGGTTGCTGCAAGAGCAGAGGTCAGAGCAGAAGGGGAGGCACCAAAGGGTGGAAAGTATTTTGAAGGCTGTCTTTGGCTTTTAAATCTCTCATAAATTTTTATGATAGGCAGGTTTCCCCTCAGGCTTCCAAACCCTCATCAGATATAGCTAAAACTTCAATGTTGCTGCTGTTGTCATTGCTATTATTAAGCACCCCAGCAGAAGGACTGCTGGGACTTTTGAAGGCAGGGGCTGATGTTGAGAGAGGTAACCTTCCTGCCTACAAGGCATCTGTGTCCTCACATGGGTGAATGCACCCAAGTTCCAGGGCAGGGAAGATGCTGATGCCTCCACACTATAACCTTGTTATTAGTTCACAGTGAAGAACTATCCTACTCTACAAGCTGGCACAATGCTCTTACCAGTCTAGAGGGACAGAAGATGAGAGCAGACCAGCTGTGTTCTGTGGTTACCTTTATGGGCTAACAGCATGGTAGACCCACCTCAACACCCTTACATGCCAGTAGGGGCACAACAGGGATGGAGCAGGTTGCAAATTGACTGACAGATAAACTGGTGTGAAAAACTTTGTTGAGCTACCTGAAACTGGCAAGCTTCCAAACAGACCACAGGAAGTTTGTCCTCCTGCCTTTAGTGGGAGCCCTGAACATGAATGGTTACGGACCAGTCTGCACTCAACTATATGTTGATCAAGTTGATTTGATTTCTCCCTAAGGAAACAAAGAGTTTCCAGAGTTACCAGAAAGAGGGCATGTGACATGGAGCATGAGGTCCTGTACAGGGGGAAGAATACTTTAGCTGTGCTGTACATTGCTTGGAGTTATTTTGTTTGGTTAACACTGGAGACACTCCCCACCCAACTCTGTTCAGCCTTACATATCATCTCATACTACAGACACTGGAGCTGATTCCTAAGCCTGAAGCTTTTCTGGCTGCCTTGATTGTCTGCTAAACATCTGGAGATTCTGGCATGGCTAAAGGATACTATAAGCACGAATAAACAAGAAAAGATAGGCATGGCTCCCTCTAGCCCCTGCCTTATTCTTCAAATCATTGTCTGTGCCTGCTTGTTGCAGATCCCAGCATCAGCACATTCCCCAGTGGGATCACACAATGGGCTTCCTGCTTGGAGGGATTGGGAATTGTGAAATGTGGAGTTCCCAGCATGATTCATACAGATGTTCTGCATTATTTGCAGTTCAAACGGAAAACTGCTGCAAGACCCAACACACCTGTATCTTCTTTTTGCCTTCTGCCTGTACAGATACCTCAGAGCTTTCAACATCTCCTACTTCACCATTCCACTCAGTGTTTTCAGCTGGAAAAGCAGAGATTTTTTTACCTTGTTCCTCCAGTTTGAAATGAACACCTAGGTCTCCAGAGCATGGAATTACAAGGGAGGGATGTGTGCCCAGGAATTGAACGAGAAAAGCAAAGTTTCCATGGAGTTGACATTTTTCCCTTTTATTCTGTAGGTTTTACAGTCATAAATGTATGGAGAATAAAACTTAAAATGAGGTATTATTACAGTATTGCATAAATACTGTAACAGCATGAAGTATTTGCACAAACATACACATGTACCCATAAAAGTGATCTTCATAAGAAATTCTCCAAACAAGAATGCATGGCCCTGATTACTTCTTTGGAACAGATCGGAGCATGAACAGTGTTACTCGCTGGCCTCTCAAGAGGGTACTCGCAGAATCCAATTGCAGAACCAGCAGACATGGAACACCTGATTACAGGGCATGGTTTCCATGCCCACTGGATTCTCAGGAAGCCTTATAAAGACCCAGAGGACTGTGTTGTGGATGCCTGGCTGCATCATCTGAACTTCCTGATGGCTTCTCATGTGCCTCTTCTGCTCTGTCCAATACTTAGCAATGCACAGTCAGTGGCAAGAGCCTTCTTTGGTGGCAGCAGGAAACTGATCAAGGCTGCAGCAGGAAAGATTGCTGGGGACTGGCTTTTCTGGTCTTGCATGATCCATAAAATGAGCTTAAAAGCATGGTAGTGATGCTTATTAGTATTCAGTTTCCCAACAATGGAGGAAGACCCTAACAGGAAGAAAGAAACATGAACATTAAAAATAAGATGCCGAAAGATTAATTTGTCTCTTCAACATGATATAGAATTTGGAAATACAGCATCTAGTCAAAGAGATCACCCTGATCTTCCCTCAGTGTGTTAGATAATCTCCCTCAGGGATACAGTTTTCCAGGCAACAAGATAGCACCTCATAATTTGCTGTGCCATGTACATGCCTCCTAGAAAGACTGACCATTTAGAAACAGAAGCATTTAAAAGGTGGCAGATTGCATAGTTGAATGCTGGGGAAGTGGGGCTAGATCCTGTGGAAAGGCAGATTTTTCAGGGGTTAGAAAGGCCCTCCAGAGGTCTCTAGTTCAAAACACGTTTGCAGCAAGGCTAACTCCAAGGCTGGATCTGGCAGGTCAGAGGAAAGTTCTCAGTGTCTCCAGGGACGGAGGTTTGAGAGCCTCTCTGGGTTCCATTACAACACCACCGCCAGGGGAGACATTTTTCTTCCATCCAGTTGGAATTTCCCTTCTTGCAGCTTGTGCATGTTACCTCATATTCCCTCTGCACATGTTTGAGGAGAGTTTGGCTATGTCTTTACTGCATTTATGTAGCAGTAAACTGCAGTTAGATCCCACCTAGCATTCTTTTCTTTAGGTCTGGCAAAGCCAGTTCCCTCAGCCTCTACTTGTAGGGCAAGTGCTCCAGCTCCCTGCCCTTTGCAGTGGTATTCCACCAAACCCTCTCCAGTTCCTCAGTGTCTTTCTACTGCCAGGGAGGCCAGAACTTGACGCAACAGTCTGTTTTTCTCTGCAGCCTATGCCCAGAACTCACTCACCTCCTTACACCTCCGCGTAATTAGTAAAAGAGGACTGGATGTTCAATAGGGCTGAACACACTGATCTTCCCACTCCTTCTGTGGAGGGCTTGTAGCAGAACTGCTGATAGTGGGCCATATTCACCTTCATTTTAGGGGTGGCTTGTGTTTAGCTGAGACAGCAAAGCAGCTGGGTGAGTGCCTGACTTTCAGCATGAGTGTCCCAGCGCAAGCTCCCTAGCCACCAGGGCTGGGCAATAACCAACAAGGCTGCCTGGGAGGGACAGGTAATTTGTTAGCTGTCTCTTTAAAACCTCGACCTGAAGGGCATATTCACCTTGCACTGCTGCACAGGGAACCATGCTGAGTCAGCTGTAGTTTGTCTGTACGTGCAAGCACTTAGCAGAGAGCTCTGTGCAACTCCCTAGTAAGCATCACACTACACATTTGATTGTGCATAAGCTGCTAAATTATTTAATCACCTCAGGCATGAGAAGATGCAGAAAGGCTGAAAGCCAAGGGGAAAATGTCTCCTAAACCATTACGTTGCATTAACTACTGTGTTAGATCAGATGATTGACTGGATATTGTCCCTGACTGTGTATCCTGTCATCTGAATGTCTTATTCAGACAAGAATTAGAAAGGTCAGGTCTTGAGTTATTAGAAGTCCTATATAAAGTTTAGGGTGGATAGAATTGAAATGCAGTGTAAAGTGTACTTTTTCCTCAGTTGGGAAGTTTATAGCATCCTCAGGCACTTATAGCATCCTACAAAAAGGTTAGTTTTGTGTGTGTGACTGTAAGTTCCTGCCTATATTATGCAGTTGTGTGCATCCCTTCCTCCATCTCCTGCCATCCATTCTGCATAGTGGGACCAGTTCAAGCAAGAACTGGCTTGCCCCACAAAGGGTAGGTGAGCCAGGAAGTTAAATCCAGTCCTAGTCATCTCTGCGGTTCAGTAGACCATCTTCTCTTTCTTATATGTTGTGGGTATCAAGCTGTACAAATAGCTTCTGCAGTTGTGTGGACTGCAAGAAATAGGGAATGCAGATCTCAGTCACATGATACTCATATATAAACTCTGATTCTGAAAGCAAATCCACACATCCAGGCTTTTGAACTTGCTCAGAACTTAACTAAATTCAGTGGCCCTATCCCAAGAGGCAAAAAGAGAGTATTTGAATCATGGTTACACAGCTGAAGAAGCTTTTGGGTTCAAACAGCTCCAGCAAGCTGCAAGCGAATGAATTGGTAGTTGATCCGTGTAAAGGGTTGAAATAATGTACCCTTTCCTTAGTAAAAAACCTGAGAGTACTGCTAAATCTCTTCTCTACTCCTGGTCACAAAGGAACAATTTGGCACCATACTCCTTGACAATCTCTTGCCTGCTTGGCCCTCTACTTATACAGCATCAAGCCCATGCTTATTTTTCCTACTATCATTTCTGCTAACACCATTGGCAGGGTCACCCAAACCTCCATTTCCTAGGATTGTGCATTAATTTTCATTCTCGGTGTGTTTTTCAGGTGTCTACTGACCAGAAAGATATGACCAAGCTCTCTCCAATTCAGAAAGATGTATGGAGCAAAGTTGTGGGGCCAATAATCATCTTCTCCGCGTGGGTATGCAACAAAACTTTTCCAGCAGTAACGGTAATCTAGGGAGAGACATACCCAGTCATTCTTGATGAAAGGATGCCCAGTTCTTTCTTCATTAACATGACAGTTTGGCACTTGTTTCTCAGTAAGAATACAGTAAAAGGCAGAATGATATTTGTGCAAGGGATTACACAAATAACTCCACAAATAAGTTAGTGGGAAGGGGAACCAAAACTCTACAAATAGCAATATGTCTAAAAAAGAATTGCCAGAGACAGAAGTTACTGTGGTATCCTGGGCAACCCCCTATCACGAACAGCACATAAAGTCAGAGCACATTTGCCGAGTGAGAAGGAATCAACAAGTGGCAGGACTGGAAAGGGAAGTGACACATGCAAGTCAGAGCTGGCCAGGCACACTGTTAGCAGTCTTGTGCTTGATCACACAGCTTTGGTGAGACAGGTTGGTTCAATCGTGAATTTGTCTGACTTATCTCAATGATCAGGGGAAACCTGGAATGAACACTCTAACATTTAGCAGCTTCAGATTGATCTTAGTGTTGACAGGGTGGCCAGAGCTTCTGTCATTACTCTGGTGGTATAATCCCAGAAATAGGTTCCACAAGATAAGCAGTGTCCTTTAAGATTACATTAGACCTCGTGGATTCCATAACTGCACACTCCAGTATGAAGTGTCCAGACAAGTGTGTGAGGTTCATCTCTTCAAATGTACATTCCTTTCTGTGAGCTGTTTGTCTGGACCATTTTTACAGTCAAACATCAACACACAAGCAAGATATACACACAAAGAGGCACACATGCAAGACATATTCTCTGTGATGCATCATAGGAAAGTCTGCTTTAGATATGTTTCCTTCTCCATCTATCAAGGGAAAGCAATTAATTGCTGCAGCTGGTAAACTGATCCGCATATATATCTTGGGAGGGACAGGTTCTATCTTAAGCCCAAGATTTTTCATTTCATATAAAGGAGGTGTGAATGGCTAGAGAAAGTCAGATTTGGCAAGAGGAAATGACCGTGCCAGTCCTGCTGTTGTATAGGATTGGGGAAGAAATAAGGCAGAAGAGAGTGACATTTTTGCACTCACTAGTCCTCCCCAGTGCCAGACATCACCTCTACTGCAAACTGAGAGTGCACATGATCCCAGAACTTTCAATCCACACCTAGACAAAGCCAAAGAGTAGTTGGGTTACCTGGAAGATTCATGATACGTATAGGGACTCCATTCATCACCAGGTTGCAGAGACCTTGCCGGTTATGGATAACCTGGTGCCTGAACAGCTTGGCTGCATATATTTCCAAGGTCACATGACGATGTGACCTCAGGAACTCCAGAATCCTCCTGGAGCAATTTCCACAAGGAGCTGTCGAAAGGAACCAGGTGACAGAACAAGGAGCTGGAGGCATATCATTGAAACAATTTTCCAAGAAGTTGACTTCAGCATGTTGGTCAGGATTGTTTGAGCACCAGTTCCTCCAGATGGAACCTCTTCTCCACCTGATTTCATAGAGCAGGTACACCACCTTTGGATGTCGGCCAGGCAAATAATTTCTTTTGAAGTCTGTTGGCCGTATCCTCCACCTACGACGAAAGCACCCACAGTATTGTGATCCCAGCTCTTCAATGATGTTTGGTCCCGTTGGGCATTGCCAGTTCTCAGTCAAACCTCCCACTCTCAGCCTTTCCCATCATAAAAAAAGCAACTTGAAGAATGTTGCGATCTAATGATCTAAATCTGGAGTTTGATGAAGATCCCAGAACACCCACAGCACCTCCTTGAGAACTTTTGGGTGAGTAGGCAGCCCCATCACCACTCAGTGATCAGCACCAGTCAAAGCAGTGAGACAACGGGAAAAGAAGACTGGGGAAAGGGATATTAAGAGAAAAACAAGAGACAAGGCTGTCTCTGGAAATTGTTGTGGAGCTCAGGCAGGACACAGTGATAGAGCTACATGTCTTACCCTCGGGTGTTCTCTCTGCGTGCAGGATCTATATAGAAAAGATTTGTAAGTTATTGAGGATAGCAGATCAGAAAACAAAATTTTCCCTACGCTTTCTCTCCAGACCCCTTTCAGGCTACACACTCCCTGCCACATCTCTTTTCTCTAAAAGGGCTTAATAAGTAACGTCTGCACAGCAGGATAAGCCCTCTGGAATGCAGGAGGGGTGGATTCCTACCTGGGAGTTGAACTTGATGGTAGTTTAAACTATGCTGTACATAAACCCGCACTCAATTTAACACATTAGGGCTGATTATGTAAATACTGAGTATCACTTCATTGATTTCAGCAGTACTTCATCTGTTTTCCCCTGACTAATCAAAGAACAGAATCAAATCTCTTAATCCTTTAAATTTAAATCTTCTAAACCACTTCTACTAGTAGTAGGCAAAATTTGAGTTATTTTCCTGTTGGTACTCATAATATCAGACTAGACAAAAACATTTTCACAACCAACAATCCCTTCTTTACTTATTTTGAAACTGTTTCAAAAGACAAAAAAACATCAGTGCCAAGGAAAAAAATATCAGTGTAGAAAGGAGAGTGGTTTCTGACTAATAAATACCCATGGGCTGGCACTGCAGACCTGCCTGATTATACACATTTTGTCTACGTGGTGGCAAGCAAGTTTGACCCCACGGTTCATTCATCATTTCCCAATCAAGAGTCTAGAGGAAAACAATTGAAGGTGATCAAAGCTACTTACTTATTTCGTAAAAATCCATCCATACCAAACTTAAGGATCAAGGAACCATACTTTATTTAATAAGCAAGTTATTAATTTCCCTTTTCAAATTTATACATATCTTTTTATATAATTAAAATCTGAAATAATTATTTTTGGTTTTACTTAACATATATAATGTAATAAAAATAATTTACTTAGAATTAAGATGCTAAAGGCACTTTTCCCACAGCTTAGCTCTTTAAGATGAGGAATTATGAAATATACAAAGTAAAATAACATCTCAGCAGAAATAAAATAGTCTTCCACATCAACAGAGACACAATCAGCTCTTCACACAGCTGTATTGCCCTGATGCTTTAAGAAGAATATCCTAGTTGTTTGTCACAATGAAAATAATACAGGTGAATAGCTAACTAATTTGCTCCATTCTTAATTGCTTTTGAGATCTCTTTCCACATTAAAAGTTTTTTTGGATTTTGAATTCTTCCTGCCACATCAAGGTTAACAAAATTATATTAATATTTTGAAGCTGGACCTAAGACTTGAGATATGGTAATGTATTCAAAGGGATAATACAGAAATCTGCAAGTGTCTCCTGTGTAACCTCAAGTGCCAACATAACACATTTGCCTCTACTCTCCAGTTCTTTAGATACAACTACAGTAAATATCTACACTTGAATACGGAGAAATAGGCCTGCATTTCACATAAATGTACTTACCTCTGCCATTGACAGCAGCCATGGATATTTCTGGGTTCGTTTGTCACCTCTTGGGCGATGGATCTGCCTTTATGAGTCTTAGGTTTGTTTCGGTTTCTATTCCTGATTACTGAACTTTGTGTGTCTCTAATGTTACTCAGCTGAGTGTTTCCTTAAGGTGATTTTTTCTTATGCTTATTTGCACTACCCCACTGGCTGAACCTGAAAGCAGATTCCTGGCAGCAAAAGACTGTACATGAGGGTGCTGCCATTCAGAAATGGTTCTAGCCCTGAATACAAGGTTACCTTCCAGAAGCTGGAATTAACAGGTGAGCCTTTTTTTTCCCCAGTGCAGAAAGAAATTACATCTCCTTGTTACCTTTAGCTCCAGAATAGAAAACCAAATCTCTAGTCACCCCAATGCATTGAGAGAGAGAGACATTTACACAAATAGCACAAAGCCACACAGCTGTGGAATGGCAGATATTTGCAGATACCATGACAAATCAGTTCATTGATGCAAAAAGGACAGACTTTTTCCAGTGTCCTGGGAAATCTGCTAAACATTATGAACGGGGTATCGCTTTCCTGTGATCAGTTCTGTAACTCACATAAGATGCAGCACAAGAGTATCTCCCATTTAGTCAGAAAAATGAGTGAAACCATTCTAGTTTCTAGTGAGATTCCCCTGACTGACACACCCAAAACTGGTGGAGGAAAGGGATTACAAAAGAATTCTTCATATTGTTTAGGTAGAATCAGTCTCTGTCACTTAGAGTTTTCTCTGGTTTTGTGACACAATTATTTTGTGGGATGATGCAAGCTGCAGAAATGGATCCCTGGTGAGCCATCAACCAGTAATGGGCACTCCCTGAGGATAAAACCATTGCCTTCCTCAATACCAAGTCTGATGTGGGATGGTGAAGCTAGAGGAATTATTTATTCTTATCCTTTGTGGCCATTTTGCAGTATTCTATTGTCAAAAATTATTCCATTTCCTGCCAGGGCAGACCAAACAGAAGTGTACATGAATGGTGGAGTTCAGAGCGAGTGGGGGCAGGAGCCTCCATGAAGAAGAAGACTATTCATGGCAGGTTACCAAGCAGTGTAGTGCCAGCACAGAGTCTGCCTTCAGGGGCTCTTCTGCTGCAGCATCACCCCCTCACTTCACAGTGTAGAACTGTTCCCCAGTGGTTGCATTATTTCATACCTTAGGAAGAATAAATGGGATTGACTCAGACACTCAGAGATTCTTGAAATAAAGAAGAGATTGACTAATGCGGTTTTGAGTTCACGGACATGATTCGCAGTAAGATCGGGAATGTATTGCGACTGTAGTACTCTCTTCATTGCCTTCTCCCTGCAGCAGATATTTACAATTATGCAGGTGTAAATTAGGCTTTGAGTTGATTGATCTGATCTGCAAGGAATGGTTTGATTAGCAGAAGTAGTTTCTGATATAAAACCAGCAACGTGACACAGAAAGCAGGGAGAAAAAACTAGTCCAGGCAGAAGCAGGGAATTAGCAATACAACATTTTCAGGTGTCTCCAGGAAGCTGAATGTGCTCTATGAAATGGTGGAAAACCAAAAGGAAAAAAATTTAAAAAGGGAAAAGTCATTCTTGACAGTCTAATGCGAGAAGAGGAATCCCTTCCAAATTCAGTTGCTGATTTAACCCTAATAAGATCAGAAAGACAAGGTTACTACATAAGTGAATTTTTCATACTTCTGTAAGAACTTGCACATTCCGTTTACAAGGAAAAAACTTCAGTGAGTCAGAGGAGGATGATCGCCTCCACAAGGATCGTATATCTGGGTGGGAACATGTTTCTTAGTGTTTATGAGGAAAAAACAGTAATGCAGTATACCTTTAAATTGCCATGTGCCTGTAGGAAGGGTCATATATATAGGTGGGACCTCATATTACTCAAACAGCTGTGACAAAAATTTGTATTCTTCTATTCATGCAGACAATTGTGTCCCCTTACAGAAGCTGCCTACAGAAGGTAATGTTAGAGATAAATGTGAAGGTGATTTGTGATGCTGAACTATCAGTAACATCTGTATATATCTCACACACTCCAGCAAATGTTGGTTTGGGTATTTTTCAAATAACCAGCACCCTCATATGGATGCCTCATGAATCTAAATGCATTTTGGAGGAACATAGACAGCAAATTTGGGCTGAGGTAGAGTTCTAGAAATGGAAACATATGGAAGAAATTACGGAAGACAGACAGGTTAGCGAGAAAAAAAGAGCACAAAAGAAAAGTTAGATCGGACATCAAAGGAGACAAAAAGGGACAAGGTTTGAATCGGCCTACATCCCAATTTGCAAACCTCTGAGCATTTTACAGGTACTGAGCATTCTATTCCCTGGTTAAATGATCTGTTGAGAAGAGGTGAGAATCACCCAGTGGAAGTTTGGAAGGAAAGGGGAAGGCAAAATTTAAAGGCGACTAAAAGCCTGGGGCTTATGCCACAGAGGTTTAGGTCTCAATCTGCTTACAGGATGCCTCCTGGTCTTAATTTAAAATGGTAAATCCGGCGTTAGTTCAAGTGTTCTGCTGTTGGCACATTTGACAGTAAATAGAAAATGCTCTGCATGTTTGTTTGAATTTTTGTAGAAAGAAAAATCACACAAGAGTCTTTTAAGATTTACTCTGTGAACTTCACATTTAACAAAGGCTAAAATCAACTTCACATTTAACAAAGGCTAAAATGCATCTCTACGTATGAATCTATATGTATGAATACAATTCACAAAGATATTTACAGATATTTATGTATGCACAGAAATGCAATAAAATGAATATAAAACCAAGTTTGCAGATACACAAATACACCTTCTGAGCAGCCTATGAGATTGCAACATTATTTGATAAGCACACCCACCCTTGGCTCTTTTATCTCTCCCAGAACCTTTGCTTTGCATTCCTCTGCAAGTTGCACAGCATCATCAGACTCTACTGAGACTCTTGTTCAGCTTCTGGATGTGGAAATCGAAACTTAAGCGATTAAGATAACTGGTGACACACTGCTGCTGCTGGGTGAGCTTTATGAGTCTGACTGTGTACAACGAAGAGGAATGACAGCCAGATACAAGGACGGGCAGGCAGAGCCCTGGCCCAGGCAAAGTGGAAGACAGGTGGCTAGTAGGAAGCACTAATCTGTGTGCTTACTTCAGTATTAATTTTTCTTAGCTAAACAAGCTGATATCCTTGTAATATAATTCCTTCACATTAACCGGTGAGGATGTAGAAATCAGAGTGGACCAAACATACCTCATGAGAAGTCATTGTAAAAAAAGAAAAGCTGCAAGTGAAGATACCTGTATTTTGGAATATGTTTTGGTACTCTAAGCAGTCCTTCTACAGTCTTCTCACACTACTTTGCATCACAGAAGTTCTGTATATTTATCTTTCTGATTTTGCTTCATTTCAATGTCTTTGTTTCAATGTACATGTTTTGTCAAAGTAAGCAGAAAAATAAGTACCCCAAAACTGGTGGGCATCGGTGTCCATGCTCCCCTTGAGATCTTGAGTCTGTCATACAGTCATCACACAACCAACAGAATTGAAAACGGAGCAGGAACAGCATACCAAATGGACTTCACTTGAAAGAAATCAATGATTCATCCCTTTCTTCTCTATCAGTCATACCAGGGAGTGCTCAGAGCAGCTCTAGAAACTTTCAGTGCTGAGCTTTTCTTTTCCACACACTCAAGGACTGCTAAATGACAACCATACGTGGTTAAACTCTCCCCAAAATTCACCTGGAATCTGTAGCTCCCAGGGAAGGTAAAACCTCCATCAGTAGTAAACATCCATCAGAACCAGGTATTACAAACCACTGGGCACCATCACAGATGGAGTTCATTTCTTCATAGCAGCCCTTCTAGTGCTGGGTTATAACCCGGTGACCAAAACAGTATTGGTAATACATTGTAAAGCAAGATATTCGCAGGTATTCCCCCAAAGAAGGGGAAGCAGTGGAAAGGATTCAAAAGGTTTATTTCAGAGGTGAGAATGCTGAAAACTTACAGATCCTAACAGCACTGTACATCCAGCACCAGGTCTCAGAGCAAAGGCAAAAAAGCAGGGCTTTCATTCGTGCCTCGGCTTTATCATCACTTCACCCTCCTCAGCTCCCCCATTGGCTGCCAAGGCCTTGCAGTACATCTGTGAGTGTTATCTCTCTTGTGCCCAGGGAGTAACCCACTGTGGAATGCATGCACAGAAACATCCCCAAACTGTGTCTGGGAAAGATGCCTTGTTCCAGGCAGAAAAGCTTCCTTTGTGAAAACTAACTGCCTCCTCGGTAGCAATATCTTCTGGGAAAGAGATATATACCCCTACACACATCAACATTTTAGCTACAATATTTGGCATTTGTTTCTGACTCTGGCCCCAAAGTAGGCTGGGGGTGGACAAGATGCTGGGAGGTAACACAACTGGGACAACTGACTGCAGGGATCTCCCACGTTGTCTAACAGTACGCTCATCAATAGCATCTGTGCAGATCTTTCCTGAAGTTGCTGCTGCTTGGGGACTGGCTGGTCATCAGTCTGCTGATGGCCTCGGCATCATTTGGGGTCTTTTTTTCTTTTTTTCTTTTTGTCCCCTTCACTGCCTTTGTCTTGATGCATGAATTTTCTTGCTTTTGCCCTTCCAATCTTCTCCTCCATCGATGGGACGGGGAGAGATGAAAACAAGCAGCTGTGTGGTGCACAGCTGACTGAGAGGGTTAACTCACCATTGCATGTCCACACAGCTAGAAATCCACCCTACGTGGATCTCCATGGGTAAGCTGCTAAAGAGGTCTTGTAAGACGTCTTCTGAAGACTCCACAGATATGGAGTTGCTCCACCAGGATCCTCATTATTCAGGCACTATATAACTATGTACAAGTAGTCTCTCCATCACTTTCCCCTGTCACTGGCCTGGAGCAGGACTGTGAGATAGGAGCTTGTGTGTTTAAGAAGCAGAGGGTACTTTATGATATATATTCCTCACAGCAGAGTCAGGACAATCCAGGGGACCAAGTCTTGACAGTTTTGAACAGTCATGGTATGTGGTACAGGTTCAGGGGACACTTGGTATACCTGTGAGGTAACACTTCATGGGAAAACATTTTGGAAATGCAGCTGAAGTGGTGGGTCCCAGCTTTTTCCCAGGTCGAAGCTGTGTTGCTTAGGCCAGTTGGCACTACAAGGCAGAGCCACATCTGCTGCAGTGATGCTTATGGACTGTCTTCATTGGATCTGAGTAGATCTTAGGAGAAGCAAGGGATTAAAAGGTGCATGTGGGCCTAAGCAAGGTTTGTGAGCAGCAGATGGCAGAAGTGGAAAGCAAATGAGATGGGAATCAAGATGTAGAAGGGAACTGGGAGGGTGGAAGGGCAAACCTTACGTCCAAAAATCCAGCTAAACTCTCATGGTTTGCTCAGATGAGTACACCCCATGGGGCCAACAGTAAATGCTCATTAGATCCAACTATGAAAGTGGCCTGAAAATCATCTCCATCTACCCAAGTAGTCTTGTCTCTACTGCTGTGTATTAGGCATTTTCTGGTCAGGACACTGCTATGGATACCTCATGACAGGGTAGACCCATAATCCAGATGGTAGTTCGAAGCAGAGGGAGTTATGATATGTCAGCAATCTGCCCTGTCACAATTTTCTGGTCTTATGAGAAGTCATATATGATGCTGACAGGGAAACCATGCCAGATATCATTACTATGGTTAACACAGATTGCAGATTTGGAAGCTATCACAGTTACTGCTTGTCTTCTAAGACAGGCAGGGCTTTAAGGGGTAAGACATATCAATCTGCATCTCCTTTGCCAAAGGCTGTTGCCCAGTCCCCAATCCACCTTCATCACACACACATTCATCAGGGACACTTAAACTGAGATGCTCTATCTCCTGCCACCATAGCTAAGGTTCAAGGATGCCTCTGCTCTTGTTTTAACCAGACCGTGGTAGCAATGGATGCAGCACAAACAAGGCAATGAATATTTATCCTAGTCTTGCAAAAATAATCTAAGATCAAAAACAAGGCACAGAGAGAGGTTCTATTCCCAAGCACACTACTGACAGCAGAGCTTGTACCTCTGCACATGACAGAGGGACAAACAACTTGATAGAGCAGCAAACAACCCAGCTTGACTACTGCAAGGAATACAGCTGCATTCCTACAGTTCTTTGTGCAGCTTAATGTGACTTGTTTCTCAAGGGGTTTCCAGTGGATACATCTATTGGTCCAGTTCTATGATGGACTTGCAGATAAAAATACTTTCTTCTTTTAGCTAGCTGAATGGAGATGCTGAAATGCAATGGCTATGGACACTGTAATTACCATTTCACAGCCACACATTTTGGTGGATGGAGGATTTGCTTCTGCCGAATGGAGCATCTGTGGATTTTTTAAGTCGCACTTTTAAGGTCAAATGCTGCTGTCAGTTATGTGTTATAGCTCCCACTATAGCCAGTGGAAAATTCTCTAGGTTAGCACAATCTTTGAAATGCAGACTACTGTTTCTGTGACTAATGAGGAAACACCAGTATAGCAAAATCTGACACTTATAAGTTATCAGTTTAAAACAGAGACAAGTGCTTATTTACATGGCAAACTATGAACTTCTGGAATCTTCTGCCCCAGCAAACTGTGGATGCAGATGGCAGGACAGGGTCAAAATAGATCTGAGAAAGTCATGGCAAAAAGTCTATATACAGACAGTAAAGGTAAGATGCAGGGTTCCCACACACAGTCACTGTCAGTATTGAGGTAGTGTGACAGGATCATAATGAACCACAGATAGTGGCCAGGATTGTCTGCTCTCTCTAAAAAACATCTTGTTCTGCCGCAGCTAGATACAGTGTCTGGACTATGCTTCCTGCCCCAAGGGGGCATTTTCTGTGGTTTCAGATATGCTTCTGTTCCTCTTGCACCATGAGGAGACAAGGTTAGCCAAGAGGACAGCAAGTCTCCAGAGATGTTCCCTTTGCCATCCTGATCTTCTCTTGCCTGAGGTTAAACTTTCCAGAGTGAAAGAAATTGCCTGTTTTCATCAAAATGCCTCAGTTGAAGTAAATTAAAGTGAATTAATCCACTGTTCAGGTGCTAATTTAGCAGTCCTCTTTAAGTACCCTTTTCTCATCACCCTGTGCACCACTAGGCCACATCAGAAGAACAAAGCTAGCAGAGTTTTTGGCCGGGGACACTGTTCCCCATCCTGGCTGCTACCTGCCTCCATTTTCACATCCAGAAGCTTCTCACTGGGGGTGTTTAGCACTGTCTAGTATATTCAAGACTCCTAGTGACAAGTTGTCTGTCGGACCCAGAAAAGCACTATCCTGCCACCCCCTTTTCGAACTGTACCTTGTCTTGTCAGCATGGTAACATTCCTTTTCTCTTCTGCCAGATGTTTGAGACATTAACTCTTGAAGGTTTACATTAACTCTTTCATGTTTTCAGTCTCTCGCAAGAATGCAGTCATTGGTCATAGTCAGCACATGTTCACAAGGGGAAAGTCCAGCTTAAGCAACTTTGTTTAATTTCATTATAAGGTCACCCACCTAGTTGACCAAGGGAAGCCAGTAGCTGTGGTGGGTTTGGATTTTAGCAAAGATTTTATACTACTCTCACAGTAACCTTCAGGATAAAATGTCCAGCACACAGCTGGACAAGTTCAAAGGGTGCTGGGTGAGCAATTGGCTGATAGGTCAAAAAGTTACCGAAAACGGGATTACATTAGGCTGGTGAGAGGTCACCACTGGGATTCTTTGGGGCTTAATTCTACAGGCAGTGATCTTCAATGTTTTTATAAATTATCTGTATGCAGGAATCAAAATCAAGTATTTTTGCCAATGATAATAAACTGGAAGGAACTGTGGACTCCCATGAGGGTGGAGAGGCCCTGCAGAGAGATCTGGATAGACTGGAGAGCTGTGCAGTCGCTGACTGTACGAAATTTAAGAAGAGTAAGTCTTGGATTCTCCAGCTGGGACACGGTAATCCTGAAGCTGACTTTCTGGTGACCAGTGACAGGACTGGACTAAATGGAATGAAGCTGCATTAGTGGATGTTCAGCTTGGACATTAGGAAAAGATTCTTCATTGAGAAGGTGCTGGTCACAGGAACAGGATCCCCAGGGAAGCAGTCATGACACTAAGTCTGTCAGAGCTCAAGAAGCATCTGGATGATGCTTTTAGTCATATTGTTTAGTTTTAGGCAGTCCTGCAAGAAGCAAGGGTTTAGATATGATGATCCTTTTGGGTCCCTTCCAACTTGAGATATTGAGCGATTCTTTGATTTTACAAATAAAGATCCTGAAATGAAAACAGAATTATGACAGTTAGATCTTCCAGTTGGAGTTTGGACCTGCTGTGATCTGAAATGGACTTAGCAGAAGTAGTCTATTAGTTGTAATAGCCCAGAATGTTACTTTTCCACAGATGCCATATAAAGGAGGTTTCCCAAATAATCAGTGATCCACTTGGCCATAGATTTCTTTCACTCTGTTCTCTAAAAATAGCATGTGTGAGAAAACTAATACAGTGAAATCAAAATGCTGCAGCATTTATATTAGTTTTGCTAGAATTTTTTTATACTTTTTTTTTTGTATGTCCTTCCAGGTCAAGGATCTGGACTTATTCATTCAAATATGGTCTCTTGTCTCCAGGGTCACAAACTTTCAACAGTGTTGTTGAACACACTCTCTCTTCTGTCTCCTGCTTTTCATGAGGTCTGGCACAAAACAAAAACAAAGGTTGAATTTTCCCAGGGGACAGACATTCTGGTTTGAACAGCTTTTCTCATCTTACAGAAACTGTACCTTTCCAGCCAGTCACGGAATTTGCTGAATTGAATCTGGAAAGGACTTCAGTGAAGTACTATAGAGGGGCCCAATGACTGGGACGGTGTCAGACCACTGCAGATATTGACAGAAAGGGACTAAGTAGCATCATTTGGTGAACTGAAACCCATGCTCACATCCAGGCTAGAAAGGAATCTGGTGGAGGGTTTCTGGGATGAGACTAGAGTTTCAGCTAAAAATCAAGGGATTTCCCACTCTGGAGCCTGAAGGAGAAAAACTGCACTCTTAGCCTTTGCTTCATTATATGAAGCAGTGCTTCTCTCCCAATGAGACAGGAAAATTTCCATGATTTACTGTATTACTTTTTCCAAAAAGCCCTGCTGCATCACTCTTTAAACTCCAGCTAGATGTGAACAGCTTCTTTCCTGCTCTTTACAGCTCAGTTACCCTGGACTGCAAATCAGTTCATGTGGTTCCCTCCACCCCTCAGAGTCTACTAACCTCTAAGATGCGCTCGAGCATCAAACGATTCCTAGTTATCTCTGGCTGAAAGTTCAGAGCCCAGGAATCATCAGCAGCACCTTCTTGGATAAAGGTTTTCCAACACTCCTTGTAATCTAGAGAAACAGAAGCAAGGTGATTAACCTGAGTTTATTCAGACACCAGAGAAGTTCATGGAACAAGACTTTTTAAACTCTTCCTTGTGTCCATGTCATAGAGACAGCTTGGCTATGGATAGGTCAGCTGATGGATCCTGTCCACTTCATATTTGGAACCAGTACCATTCTCTCCAGGCAATTTTTTTCCCCTCTCTTAACTGAGGAGCCCTTCAGCCAGTCTTATCCCAGCAACTGCATTTAGTCCCCTAGGACAAGACAGAAGGTCCTTATCTCCCATTCCCTCAGGAGTTACATAAATATGGTGTCTCTAAGCAAGGGAGAATTGTCACACAGGTCTGGTTCCTAAGAATCCTGTCCCTCTTCTCCTGCAATACTTTAACATCTTTTTTTTTTGGATGTGACACTCGGCCACCAAATGGTGACAGATGTGCCCTCAGAGAAGCTGGGCAGGGTGCAGAATCAAGCCCATAACAGATTCACCCATACACAAAGTTCACCAGTTCACCCCTCCCCAGTCCCACAAAGCACAGGAAACCTTGCCTTTCTTTTCCATGACATTAAGGTTTACTTGTGCCGAACTATCAAGTTTCTTCAGACCTCTTCGGTTTTTTTTCAAGTTTATGAAGTAAAGCCGTGCTACATAAATGTCTATGGTCACATTCGAGTGCCACTTCAAAAAATCCAGTATTTTGTAGCAGCAGTTTGCACAAGGGCTCCAGGACAGGTACAAGGTGATGGAACAGTTGACATAACTGTATCTTTTCATCTTGAAGATTTTCTCCAGGAAGTAGACTTCAGCATGGCAGTAATCATCATCATAATTTTTGACCCAGTGTATCCAAGGTCTGCCATGCTCACCCCAGTGGAGACTGCATAGTAGATATGTCTCCCTTGGAAACTTAGAGGGATCAAACTGTTCTTTTAATGCCTTCTTAGACATGAACATGCTGAAACAGAAGAGAAACTTGAAGGAATCACTGGTTAAAACTTTGCTTTCAGTAGTACTCCAGTACATAAAAAAGGGGGAGGGCAGAGGAGGGGAGGGGAGGGGTGAGGAAAGGGGAGGAGAGAGGAGAGGGGAGGGGAGGGGAGAGGAGAGGGGAGGGAAGGGAAAAAGACCACTGATAAACTATGAAGCTGAGTATTTTTCCTTATTGGATTCTCTTGTCGATTGTATTTTCATAATGATTAAGACAGGCAGCACAATCCTACATGAGAGGAGAAAAAAGGAGTGCTCTGTACCAAAAGATGCAGCTCCCAGGAATGATATTTTCTGACAGATAGTCTACCTCTTAAATTCAGACCTTTTCAGTTCAGAAAGTACCTCTAAATATTGGCAATTAAGTACCTAAACAAAGACTGTCAGTGTTCGTCATGAACGTACCCGTTGCATTTGCTAATTATCCATAATACATAAATAATGTATGAAGTCTCCAGAGGCACTTTGTAGCCTTTGTCCAATTGCCTTGTATAGCGATTTATATGAGAATGCACTTGTTTTTCCACATTAGAGTAATTCAGAGTGAACCTAGTAGACAACTGAACAGACTCTTAACAGAGAACCAATAAGCCTGCAGATTGTTTTATAGATTAGCACCTGCTAATAAAAAACCCAAACAAATAAACATAACAAAACCATCATCAAAAAACCCAGTGAAGTCTTTGCAGATCAAGTAACTGTCATATATTCCCTAGCTGCAAGACTCATCACCTATTTAAAAATTACCTCATTCATCTGAGTCAGTCAAAAGTCTCTGTCTTCTTACCCTGTCTCCTCCTTCATCCCAGCCTCCTACACACTAAAATACATATGTACATGAACCATTTTATAAACCACAGAGTGTCTCTCTACTTTCTCCATGTATGCTCCATTTATATAAAGCACAGACACTATGCATGCAGATTTGTTTATCAGATTTTCTATTGAATTTATGTAAATGTAATAAATGTAAATGTCAACAAATGTTTAATTCTGGTACAGGATTAACTTTTTTATTATATAGAAGTCCTTTAGGATGTCATTAAAAAAACAAAAAAGAGACAAAAGTGAAGCACAGGCTAAACTTTTATGCTTTCTCATTTGAGGTGTTAAAAGAGATAAATTTTTTCTCTTTATGTGATTTGGAAGTTAATGTCAATTAGCTAAAAATTTCATTAAAACTTGATTTTTAGGGAACATATATACATAAAATAATTGTATCATATGTTCACTGTAGATATACGTGTGACTGGTTGAAGTTCACCAAAGAAAATACATTGAACTCTCAATACTCGAGCTCAATCAGTTAATCTAATTGCTACAGAAGGTATTTTAAAGGTTTTGGAAAGCAATGTTACAATAGATTACAGAGATCTGATTTGTTCAAACGTACCTGTAGATGTTGCCATCTGATTATAACACACAAACAAGTTAAATCTCCCAAGTCTAACTTAAACTGACCTTAAGCACCCTCTTGCCTGTATTTTGACCCTAAAATAAGTCCCGTGTCCCGTGCATATTTTCAGGGACATAAAATCATTTCTTTAGAAGAATCTTGCAATACACTAATCTTCAAGATACAGCCACCTTAGACGTGTGTTCAGCCAAGAGAAATGCATGGTGTAATCAACTTAATGCAGTATAAGCAAAAGTCTACATGCTTATAAATATTTGCTACAGGTGTAACTTGCTTTTTTTTAAACAACATACTAACATAAATTTAAATAGCTTTGACAGAAGGGCAGACAACAAATTTAAAAACCATCATAAAACATTCACACACGATAGAATATATGCAGAATCACAGCACTTATTCCTTTCACCTGTTCCTTTTTCTCCCCAAACCAGGTAAGAAAATACTTAAAATAAATTGTGAGTTTACAGATAAATTGCCCAAAGCTGTGCAATCACTTCAATTTCTTTTCCTTCTATAGTTATCACAAGCAATCCTTGCTGTTCAGCATTGTTATGTATGGTACACATATACACACAGAGCCTAACTCAAAAAATCAAGCACTTAACAGCTGGTTCTTTGATATACAGATATGACACAAAACTAAGAGTTAGCAAATAATAAGTAAAAAAGAAACACTTTTTTTTTGTTTTCTTTCTAAATTCGGTTCCTCAGTCTCATGAAGGTGAACTTGAACTCTTTCAAAATTTAAGAGCTGGAGAGTAGTACACCAAGTGTAAAGAGTGACTGAGAATCTGAAAGGTGGATTGTACCCCAAAACGTTTAGAGGAGTTAGGGGAGTAAATGGCAGAGGGATGACAGCCAATGTAACAGTCTCCTAGGCTTTGCTTCCCTTTTTTATTATATGCAGCTACGTAAATGTGCATTAAAACTTGAAAATGAAACGGACTAATTACAACTATATTTTAAAATGCATTATTTATGCATTTCCTATTGTATTGTCCCATCATCCATAACTTGGAACAGGAATGCAATGAGATTATTTTAAAATGTACTCATTTTACAAAAAGCCCTAGTACCTTTATTATTAAAATTTTGTGTAATAAACTCTATCATTATGCATACTTAATAATTTTCCTTCCTTCCTCTACTACTTTTTATTAGAAACTATTTAAAATTCTGTTCAAGATAATAACAATAATAATGATAATGTCTAAAAATACATGACAACAGATGTGTCGAAACTTTAATCCGCATTTTTCCTCCCTTGCTAATTCTTTGCACAACCGAGGCATTTCTTTAGTAAACTTTGCATTAAAACTTTTTTCCCCTCTATTGAAGAGAAAATGCGCGGTCTGACACTTTTATGTCACAATGGCTGTTTCAAGACCTCGACACTGTCGAGCAGGGTAGAGGCATTTTTGGAATCTCCTGCTCGGGTACTCTGGCGCCAGAATCACCCTCACCCTTCCCCAAGCAAGGCAAACTCTGCGCGGACAGAAAGCATCCCCCTGGGGCAGCAAAGCGAGGGGTCCCCTTGGCTTGAAGCAACAACAACAACCACAACACAGAGCGGAAGCTGGGGTTGCTTTTCTTGGCCATCAGGTTTCCTTTTACCCTCTCCTCTTTTTCCTGTGCATGGCTTCTCGTCTGCCGGTGGTCCCTCCCGGCGCTGCCCTCCCTCCTGCGCCCGCGGCCGCGGATGGAGCACGCCCCGGGCTCCGCTCCCACGGGGCCACTGATGTCAGAGGAAACAGGAAAACTTTGCTTGACCGCCGTTCTACCTCGCAATGACATGTCTGTACATGCCTGCTCTTCGCAGTGCTCCTTCTGCTTCCCTTGCTCCTAAGCTGGGCAGCAAGGGCGGATACACATTTCGGGGTAAAAAATACAATAATTCGACAATCTCTTTAAAGCCTGCTTCTGAGTTTCAAACGGATTATAATGCTTCCTCGGCAGAAAAATGAGATTCATTCCTCTGTGTGTTGCAAACAGTCTGATAAATAATCAAGATTTAATTATATAGAAGAAGTAGTTGTGATAAAATAATCGAGATTTGATCACATATAAGAAATCGTTCCTTCAAGTAAAGGTAGAAAATTGTGAGGCACAACATGGAGAGTTGTAGGGGAGTGTTGTGTTTGAGGTATGCAGCCATGGACGCCTTGCCAAGAAGTTACTGGACCATGCATGTTAAGTTACTGGACCAAATATGCTGCTTAGAAACCCCCTCGCCCCTTCCCATCTTGATCTGCATATCAAGGATTCCAATCAGTAAAGCTAAGCAGAATGGACTGATGATTGTTTTTGGAATAAAGACACACAGCCTGTAGAACCAATCATTGTAAAAGTTAGATTTAAGAATGGACTTACGTAAAAGAGACAAAGTATAAAAATGAATAGAAGAACGGACTTACATGTGTAGGACACTCCTCCCGGGGGTGCAGCTGTTTTGTGTAGCTCACAGACCTTTTCTGAAGAACCCAAAGCTCAGCTGTGTGGAAAGCCCCATGGTTCTGCCTTACATGTCACCAGACCTTTCCATGCTGCCACAGCTTTGCCAAGGACAAAGTGCTCACAAATACCACTGAAGGGAGACTTACCCACAAAGTGTCAGCAATGCTTACCTTCCCTACCAAACCTAGGAGACTCTCCCCTGTGGAGAGAGAGGGGTCCCTGCATTGGGGGCCATGCAGCAGACATGGCATCAAGGAGCTGGTCACCTCAAACAGACCGTGTCTGCTCACTTGTGCTTAGAGACTGAGAAACCCATACATTACCGTTTTCATCTGTAATTTCTATACACAGGTCTGTGCTGCATGGCCTTCAGGCTGCACAGATCCCTGGGCCACAAGAGAAACGCAGCTGCTAGACTGTGAGCTGCTCCTCCCTGGCACCAGCAGCTGTACCACCCACCTGGCAGTCACTAATCACTGCTTAGCTATATGTGCAGCAGGAAGTTCAAACTTCCTTTAGCAGCAGAACTGTGTCCCTGTAAGACTATATAATAGCTCAAGTGACCAAATGGCAGGGCTTTCCATCACTGACAGGAGCTGCACAATATGATGTGGGGAAATCCAGCCATGGTCTTGTCCAGCGCTGCCTGAGCACAGAGTGCCCAGCACCTGAAGGGGTGTTAGATTTACTTGCTGTCTATATTCCTCTTCTTATTCAGTCTTATTAAAACAGCTCTTCATTAAGCCATGTGTTGCCAGGCCTTTCTTACTGAGAACCACTACATACTCTGCACCATCTTGCTTGCACATAAGTGATCCTGGCAAGGCACTGAGATGCACACATCTTGGAATTGGACTTGAATTATCCCTGTGGGTCCCTCCCAACACAGGATGTTCTGTGATCCTGTGGTGCTGCTGATTATACACATAAGAGTGCAAGAGAGTAAAATCCATTTATTTTATTTGTAAAAGTAACTCACATTCCCTTTCTTTAAGGTAGTTTTGAGTATTGTTATAGGAATTCCTCATGGAAATACTTAGGAAACATAGTCCCTCCCAAGTCTCACTCAGGTACTGCTGTTCTCGTAACCACTATGCTGGAAGAACACAGTGCAGCTCAGCAACATTGCCAGCCCCCTTTCAAAAACCTGGCTAAACTGGCAAGACTCACAGTCCTAGGATGACAAGGGGTAGCAGCCACAATTACTAGTCACTTGGCAGCTCATATTCTGCGTGCAGATTAACTGCACTGTGGGTGCAGAGAGCTCAGCTGGCTCCCTGCAAAGCCTGGCTGGGTTCATCAGCTGAGGCACAGCCTGATCAGATCTGGAAACATCACAAATACTTGCATGGGACACCAATCCTAATCTAACAGGGCCCAGAAGTGTCTGGAGACAGTACTGCAGAGACTCTGCAGGCACATTCCTCAGACTAGGAGCCCAGGCGAGCAGCCGGCAACAGGACCCAGGTGGCTCCTCATAGACCAGGAAGGGCCAGCTTTGGCCTAGTAGTGACTGAGCTGTTTGATCCTCCAGGAAATGGCCTTGGGTTTTGTTGGTTTTATTTTATTTTTTTTTCCATTAACCTGGGATATCCCAAGATGGCATGAGTTGAATGTATGAGGATTTCAGCTTCCATTTTTCTTGTTATGGAATACCTGAAGAATATTGCTGAGCCCTGTCTCTTCTGAGGGACAAGGAGCTCCAGTGATTTCAGGACTGATGATGGAGCTAGTTCCAGATGCTGACACCAGCTTGTCTAAAAGCTGAAAATTATCACAGATACTACTAGAAAAGGTCTGCTAGGAATGCATTTCTGTCATAGAAGCAGAACACAAATATAAGTTCATGGTGGAAAGTCACGTAGCATAAGGTTGTGATAAACTCATCCACTTTTGAATGAAAAACATTACTGAGGAACGGGCCTCTGTAGATTTCAGATTGAGGTGCATGACACTTCTGTAAGATGGTGACACTTAGCCTGTAATGGGCTCAGTGGGGATTTGATGGGAAAGCTTCCTGCAGGATAATGTGCAATATGTGTTTGTTTCCATGATCCATTCATGTGACCCAGCAATAAACATCACTTGACATAAAGTCAAGAGATAGGATAAGTACTGTCCTAAACTGCAGCATCTCTCTTTCCTAGAATGTGCCTGTCAACAGCTTCCTCCAAAGATCTAAAGCAGTATGTGATGGGCTGAAACTCAGCAATGCCTGTATCTCTTCTCCAGAAGCCATTTCCTATTCTTCACCTTCAGCTCCACAGACCATATGCCTTGTATCTGTGACCCCTGCAAGTCCTTAGTGGACAGACACGCACTCATGTAATATGCAACAGCTATAATTCCTTAGGATTAGTAAATTTACCTGTGATTCCCACTGAAATACTCTCCATCATTCAACCAACGTTAGTGAATGACACAGGGATATGAAACTAACACAGCCTGAGAGGCAAGAAGATGGCATTTCCTAGGTCAGGTTTTCTTTCAGTCTTCCAGACTTCATCGTCTCCTGTGTACTGCAACAGCAGCACAGCATGCTAATCTGGATTTCCCACATCTTAGGGAAAGGGATGCTTTTGCTGTGTTGTGGCAGCTTCACATCATCTTATCGAGCCACAGGTTAAGTTTCTATGAGTGAGCTGGCAACAAAAGGCTCGATGTTGAGGACTTTTAGTTTCCAAATATCCAGGGCTTGAACCGCCTCCTCCTGCAGCTGCAGTGTCCTAGAACTGGATGAAAATGACCTGCTGAACTGCAGAGTTAACATTTTAGCCCTCCTGCCACAGAGTGGGATGTCTATATTTAAGGTCATGTCATGGGATGGGGTTTGCCCTCAGAAACAGCCAGTCCATTCCTGGGAAGTTGCCCAAACATCTGTTCTCTACAACAGGCATGCACCCTTGCAATGCACAGCACAAGCCACGCTCAGTACCACCTGGATCATCAGCTTCCCACATGCAGGCCATGGCACAAAAGTATGCTGGCACAGAATCACAGCTGGGAGAAGTCAGCAGAGCCCTGTCAGAAAATGGTTGCAGGCTCATGCCTGAGCTGGAACAAATCTGCAGCACCTAGTAGTGACCAACAGCACTGCCTGGGTCTGGCACTAATGGTCAGGAGTCTGCTGGGTAATTAATAAGCATTATTAATTACAGGGGTCTGATGGGGTTATAAATAAAGCAGGTTAGGTGACTAGATTAGTAGACAGCCAATGAAAAAAATAAGAAACCCAATGACTTTGATTGATGTGCCCACAGTCATTTTGCCTCTTAAGCACTCTGACCATACTTGTTATTTCAGTGAAAGCTTGGATATGAGAATTAAAACATGATGTGAGATCATCAGCATGGAGGTAACTCAACCAGAAATAAAAAACATCTTGTTCTGACAGCACAGTCATGGGGCATATGAGTCATAATGTCTAAGTTCAATTTATCTCATTCATTACGCTGTTCTTTATTACTCAATGAAAAAGAAACCAAAACATAACTGCATTTTTGTGATTTATTTTCCACTTTTAAAAGCTTGCAGGGTATCAGGGAATATTTCTTATGCACATATGAGATGTTGGTCCCCCAGCAGCTGGGCCTTTGTGACCTCACATCTATTAGGAATCTTGTTAAGGAGCCTTTATCACCTCACAGTTGAATAGGACAGGAGAATCCATACAAGCTAGGAGTTTTATAGGAGACAGTTGTCACCAGAATCAGTGTATCAAAAAGCTACAGCATTCCCCAGCACATTTCTCTGTATCCTCTTGCATGTTGTTGACCTTTCCTGTCAGATTCTGAAGTCTTTTTCTTACATCTCAGCCCCTCTAGCCTCAGAACTGCGTCACAGCCACTCATCTGACATTAAATATTTGTTCAGGCCCGTGGGACAAAGAACAGTTCAGAAAAGACAAAGACAGTTCAGAGCTCAAAAAACAAGAGGCAAATAAATACTCTAGAAAAATTATTTATCCCTGTTATTAAGCTTTTTTCCTTGTTTTACTAAGCATATGCTTCCAAAATGATTTTCATAGAGTTTTGATAATGGGAGAAGACAGTAAAATAGCTTCTGTTTTGAAAACTGGTGTTTGAAGAAAGTCTGCCTGAGCAGTGCAATAACATAAAGGATTTCCCCTCACTCTTTAAAGGAGGTCTCTCTTTTCTGCATCATCCATGTGCTATTCTGACACTTCTCCCTGCCAAGAGACTGCCCTGCATAGTGAGACTGCCCTTTGGTTACTCCACCTCCATTAGCTGGACAAGGAAACTCCTCCTGCAAAGAGAGAACACCTTGTCACAGCAGTATGAGGAATGAGCCAGCAGAGCGAGGAAGACAGGCGCGATTGGCCCCTGCTATTGCCTTTGGGATAGCCCACAGCCAGTGGGGATCCTGCCTTCACATGCTGAGGCCGCTGCTATTCCTATCCCCAGCCGGAAAATGCCTCATCTTGTTCCAGTGCAGAGACAGCCCTTTGCTGTAGCAGCCCCAATAGCTCTGGGGAAACCCTTGCCTGCCCTGTGGTTCAACCCTAATGAGTTGAGGCTTCTTTTCAGACAGTGATACACAAGAATCGCAGATGCAATGTTCCTAGGCAGTGAAGTTTGTGTCTGATCGCTGTCCCCAAGACACCCTGTGTTCATCTCCTCTCTGGAATCTGCACCTCCGGAAGGAAAATCCAAGCTGCAGCAGTGGGTAGTAGATGAGTAAAAGGAGAGATGGGGTTAGAGGGTTTCTTTAGGGGCATGGTGGCTGTACAGAGGACAGTAGGACAAAAGGCAAAAGTCCATGGCAAGGGGACAAAAAATCCCAATTCAAGTGGAATATACAATAAGACAAAGAATGAGGAAGAAAACTTAATTTTCTTCTCTCTGACCCCAGCTTGTCCGAGTCTTTAGCCTTAGAAAAATACAACATGAGCCAGGACAGCTTTATCTTGACTTCAAGCAACAGACTGTGTTTATATTGGGACTTTGTAGCAATAGAAGGAGGAAGAAGGAGCAGGGTGAACTGTGAAATAGGCTCAAGCCCAAATCCCCAAGCAGTCCAAGTTGCTTTATTGGGCTTGCATCATACTTTTGCAGATGTTTTGAAGCAGGATAGCTCCACTTACTACAGCACAAATTGTTCATGGGACTGCAGCAGGACTATCCCTGGTTATTTGTTACTGCTGTTCTGCTGCAGCTACCACCTTTGCAGTGCTGTTATTAGGAAGGACAGGATGAATGGTCTCATCCACAGGGGTTTTTTTTAATGTTTTTTTCTAAGCCAGTCAGTTTTGCAGAAGGTAGTAAAACAGTTTGGAGAGCAGTTTTGCAAAGGAACAGATGGCTTTTGGTAAAAAATAACCAGGCATGTCAGAAAACCAAAATGTGATATGAAAAAATCAGGTATCACAAATCTGGGAAATTCAATTTTCCCATAAATTCCTTCCCTGACTGACTTTAGCCAAATTTGAAGACAGCTGGCCACAAATCAGCAGTTATGTTTCCTGAAAAGCATCACTCTAATGAGATGCTTTTATTTTGACTCACAGCACAAACAGGATCCTTCCTTCCCTTCCCTTCCCTTCCCTCCCACTCTCACTGGCTTCTACCCCACATCCTGTGTTGTCCTATGAAACAGCTGACAGCCTGTGGCATGCACCTGGGATGCCACAAAGCCAGGTTTAAAAAGAGGTATGAACCTGAGTCTGATCCAAGAATGACTACCCAGCCAATCTCCATCTTTCCACAGAAACGTTTTGATTCTGTCCAAACAAACTTTCCCTATGAAAGCCAAACAATCCTGGCCAGCTCAGCTGTCGTTCCTACATGCGCTGCTGTGTCTCCAAGGCAGAAAGCAACTCAAAGGGCTGCAGAAACAGATTGTCTTTATTTGAGGAAAACAAAAGCTAGTGCTGACCACACAGGGCTGGGATTTAGGTTTTGACAGCTTCCTCAGAAGGCTGAGGCTTTTCTTAAACGTAGGATCAGACTCTGATACTGAAGTGAATACCGCTCATACTTTTTCTTCCCGTGTTGTCTCCCACCCCTACTGTCCATTACTGCCACTGGGGCAGGACAGTTCCCCAGGGTGAGTCTCTGAGTTTTAGATAAGGTGTGAGCACTGTTGCAGCTAAAGGGACTGCTGAGCTGGTTACTGTTCATGGCACACTGAAAATTATATGAATATTCACCATTATAGTGTGGGAAAGTCCTCCTGCCCTCAACAGTGAGTAGCTATGAAGTCCTAAACCTCACTGTGCTACAACCACGGAATCTTTCTGGGATCCTGTCATCCTTACCACCAGGCAGGAAAGGAATACCTGTGAGGCTTTCTTCTAAGATACAACATATTTTGACACAAAAAAAAGAGAGTATCAGCATACATGCAAGCATTGAAACAGCTGGAAGTTGGAAATTAAAAAAACTATTAATTTGGCTCCTCTAAGCACGCAAAAGAAGCCTGATGCAATCTGACTGTGATTTAGGAGGCAGAGCTGGAAAACAGATGAACCTGCCAGTTCCCTGGTTTGACTGAATAGATTGCCACCATGCCAGAGAAGCAGTCACAGCAGCATGGCTGGTGGAAAGGTCTCATCACTGATGCCCTTATTGGTGCCAGCACCACTCATGTTGAGAGCACCTAACTATCCCCATGATATAAATGGACAATAATGGAGGACCACAAACCCACAAGAGAATTCTCCTTCTCCCTGAAAAAAGATAAAAATGGTGCCCGCATCCTTATATCTGATGGCAACTACAGTTGCAGCTGCAAGCAACCAGTGCTTCAAAATCAGCTCTCTTAGGGGTTATGTTTGTCTTCAAATGAAGCTTGCTTTGGTTACTGGCTGCAGACTGCTGCACATCACACAGAATCGTACAAACATAATAAGGAGATGCAGAGTCCTGAAGGAAAAAATATTGGGAGATGAGAAATTAAAATGGTAGGCCATCTGGAGAAAAAAAAAAAACATGAAAAATGCAGGAGATAAACAAAAGCAAATAAGACAGAGAACAAAAATAAGCAGAAAATCCTGAAGAGAGATCAGTAATAGACCAGAGATGGTCATGTTTCCATCCTGCCAATGCCAGGGAAAGAAAATGCTGGATAGTCCATGCTACAAGGCTCACTAAGTCTTTGTGCAGGGGAGATAGAGCAGAAGAGTATGAAAAGTGGTGGAGGGAAAGGAAATCCTTCTCCTAGTGCAACTGAAGCCTTTAATCTTTGCCAGCCTGGATTCTGGCATAAGCCCCAGCCCTGCTGGGAACTGTTAGCAACAATATTAACCTAAAGGATGGGAAGTTCAGCCTCCCTTTGTATAGCCTGCTTGATTCCCAGGCTAATGAGCCCTCCAGAAGCTAGACCACGTATCCTCAGGGTTTACACTCTACAGATTAACATCTTCAGAACCTGTTTTGGCTGAAGGGCTTATTTACACGGGAAATTTCTCTCATTTGTGGCCTTTATTGTACAGGTATCTGTCTAGTGGAAAGTCTAGTGCATGAGTCACTTACCTGCAGCACAGGTAGCAAAAACAGCACCCATGGAGAATCTGAGTGGCCTGCAGCAAAGCCAGGAGCTGATAAATATGTAATGCTGAAAGAAACATGAGGGTGGCATGTCTCAGTTACCAACGAGAACAGAACAGCCGAGAGGGAACCTCTGCAAGATTTCTAGTCTCACATTCAGCCTTTCCTTTGCAAAAAAACAGTTGCAGTTTGGCATGTCATCCTAGAAAGGATGATATTCCCTCCCTCTGGACAAACAAGCAGAGATGTCCATTTTGCACTGATTAAGCTAGGCCAGCTCGGAGCCAGTTACTGGTGCCAGTGCAAATGCCAATTTATAGAGGTTGTGTCTGGGCTTTGCTGCCAGCAACAGAAAACCCTGTCCAAAGCACAGGTGTGTGCTGTGAACCTAAAGAAGGGAAATCAAGCCAGGGAATCGCAGGGAGGCACAAGAAACGTTGTGCAGGGGGAGAACCTTTTATTTTGGGTGCAAAACTGAGCAAACAGAAATTCCTGGATTTATGTGCTGTTATGGCTGGTATCACCGGGTATCTTGTCCGGGTTCACAACGCTGTCTTGGGTGTCTTGTGGCACGCACTCGGCGACCCCGAAGGCGGCGGTGGGGGTACAGTGGCCGTCGCCCCGTCGGGGCTGTGGGTGCGGGCATCTGCCTCCTCGGCTGCCCGCTGGAGGGACGGGATAACGGGGGCGGGATAAGGGATGCGGGAGCCTCCCCGCCGCTCCCGTCACGGTGTCTGCTGCCGCTCAGTGGTCACCGCACGGCGAAGCAAAGGAGAGCCCCGGGTGGGGGGAGACACCGCCCGGCCCCTCGAGTTCAGCCTCGCCGCGACGTGTCCCAGAATCCTGCCGTGCCGGGGCGGAGGAGGCTCAGGTCTCCCAGAAGAGACCTGGTCTGACCCTCGGGGTTGTTCTCCACGCGTGGCTGTGTCCCAGGACCGGCTCTGCCTCAGGTCGGGGCCACAGACACCGAGCCTGGGCAGGCTCCATGCTGCGGCACTGGGCTGCAGAGTTATACCTTGTTCTTTCGAGAATTTTGGGATGGAACAGATTGCATAAGGCAGAACCCCCTGAGGAGCCGCGTACTCGGGTCACCGCGGTTATTTGGTCTGATGTGAAGTGACTCACTGTGCGCCCTCAGAGGTTTGGGGAGATTTGAGCACCACACTTCTCCAACCCGGGTAGGGCCAGGATGCCACTCTCCCCGGGCCACAACACAAGGCAGGAGCACACAAGGGAAGCGCCAGAGTTCCCTGCAGCTGCATTTTGGGATAGGGAGTAGCCAGCTTCCACACCGCACTTCTGGTGGGATGCATCAGTCCCAGCCAAGGTCTGTGGCAGACACTGTCTAGGCACGTATGCAATGAACCCAAACAGCCTCATGCCCGGCTCTATGCAGTGCCAAGGGCTGGGGCACAGAAAGCAGCAGTGTCACAGGCCAGTATGCTCCTTCCCTAAATACAAACAGCAGCCTGTTGCCAGCATGTGATCCTCACTTGTATAGAATACAGATCTTCACTTCAGCTCAGCCTAAGAATGCAAGTTGTACAAGATGTGAATCTCCTGATGTTTGCTCTACGCCTGGCAGGATGGCTGTGCCACCACACAGCCTTGTGCCTCAGATTCCTGGCATGAGGGGAAAACAACAAACAAAAATAATAGTTTTCTCACTGTGAGAAAAATCTTTTATTCAATTTAGTTAAGATACAAATATCTGTGAGATAAAGAAGTTTAGCAGAAAAAGGAAAGTTTCTATTTCAGGACATGCTGGGAGCCCTGGTCATGAAGGTCCGAAAAGCACACCCCCACCCCAAAAATCATGGGTTTTATGTGTCCCCAGAGTCGCACCTTGTTAGCATAATGAGAGGAGTGGGCCTCTTCCTCTGATTGGGTTTGGCATGCCTCCTGTACAGGGAGACAGAGTCTCCTGGTCAGAATGACCCCTTTCCTCTGCACACAAAGAACTTGCCACGTGGCAAAGGCTTGTTTCAGCCATATCTTTATCTGTTTTCATAATTCCCTCTTCCCGAACGCAAATTGTCCCTGGCACCAGTTCCAGACAGGACCTGGTACCTTACAACTCCCATGGTATGCCTAAAGAAAATAATTCTTGAGTTAATGAACTATTTGCTTGTAATAAAACCATATTCTTTTATTTCCCACACCACTGCTGTGTGCACTGCTGAGGGTGGGGAGGTAGGCAATGACCTGTTTGTGGGAAGTGACTAATTAAGACTGTATTTTTCCTTTGTCAGTTATACTGAAGAGTTGATGTATTATTTTCAGTCCTTCCCCATACCCGATAATCTAGTTCACGCCAAGCCAGGTCATGGGTAGATCATTTTGCCACAGAACTACCCAACGTTATCACATTGCATTTGCTCGCAGTTTGGACACCACTCCTTCAGGTTGCTACCAGAGTGTCTAATCAACTTCTCAGCTGGGGTTTGGAGCTTCTTGGCTTCAAACTGTCCAAATTCCATCACTATCCATAATCAAACCACAGAGTTAAGTGCTGACTTGGGAATGTACCATGGAACAGTGGTCCCTGGGGGAAGGTAGGGTCTTTCTCTGATATGGAAAGTTGCCTGGAGCTGAGTCTGCTGGTGAAGATGGGTTTGTGATGTACTCAGCACAGTGGAATGGTAGAGATCCCCAGTTAGTTTGGACATTTACTGTATTCTGAGGACACTACTTCCCAGACTACTGGATCTGCCCAGTTATCCTCTTGCTGACAGCTCATATAAAGTGAAACTCGCCTTCCCTCCCAACATCAGTCAGCAAACAGCATAGGCAGCTCCCTACGTCAGCCAACTACAGCACAAGGACAGGACTGGGATGTGTTTCACCCACCCCTGCTTTTCCTTGTTCTGAGCTGTGTTTTCTAACTGAGGCTGGCTCTTACCAAATGGCCCAGTTCACTATCTCCTTGATGTACCCCATGGCCTCAGACTAGCATATAGAGGTTCCTTTACAGCTCTGAAGTCACAAGCTGGCATTTATTGGTTTCAGCAGTTCCACTTCAATAGCAGGGAGCTCTCTAACCCTGGGAAAATCTGGTCTAAGCAGGAAGCAGAGTTGTCTCAGGGCCCATAATAAGCCTGTGCTACAACATGCCCCAATCTCACCGCTTCGCTTTCAAGTAAAAGGTGCACATCTCCAACATACACCTCAGATACAAACAGCTGTGAGCATGTTATGAACAAGCCCCGAACCAAGTCTGCTAAGCCAAAATTAATTCCTCCACAACACATGCAGTTGTCTCCCTGTGGAGAGGATGAGAAAGAGACAAAGAACCGCAAGTGGCAGATCTGAGTCAGGGCACTGAATACTCCACCGGAAAATGCTCAGACATGACGATGAAGGCAATCTAGGAACCTAGACCTAATAAAATGGTTTTCTGTTCTCTTTTTCTCTTTCCTCCCCTCTGCTTAATGTGGCTCACCTTTTTCTCGCTATGTCTAACTTTTTTCCTTTGTCCTGGAACATCTGTATTGCCACATTTAAATAAAGGATCAAATTATGCACTCAGATACATTGTTAGAAGCACAGAAAAATCTCAAACCTCAGTGCTACCCAAGTCAATGTGTATTTTTGACTGTCATGACACAAGAATCCCTCCCTGCTGAGCAATTCTCCTGGTTACACAGAGGGAACAGAAATCAACACCTGGCCTACTGGACTAATTTCCTCTCTTTCAGCCTTAACTTCAGGAGATTGAAACTAGGTGTTCACATGTTTCACCATATGGGAAGTTTTAAAGCTAGGAAGAGGATGCTACACAGAACAGATAGATTCTGCGAATTTGCTTCTCCTCCCGTTCCTGGTGCTGTAGCAGACTGCTATTAGGCAGGCTGTCAGCAGCCCTTGGCATTTGCCTGACTGCACCATTCAGCACTCTGAGGACAGCTTCAAGTGCTCCAAGCAGCTCTCTCTCGGGCCACTGGAAGGTCATGAGGGACATGAAGGACACATGCAGGGGACAGGTGCTGAATCCCGTGATGACCTGTTCCCTGGGGATCAAATCACGGGAAAGGAGTCCCAGTGCACAGGTTCACAGAGCAGGTGGGTAGTGATAGAAACCGAAATCTTCAGAGGTTTGCATCAACACGCTGTGGCTGAGGAGAGATGAATTATGTCCATCTTGACCATCTCTGCTGGAGAGGTGGGGTGCTTTGGTGGGTGCAGTGAGTGAAGAGAGACATCTGAGGTGTTACCATGTCAGAGAGCCCTGCTGGATCACGAGGCAACACCTGCATCTTTGCACCAAAGCCATGCAACACTCTGCAAGGTTACTTTGCATCTGCAGGCACTTTGACACTATTATTAGGCTGTTTACAGCTATAGTAAAGTGATATAGTCATGAGTGAGGTTAAGAGAAGTTGTTCTCAGGCCTTTGTTAGCCCCAGAGTTTGCATGGAGGACATGACTGGGGTTAGAACAGCAATTTTTAGAAACATGTTTTTCTCAACACAGGCAGTTCAAGGCTCCCTCATAACTAAGCTGTGCCAGAGACGCATTTTTATTTTGTCATAATAGTCTGGAGTTCTGGAGTTCTTTCACTGTATGATTCCGTGGCTTCTCCTGACCTTTTCCCCCTGGGAAGAGAAGCAGTCTGTAATACAGTCTTTGAATTTTTCCTTGCTGCCCTAAGTGTGCTTCCACAGCCTAATAAGAGCTGGAATTCCATAGAATTTAAAGATGATGAAGTACAGATAATTTTAACCTTTACATTCACATTCTCCTCCTCAGCTTTAACTGTTCACTAGATTTAATTCCTAGACAAATGACACCTAGTTAAAAAAGATCCAGCCTCTCACTGTTGTCTCTTTGTCTCTTTCTGCTTCCATCTCAGCCAAGTCAGCCATCTAAATATTGTCAGACAAAAGCAGGTAAATCTTTTTCTTCCGTCAGTCCCAGACAACATCCACTTGCAGATCCCATTCCACAGCCTTGGGCTTACCGGCTCTACCATTCAGATGTAGAGCAGGTGCCAGCCAGGGAGCCTCACGCTCTAACACTTGCTAATCGCGCATGAATGCATGTGCAAGAGCCAGTCCTGGAGAAAAGGAGAGGGTGTACAGGCGGGGCCAAGGGCAAGGCAATGTGGGGATCCCTATCTCAACCCCCGACAGATTTGGAAAATGAGCACCGTTTTTCCTAATCCCGGTTTTCCCTGTAATTAGGACATTTGTCTCACAGGTGAACTGCTCTTGTGGGGAGTTTTGGGGGCTTGAAAAATCCAGATAGCACAGATTTGGCACAGTGATCTGCTTGAAAAATATGTGATGACTTGGAAACACTTGCTTGGTGGGATGCGCTAGGGGCACTTATGGTCTGCGCAAGTGTAATCTCAATCACCCACTTGTCACGTCATCCTCATTAGTTCTATTCTGATGTTCATTTACAATGGTGACAATACATGGGTTCATCCCCAGATGAGAGATTCGGAAGTAGGTGTCACAATACACAGTGAACTCGAGAAAGCATGAAATTTAGATACCTCTTCAGTGTTGGATTTGAACCGAAGGCTCTTGCAACAATGGATTTTGTAGAAAACTGTCCCTATCAGAATGAGGAAGGCAAACAAAGAAGCCTCAGAAAAGAAAAAAAAAAAAAAAAGAAGGAGAAAAAAAGAGGTTTTGTGTAATTTCAAAGTTTATAAGTGGTGTGTGCTTGGAGAACAAAAGACTAAGTGTCTCGTGCAGAGTATCCTTTCAGAGGAGAGTGGGGGAGGTAACTCATATTTTGAGGCTGCACAGGGCCTTGGTACAGTGAGAAACACATGATTTGCTATTCCCCCACCCCTTAAGGTGGAAATGGCAGAAAGCATGTTAACACAGCTATGTCTATGCCGTTTGCTCTGGGAACAATCACACTAGGGCTGGGGAGAAGAGGGAAGGATTCGAGCAGAGAGGTTTTTTGGAAGGGTTTTTCCAAAATGCACAGTCTCTCCATGTTCCCCAGGACTTCGCACACCCCTGACTCCAAGATGCTCACAAGTCTTCCCCTGGGGAGACTGTTCCGTTTAACAGGTGATGATGGGGTTTGGTAGGGAGTGCTTGTTGAGGTGAGTGCTTATAGCACTGCACCATCAATGCACACGGCAGGCATGGATGAAGGATTGTTAAAGAAAGAACAGACCCATCAAACCCTAGAAATTTGGGTTGTCTCACTAGCCTGCTTTCCACCTGCTTTTTGACACCTAGCTTTCCTGCCTTTTCAGGGAGTCGCTCTGCTTTGTGTCGTGGCTCCTCTGTGCCAGTCTGCCTCTCCACTGCTAACAATGGGCCACATCATCCAGTAATTCTCAGGGCATTGAGAGGCTGGGCTGTCAGTGGGAGGGAGAAGCTTTGTCCTTTTCTCTACCTGCTCCCCTAAGGAGTCAAGAGAAAGGAAAACTGTATTTTAATATGAATGAGAGTCTAATTTTTGTTATTCTTTCTTCATTCCCTTCCTTCCACAATCCGGAATCTTGGGTCCAGACTGTGAGCAATGGCCAAGCTACAGGGGACAGGTTGTACAGAGCCAAGGGCTGTGCGAGTACTGAGGGCTGCAGGGCAGGAGTATTTTCATACACTTAGCTTGAGGAATGTTCAATTAGGAAAAAAAAGAAAAGGGTAAAATAATAAAATCAAAGGTGACTGCTTGGGAGAAAAGCTCAGACAAGCTCAACAGAATAAGAGGCAGGGGTTTCTACCTGCCTTCCCCAACCATGCACGTCTCTGTCAGGGGATCACGACTCTCACGAAAACCTCCGTGAGGCAATAGGGCTCAGGACATGTTTCCCTGTTCACTAATAGCAAGCCAGCACCCTGCTACCTCGCCGAGCCCCATGAACATGAGCAGAATGATACAGCGACACACAGTGACACTTGACAGTATTTACCAAAACACAGATAGCCTGCATTAGAGCTAGTTAGAGGAGGACAGAAGAGCACCTAATCTATGTAAAATTTGAGAGAAATTCTACTACTATAACATTATCCTGTTCATGCAGATGAGTTTAGCAATACTCTTGAGGTAGGAACCCATTGCATTTCTGACACAGTGGTGTGAGCCCCAGGGCTGGATTTACAGTATTTACAGCTTCCCCAGCTCCAGCCTATGTAAACTGGTGTTTTTGCATCACTTCAGAACTGGCTGAGCTCCAGTCCTCTGAAGGAGTTCCCTTACTGAGAATAATGGGGGATCCTTTTAGGGGAAACTTGCTGGATGAAAACCTCTTCATCCACAGACCTGCCTCACCTTGCTTAGGCCAAGACCACTTTTGGACCTGAGCTTCTATCTTTGCTGCTGAAGCACTACAGAAAGGGTTTGTTTGGGCATTCTACAGCCCAGTGAGTGGCTGCATTCACTTCCACATACTTAACGAGCCAGCTTATGGGGAGAGGGGGACACAGCCTTGGGTCAAAACTGAAATTGCTTCTAGTATTTCTTCCTGTTGGGAAGAACAGCATTAGACTAAATCTGATCTGTGTTGCTGCTCCAGCTGCAAATAGCTCCAAAAGAAACACGAGTGCATACTTGCATCTGCTCTGTGAGTCATTCCCAACTGGTATTTTTTAAAAGAACAGCAGCTCTAGACATTCATGGGCAGTATAGCCAGCCTGAAGGCTGATGGTGCCACAAGCAGATGTTCCAGACCTGATCACACTGGGGAGCTTCCCAAACATCAACATCATGTTTCCCATAGTATTCTCTGTGTAAAACTTCTGGATTCATCTTCCCAATATGTTTTTATGTGTATCATTTATTTTGGGGAAAAAACTTCATTTATATTTCTAAATAAATTCTGACTTTAGATAGTATGGGTTTATACACTCACACAAGTCTTGTTTCACTCAAAATGACATTAAAAATTATATGTTTGGTCACTTGATTAGTGGTATGGTTGGGGAGATGGAGCAAGTTATCCTCACTGGAAGAGGATATGTGGAAAAGAAAAGAGATTTTGTAGTTAAAACATAAAAACAAAGGGAATGGAGAACAGTCATGATGAAAAACAAACAAAAAAAAACCAAACAAAAAAAGATGAACACAGGCAGGAAAAAAAAGAAAAAAGTTCTATGCACACTACAAAGCAGATCTGACTCTGGGACAGAATCTGATCTATATGTGAAAACTGGTCTATGTATGAAAATTGCAAACTATGAGCAGTTCTGCTGCATTCCCAAAGGCACACACACACATATGCAGCTCCCCGAGGGAGGATTTGCTGACAGAGGTGGTGTTACTCTGTCTGTAAAACTCAAATCCATCTGCCGTGAATGATCCTTGCCATCCCCTTGGACGACTTGGGGATTCCTGCAACCTCTGGGACGGCCAAGCTCAAGGGCTTGTGGCTTGTAGAGACCCTGCGTTTTTCTCCATCTTTACAAGAGGCTGGTTTTGGCAAACTCGGGGAGCCCCTGCAGAGATCAATGTGTCTTTGGACAGCCCTGACAGCTGGGGTCCCTGGGGACCGGTAAAGGGCAGCACCATGGCTTAGTGTGAGAGGTGCAATCCCTTTCCATGCATGCATGTGGACTGGCAGCACCGAGCAAGCGACCTGCCCAAACCCCACAGCCCGGGGCAGTCCCCTGGCTGGCACTGCTTGCTTTGGGGCCAGAAGCAGGCTCTGGGCTCTAGCTCTGTATTTCATCCTTCTCACCCGATTTATAATCACTTCGTCCCCCCCCGCCCCCAGCCTGTTCCTAATCATCTGTCTGACTGGATCCTGTTCGGATTCTGATAAATGAAATCACTATTAGTTAGGACGCCAGCAAGTGGACCCCGGCAAGGACCCTTCCAGGTGGCTCAGGGGACCAGCTGGGACTCATTTCTCATCATGGCTCAAGATGGGGGGAGGAGGAGATAAATCAAAGTCAAAGGAAGTCCCTCTCTGTCAGCTCCTAAAGATGTTTTGCAACGTAACGGGGTTAGTAGCTACTCCCCTGCCATTGCATACAGGTAGGTGCTTGTGTCCTGTTTCCTTGTACTGGCAGGGGTGAAGAAGTTGCTTAATGAATCACATGCCCTCATTTGTACTTCTTCCATGTGGTTTTCTAGGTTTTGTAACTCCTGGGCTCTGAGATCCTTCCGATAAGTTTTTAATTTCCTTAAAGTAAATGGTAATTTGGGGAGGGGGGAAGTGGAGCAGTTTATCCTCCACAAGAAGACTCTAGGCCCTGACTTCAAATCCAAGATCTATAAAGCTCTTTTACAGCTGCAGTGTTCATAACCTTTTGAATCTGAACCGGTGATTCCCACCTCTCCCTGGTGCATAGTACTTTTTTCTTTTTAAGCTATCACTTTTGAAAGAAAAAAAAACCCGCACAAATGGCTGGGGAAAACAACTTGAAAAAAGTTAAGTGCCACTTTAGAGCGGGACTGCCTGGCTCAGCCTTGGGCTTGGCCTCTGAGAGAAGCAGCCTGGCTGTCTTGGAGCCCTCTTCCCCGCAATACAAACATTGCTTTGCAGTGCCGTCCCCCCCTGCCCCCCGTCTGGGTTCACTGGCGGGGAGGTGGGGGGCTTATCTGTTCGCAATGATGGTTTGCGATCTGCAATGCAGACGCACAAAGCCTCCGCATGCCCCGCGGCGGACTTTGGGTCCATTCTTTCTCCTTGGGTGGGGACCCGTGAGGAGGCGGAGGTGGGAGCAAGAGTGTTAAATGTCGGGGTGGGGGTGTCTGCCAAGCCTTCTCCAACTCACCAGGCGACTCTGCTCAGGCCTTCTGGCCCCGAGGGCAAAACAAGGATCTTCCTCCCCCCCGCTAGCAGGGAGGGACTGCTACTGACCCCCACCGTGTCACCTAGGGGCCAAGTTGGGAAGCGGGCCCTGGTGTCCCAGCCCTCCCCCAGTCCCTGAATATCCCCAAAGTCCCTCCCCACCAATCAACCAACTTTTTACATGACAATGGCCATGACAATACCTTCCAGCCAAGGCCAGGCTGGGGAGGACTTAAAGCATCGCCCCCCCACCTCTGCCCAATGGGGTACCAGACCGCGGGCTGCCTGCAGCCTCCATCGCCACATCGCCGCATGCTCGGGACTGGGGGTCCCGGCCCGGCCATGAGCGCCCACCTAGCCATGCCATCCTATCTGCCCTACCCGGGCGCCGTCCTGTATGGGGACTACTACTGGCTCTCTCCAGGGAACACAGACAGCGCGCCCGCCGAGGATGCTCCGGCGACGGACGCCCTCCCCTTGCCCGCGGCGGAGAAGACGCCCAGTCCCCCAGGTAGGGTCCCGGCGGAGCGATCGGGCTGCCATCGGCTGGGGTGGTCGTGTACGGTGTCCCTCCTGCCCGCGGGATGGATGGGGGGCGATGCCGCTGCTGCATCCCCGGCGGGGAATGCGATGGGCAGGAGCGCCGGGAGCCGGCGGGGATGCGATGGGCAGGAGCCGGCGGGGATGCGATGGGCAGGAGCGCCGGGAGTCGGGTGCTCCTGCCGGCGGCCCCAGCGTGGCCCCCCTGCCCAGGTGGGACGGGGCAGAGGGGCGAACAGCGAGGGGGGTCGGTTCCAATGCCAGGAGGCTGCCTGTGCCCGCTGCCCGCAGAGCCCCTGCGAGTCCCCAGGGTAGCCGCAACTTTAAAATTCCCCCGAGAAGCTGGAGTTTGAAGTTTTTGACGCTTTCCCGCCTGATTCTGGTCACCCCAGATTTTTTTCTCTCCTCAGATGACTCTCCAGCTTCCTCCAGCTCTGGGACACTAACCCAGTACTACACCCCTGACTCTGCCACTAGCCCCACCGCAGCAGCGAGCCCATCTCCCCACAACTCTTGCCAGAAGGTCAAGGCAAACGGGAAGGGTGTGGTGAAGTCGGGCAAGAGCCGCACAGCCTTCTCGCAGGAGCAGCTGAAAGCCCTACATCAGCGATTCCAGACCCAGAAGTACCTCAGCCCCCAGCAGATCCGGGAGCTGGCTGCTGCCCTTGATCTCACCTACAAGCAGGTGAACATCTTGCTCTGAGCAGCTGAGTTGCACTCGTGGCGTGAATTGACCTTGCGAGCAAGTTGTTGGGGTTTTTAAGTGTTGGGTTTTTTTTTCTTAGACCCCAGATATAAGTTTCTTTCATGATCTTGTTTATGTTCTATTGCTTACGTGAGAGACAAGAGGGTGTCAAAACTTATGACTCAGTCTTCATCTTATGTTTGGTTCCAGTGCCATCCACCCACTCCGTGCAGGTGTTGGAAAGGGCAGGCAGAACAGCAAAGCCAGGGCTATGCAGAGTCAGGTTACTGTTCTGTATGAACATGTGTTGTCTCTGAATGTAAAAAGTCAGACACTTGCATTGTTATGCACGTTACCTTTCTTAGTCAAAGTGGCACCTGGGCCTCTCCCTAGAGAAAGGGTCCTTGCCCCACCAGCTGCTTGTGTCTGACTGAAGGAACCACTTGCTCCTGAGGTCCTGAATGCTGAGTATCAGCAGTGAGATGGTGATGATACTGTACAACCTGTGTTTCTGCAGTTGTCTTGGCCTGTCTTTTGTCTAGGATTTTTGAAGTCATGGAAGATCCCGTGGTGATTTGAGGAGTTAGGAGTATTTTCATATCTCAGCTCTGTTTTCACAGCTATCTTGTCTGCTGCGTGTTTTTAGCTGTTGAAATTATGTATGGTATTAGAAGCCAGGCAGAAGGAAAAACATTTAGGATGTGTAGTAAGGTTTGAGAATGAATTTCTAATTTCTTATGTCCTTTCCCCATCACTTTTAGGTGAAAACATGGTTTCAGAATCAACGGATGAAATTCAAACGTTGCCAAAAGGAGAGCCAGTGGGTGGAAAAAGGGATGTATCTACCACAGGTGAGTAAATTCCCCATCTCCACCAGTCATGGTTCCTCCAGTCTGTGGAGAAAAGTGCACCATATCCAACATGCTAATTCAAACAATGCACAGGACTCGACATTACCAAGCCAGTTGCATTTATTGAAATAGGGCTTACAGTGGCATCTGTTTTGAGCTTGGCTTGACACACTGAAAGAGCTTTGTTTCCAGCCTACTTATCTCCCAGTTGTGAGTTATAAATGAAACAGCCGAAGAGGGCCAGCAAAGCTACTTGCTGGTTTTCTCCCCAGTTCCGTGCTCCCAGACACTGTTGAGCTGGAGATGACTAACTTGAGATCCTGCCATCTCTGCTATTACTGGTCTATCTGTAGGGGGAACAATGAGTATGAAAATGTTATTTAGTATGCTATTGCTAGGCTTGGAGGAGGGATGGGGTGAGGGTGGGGGGGAAAGGGGGGAGGGTGGAGGGGAAAGGAGGACCCATCCAAAAGAATGTGCAGTTGGTGTGGTGCTCTGTGTAACTGAACGTTCTTTGTCTCTCCTAGAATGGGGTTTGTCAGGCTCCATACCTGGATATACCCCCTACATTTCACCAGGGCTTCCCTGTCGGTGCCAGCAGAAACCTTCAGGCTATGACCAACGTGCACCAGGCTTACAGCAGTGGACAGACTTATGGGAATGGGCAGAGCCTGTACTCATTCATGGCTGTGGAGGATGAGGGGCTCTTTGGAAAAGGTGGGACAAACTGCAATACCCAGCAAGCCATGGGTTTGTTAAGCCAGCCAATGAACTTCTATCACAGCTACTCTGACAATGGGGATTATGTCAACCTGGAGTCAGAAGATAACTACAGCTTCCAGAGCACCTCTGACACTGCCACACCATTCTCGAGCTCACCTATACAGCATCAGTGCCAGGTCCCTTGGCATCCCATGGGGACCCAGAATGGTTATGAGTCTCAGGTTTAAGTATTTTTTGCTCCCTTGTTTTGTGTTTGTTTTTCCAGGCTTTCCAGGGTCTTGACTGAGTGATACAGATTTTATTTCTTTGTCTTGCCCCTCCTCCTGTTTTAGCCACTGTAGGAGGGGCTCACCACCCTGCTGCCTTGGGCTAGTTTTCTGTTTAAAAGTGCCTGTCTGTTCATAGTTAACCCTGGGCAAAAGTGTTTTGTGTGTGGATAAGAAGAAACCTCATTCATTGAGGGCAGTGTGCAATGCCACAACTTCGAGAAGCAGAGGTTGTAAAGGCCTGTTTGTTGTTCAAATCTCAACTTCCTTTGCTGCCTCTTTAGCAGGTGATCTCTGATGCTTGCCCTGTGTCTTGCATCAGAGCTTTCACTGCAAAGAAGGCAAACATTTGTTGTTGCAGAATGATTTTCCATTAAGTGTGTGTAAGGTTTTTGTTGGCGGTTTTTAGCAGTGATATCAAACTTGTTCTATGTGCATGTTGTCCTTGATTACTTTGTTTCTGCTTAATGTTCTTAATGTTCTTACAAATTTGTTTGAATTGAAAATAAATTTATTTTAATGTTGAAATGGTGTCACCAGCTTGCATTGAAACACCCTGCTGTGAGAATGGTTATTCTACACAGCGTAGACCTGCAGTGAGTTAGCTAAACTGACAGCTGACTGCTCAGGCCCAAACTGCTACAGGTCCTTTGCTGAACAGAACCTGCTTGTGTGGGTGCCAAAGCATATCCCCTTTCCCTTTGCAACACCATAATGCTCCCCTTCCAAGGGTGAGTACAATAGGTACAGGAAGGAGAGAGAGTGGACAGTTGAGCCTATAGAGGAAGAAGAAAGGCTGAGTCATCCTTGTGTGTGGGCTGCCAACCTTAAACAGTAGAAAAAGGTAAGTATGGCCTGGAAGAGGGGAAAATGCCACGTTCCTATGATTTTCTGCATTACAGAAGAGAGATCCTTTCTCATCCTGAATGGAGATTCATGTCCCAACATCAGTTTGTATGAATTCTGAGTAATTCTCTACCAGTAGTAGTATTTCAATAATTTCCTTGAAAAATAGAGCCAAACCATACACCTGTAGAAGTCATAGGTATTAAAGCTTTGTCTTTCAGCCCTAAAATGAGCAGCTTATGCATTTATTGTTATTTAAGATGCAATCTTTAGTTCTACAGAAATACCTAAGGTATACAGGTTTTTACAGAATGATTGCAGAAGATGCTTGCTGCAGCTTACCTGTGTTGCTTGGGTATGTTTTGTTTCCATGTTTCTCCTCCAGAGGTAAGGAGGTGGACATCTGCCAACAGAGCTGACTTTCTGCAGAAACAGACATTGTTGCTAGAACAGCCCTGGGGCTGAGATGGATTGCTCTGCATGCTGTGGTTTGTGTTCCTGCATTTGCCACGGGAGTGTTCCCTCACAGGTCTGTAAATCCCCTGGTTGCTCAGCCTGGGTTGCATGCAGGTTTGGTAAACACATGTAGCTGTAGGGAACATGCAGAGCAGCTGTTGGAATTTTGGCAGGTGGGCTGGAAAGTACTGCTAGTAGCTGAGGAAGTGTTTCTAGAGGCTGTGGAATTAAGCAGGACTCTGTTACCCTGACGTGCCTGAATAGCATCCCCATGTGAAACAACTGCACAAGTGATTGGGTATTACTAGTGAAACTGGTGGAGAGGCAACTAGTCACTCCAGACCCATCCTTGCACAAAGGTTTGTATCAGTTCTTCAGACGAAGTAAGTCCATGCCAGCAGAAGGTCTTTCTGCTATGATGCATTACATCTCTGTAAGGGCTACTATTTCTTATGACTCCGCTGTGTGACAGTGACTTCTGCACATTGCAAACATCATTTGCCTTGCCAGAAAATGTTTTTAGGATCAAGCTGTAAGATCATTTGGAGCTTTTCATTTGTATTATGGCTTGTGGGAATACACTGCGCTTTCTCAGTGTTTCTGCCGCGTCAACACTCCAGTTTGTCTAGGCTGCAGATGCAGTTCCAGTGATGCAGAGAATCCCACCCAAAAAGAAGAAACTAGCTCTATTATATATTATGTAGATTGGTGTTTATTCTTTAGTCTACTGAGTTCCAGCCTTTGCTATCCCATAGGCAAAACACCAAGCAAGTAGAGTGGTGCAAGCAGCCTCATCCCTTACTCTCTGTCAACATGGCCTGAAGTGATGTTTTACAAGCTCTGTGTTTCTTCGGAGTGGCCCATGAACAAAGGCTCAGAGCCCCAGTTCTCTTTCAGTGCAGATAAAAGTCATGGTCTTTGCTTTAACAGGCTCTTCCCTACAGGCATATGTAAACATATTTAGTTATCTAACTACACCGCGTGGCTCAAATGCTGAGCTAGCAGGAGTTTGGAAATTTTCAATAAAGTGTTGCCACATGTCTCTTGCTTTGGCCCATCATCAGAGGGCAGCAGCATATTGGCTGATACTGAATAGAGAGGCATGAAGCACCCAAAATCATGACACTGATCTTAGACATTAAAAAAATAATAAAAGAAAATAAAAATAAAAATGTTTTTTCCTTCCTATATTAGTTTTATGCTGTCCAGAGTTATGAAGAGCACCCTCAGGTCGTATCTGTGAATCTCTTTTATAACCAGACTAGAATTAATTTCTCCCATTTGATGGAAGTCCATCTGCTGACAGGATGTGTCTCTCACAGCTGGCCTGTCTGAACCATTAAATTTTTTAGCAGTTACAACACTGTGACTTCTGCCCTGGGTGAGGCCCAAGACCCGTCCAAGCCATTGCTTAGATACTAAGCAAGGACCAGAAAAGAAACCACCGAGTCCCCAGTGTCCCTCTGGCTGGCTGTAGCTGAGGGACTGCATCAAACAAGCTGCATTTCTAATGGTTTTACACAGGACATCGGGAATCCAGCTCCTGATACAGCAGACATCAGTGGGCTCCCTGAAAGCTGCTTACCTGCCCCTTGGAATTGCTGCAAACTCTTGGTCTCCAGAACGACCTCTGGCAATAAGGTCTGTCTTTGATAGTCTCCGAAAAATTGTATGTCTGAGGAAACCACCAGATTTGGTACTGTTTGTTAGTGAACTGTTTGTTCACTACTTTGTGAAGATCAATAGCAGGGAGATTGCAACCCTTGCTCTTACAGACAACATCCTTCTGCAAGCCAGTCCCTGAGACTTCACAGCAAGATCCTGCCTGTTCTAAAGCATCTCTGAAGGAGCAGAGCATGACACATGTCTCATTTTCCGGAGAATTATTAGTGAGGAGCAGTCACATGCTCAACTTTTTCACCTACAGCTGCCTCTGATGGGGTGGCACGGAAAGGTTTCAGATTATATTCAAGTGAGTAAACAGCACTGTTAGCGCCATAAAGACTGAAAAAAGTCCTTACTCTGGTGTGAGGACCCTGATAATTGCTGCTATTGTAGTCCATCTTCAGAAGCTGAGCAGCACCTTTTCAGTTAACTGAATTGATCCCCACTCCTCTGATGGTTGCAATAATACGTCTTTCCCAACCTTTGCCACTTGCTGGCTGTGGGAGCTGGGGCGGGGTGATGTGCCAAAATTACATGACTTAAAAATTCACCATCCAAAAGGCCTTATTCTTCCCCAAATCATGCAGGCCACACGTTGTGGTTTAATGCCAGGCAGCAACTAACCACCATGCAACTACTCTCTCCCTACCACTGGGGTGGGGGAGAGAGTCGGAAGAGCAAAAGTGAGAAGGCTTGTGGGTTGAGATATAAAAAATTTAATATGTAAAGCAAAAGACACACACACACAAACAAAGCAAAACAAGGAATTAATTCACCACTTCCCGTGGGCAGGCAGGGGTTCAGCCACCTCCAGCACATCAGCATCCCACTGGGCACAATGGTTACTTAGAAAGACAAACACCATAACTCTGAATGTCCCTCTCTTCCTTTTTCCCCCAGCTTTATACACTGAGCACGATGTCATATGGTCTGGAATATCTCTTGGGTCAGTTGGGGTGAGCTGTCTCAGCTGTCTCTCCTCCTAACAACTTGTGCACCCCCTACCTTCTCACTGTCCAGGAGATAACGAGAAGTAGAAAAGGCCTTGACACTGGGAGTACTGCTCAGTACAAATGAAAACTTCTCTGTATTATCAACCCCATTTTCAGCACAAATCCAAAACATAGCTACTGTGAAGAAAATTATCTCTCCCAGCCAAAACCAGCACCATACAGTGTACAGTAAGGTCAAAGAGTGTCTGCATGAGGGAGTGGGAGAGGGAACAAACAGCTGTGAGGCACAGAGACATAAATCAGCTTGGCTAATAGAAAACCATGCCTCTTACTACTCCAGTCACAGAAATTATTGCCTTCATTTATGCTTATTTTTTAACTATGACAGTTACTCCATTGCCCTACGTAAAAGTCATGATCATCAAGAAGTGATAGAAAACCTGTGACTCAGGGCACTTGAGGCCTGTTACGAAGTATACCTTGCTACACACAACTGTTTTTAGTTATACACTTATATAGTCTTAAGTTTAGAAATTATAGTACCTCCATGACAGTCCCACTATTCCATATTGCTGGGTGACGGGGATTCTTAAGGTGGGTGGTAGTTACTCACCTGGTTCTTTGGCTCTGGATATCTGTCGTTGCCAGGAGTTATGAAGCTGATCTAGTTTCAGCATGAAATCAGTAACAACAATGGCATATGGTTGTTATGGCTACTTATGTTGCGTCTGGTTTTTGTATTGCAGTGGGGAAAAAAAGATCCAGAAAAATACATAATGCATCTTAAAAATATATTTTTTAATTTGTCAAATTGAATGCACTGTTAGATTTTTCTCAAGGGGAGGCACACAAAGACACAGACTAGAAGGAAGGGCTTATTTGTGATCTTGATGCTCATAAGATCATCTTACCAGCCTTTCTGCAAACTACTTGTCACACCTCCTTTCACTAGAAACTTCCACCAATTCTATACCTCATGACTGACCTAAAGAACTGGTGGTCTAAACATCAGATGGATAACTGGCACATGGCAATAATTTCTCCAACTTCAGTGAAAGGTATGTGACCAGCACCTCTCCATACAGCCCATGGCTTCCTCTGTTATGTATACACATGTACAGTGATGCATATAAATGAGATCCCCAAAGGAATCTGTGCTTCCTCTGAGACAAGTTACAAGATCTATAATTTAGAAGATCCAGGGCATAAGCTATGTAGCCAGATCTCAGATCTCACTGTAAAAGAACTTGGTTGCCTGTGTCAGTGAAGAAGGGAGTGTGTGTGTGCACGTGTAAGGGCCTATGAATGAAGGGCTGTTATGTGTATCTATGGGCAAATGGGTGTCTGTGTGTCTGTACATGCTTGGAGGCACATATTCAGAAGTCAAAACAGGTTCTAGCTACAGGGAGCCCCTGAGCTGGAGAGCACATGAATGAATAACAAAGGGAGAGATGAGAATAAGATTTGATTCCTGGCTGCCCAAGTACCCCACATCCACAGTGCTTAGGAATGATAGAGATGGTGGCCAGCAGTGGTTGGGAAAGGAGCCCCCGCCCCCACAGTGGCTGAGTGGTGAAAATTATAGGCATCACCTGTCTTTGAGCCTGGATATTCCACACTGCCGGGACAGCTGTGGTAAAAGTCTACTTTGTGCTGGGCAATGAAGCCCACTGTCTGCTGGACGCTGCAGGTACCCCCGCCTTTGCCAAAGACTCCTCCATCCTCGCTGGTCACAATTGTGTAAGCGTTCTGCCCTGCTCCATAGTGCTGACGAGAGGCAGGCATGCTTTGGATGTTGCCAGTTGGAGTGATTGGATAGCCCTGGTGGAATTTGGGGTGCACATCCAGGTAGGTACTGGTCTGGAAGCCACTCTGAAAGGGAAAGACAGTGAATCAGAACACAGCCTGGTGTCCACAGGCCTGACATGTTCTGGGGCTCTATTCCTTCCCATTTCATGTTGTCTCTTGATCAGCAGCATTGCACGCAGGGCAAGAAGAACCACATCCACTCCCATAGCTCAGGGGTGGATACACAATTGTATACATATATATATATATATGAGGAAAAGAGATTTTCTCTGGAAACATTTCCATGGCATAGTCAGCCCACTGCTAGGCTATGTATAGTCATGCCAAGTCCGTGCCTCTGTGCTGAGCAAAGCAGAAGGCAGGGTATGCTGATACTTGTATTCTTAAGTTGCCCACAAGGAGGAAATACATCACAGGACTGATCTGCCCAGATAGAAGAGCCATGATGAGCCCTGTGCTGTGTTCTTACTTGTGTGAGGCACTGAGCCCGTTCAGTCCATAGGCTATGCTTCTGGCACCTTTTCAGCTTCATCCTCCGGTTCTGGAACCAAGTCTTCACCTGGGTGGGGAAGGGAGAGAGAGAAAACGTCAGCAAAAGAGAGGGAAGAGCAAATGTTACCAAATTCACAAGCAGGAAGAACCAGGGAGAATGTGACCAGATGGCATAGATATACGGGCATCAGCAGATAAAGGCCTTTAAGAGCTCCCTGGGGTTGTTGCCAAGGGGAGAGGTCTGTCTAGCAGCCTCAGCAGGTGGCTAGTGCAACTGTGTGATGGGGGAGGGGGCAGCTTTATGTCAAGGCACAGTGATGGTTGTGACAAATCAACTCATTTCCATCATGGAGGTTATTGTCTGGTGCAAATCAGACCCACCGATGTCTCCACAAGACCCCTGCACTACAGGAAAACAGCTAAGACCCTGTTTCTGCATAGTTGTGAAGGGAGAAGAGAGAGACTTGCTCCTTGTAGCCGGAAGTTCCCAAATTCAAAGCTCCTTGCTGGGGCGAATTCCAGAGCTGTTTCCCCCTAGGGCTGTGTCTGTGCTGTGAAAGCAGCCTTGCAGGGATGTGGATTGAAGGAAAGAGCAGACTCTCCCACCTGTCTCATTCCTGACAGAACCAGTTCAGTGTGTGCATACTATGTGTGCTCCTACAATGCATATGTAACTTTTTAGTCCCAGGGCGTCCAGGCCATGGCTAGCTCTGAGATCCAAGTTCCAGGCACATTTTGGATTTGCAACTGCAAGCCCTTTTGCCCCGTTGTCCAGTCCCCTCTGCTTTAGGAAGGCATTATTTGAGGCAGCATGATTTCACTACACACAGTCTACCTGGAACTCAGCAGAGACCCTGAAGGGCTGTGATGTATGAATCTCACAGGACCCGCATGGAAGGGGGTCAAGCAGCTGGGCAGTGCTGAGTGTGGAATATTATTAGATATTGGACAAGATCAGCCCTGGGAAACACTAGCAATAGCTTTCAACATGTTGCAGCCCCATGATTCAGAGAACTGGTGCATGCCAGGGTTTCTGTGAAGTTCACAGTGCATGGAAAAAGCTGTGAAGTGCTGTCAAGCTCCGGGTAGAGACTGTTTGCAGCAAAAAACATATTCATCACTGGGTTTGCAATTCTACTGCAAGAATTGGCAAGAGAACCCTTAACGGACCCCTGACTGGGGAGGCCCAAATGAGGTGCCACTGCCTCTCCTATCCACAAGTACTTCTGATCTCTGGGCATGAATAAGCAGGACAGCAACGGTTAGCTGGCACCTTTGCCTCTACTCCGCTTGTGACTCATCCTTCTATCCTGTCGCTGCTATATGAGACCACGCAGCCACTGTGAGGCACATATACCATGGGTCAAAGTCTCCGTGTTCACCTGCTTGTAGGTGAGCCCCAGGGCAACAGCCAGCTCCCGGATCTGCTGGGGGCTGAGGTACTTCTGGCTCTGGAACCGCTGGTGCAGGGTTTGCAGCTGCTCCTTGGAGAAAGCTGTGCGGCTCTTGGTCTTCCTTATCCCCTCCACGCCATATTCTCTGCCTTTCTGAGACTTAGCTGTAGGCTGTGGGGACGAGGATGATGAGTGTGGACTGGTGGCTGAATCTGGTGTGAATTGGCTGAAATTTCCAGAACTGGACGAAGCTGGGGATACTTCTATAAATAAAAAGACAACGAGAAAAGGTATACAAGACATAACAATGAAAAACTTCCCAGCTCAATCTCCTCTGGGGTGCTTGTGGCTCCATTTCACCAGGCAGAAAATTTAGGGCTAGGAGCGGAGAGTGGTGCACATCGGTTTGCAGTGTTCCTATCCTCCTCCAAAAGGCTTCAGTAATATTTCAGTCTCGATGTGGTGTAAAGAGACCTGGTCATGACTACAGATATAGCTTTGTGTTGGTGACTGGGCTCCCCAAAACTGCCTGCCCAACAATATCAAGGCATTTGATAGTGGCAAAGCAACCTCCCACCAGGGTGTGTAGTGGGGCAGAGCAGCTGATGCTTACAATGATGGGGTGGCATGTATAGAGCATCAGTCAGGCTCTGTTTGCCTGCATCTCCCATCACAGACCATGCCACTGCTGGAAACACATGTATAAATGAAGGTTCCTATTTGGCTGAGGGGGGCTTTTGGCAAAAGAGGAATGAAGGAGAGAGTGGGAAGGGAGACAAGAAACAATGTGTGTGACAGGTGAGAAAAGCCATTAATCCTGTACCAGGGACATGGGGGACAAAGTTCAAAAGTACAGAGGAAGGCATCCAAGCCCCTTCTTATTTGTTCTGGTACATGTTTTAAGGGGTCTCTGCTAATGACAAAGTTGAGATAAAGATCTAAAGAAAAACCTTCCTTATCAATCTGCGCTACTAGTGCAGACAAAAGCTGCCAAGATGCAAAGTCGTTCATGCTGAAGAAATAAGAAAATGCTAACAAAAGAGATTACCCCAGCACCTTTCTGTCAGATGCCTGTTTATGGGGTCTGACACTGAGACCTCCTCAGGCCAGCCCTGACTAAAGGGCTGTGATATCAGACAGCCCTTTTCCCCATAAATGCAATGATAAATCTGCCCATCCCTCCTTCCTCCAGCTACTCCTTTGCAAACCCTACTGCATGGTCCATCCCCTCTCCTTCTACTGACATTTCAGGAGAGACGGGGTACAGTGAATGGGGCAGCACCATTTCAGTACACACATCCCAACTGCTGAGCCCAACCAATATCCCTCAACCTCCTTCCCAGCCACCCTGAGAGCTGTGACACTGAACCCCACTGGGACAACCTCCTCAACCTCTCAAAGGTATGTCCAGTGAAAAGTACTGACATCCCCCGAGAAATGGGCTTCCCATCAATTCTACCAAACCTTTCCTACTTCTGTCCTAATCTGAGAGCCCACTAGGCAAACACTCAAAAGCCTTGGGGTGCTGTGGACCTCAGAAAGGTGGCCACATCTGTGGGACTGTTCCCCTCATTATGATACTTGCAGAGGCACCCCTGTCTCTGTAGTGCCTGCCACTCTAGGCTTGCCTGCTCTTGGCCATTCCCATTCCCTATCCCTAAGGGATTACACCACCCAGACCATGGGCTGCATGGACAGCCAGGTGTGTACTGGGACAGGTTTGTGGTGCTGGGGGGAGCAGGGCCATGAGGGTACAAAGGGATTCTGCCTACAAGGGGAAAGAGGCTGTCAACAGAAGAGGTGCAAGAGCCCTTATGTGCGTCGGGCTGGATCACAGAGCCTTCGGAAGCTGAAAATCTGGGACTTGGCTGCATGGGAAGGTAAAATTTTGTGCAGGATCACAGGATGCTTGGCTCCTGCAGGCTGTGCAGTAAAAACCTTGTAAGTAGGAAATGAGTATGGTGGGAATGCAGGCTTGCAAAACAGGAAAATCTCCTGTTAGACAGAAACCATAGCAAGATTGTAGAACTAAAACTCCATCATCACAAACCCCTATGTAATTTACCATGTGCAGCTCAAGCTCCGGACAAAGGCACTCCCTTTTCCATGAGAAGAGAGGGAGGGAGAGAGGAAGCAAGTAACACAAACAGCAGTACAACAAACATGAACATGAAAACGTGTCAGACCCACTCCCACAAGCCACTTCCAGACTGGGCTCTCTCTGGAGAGAGCAGTACCACAGGAGGGTGTTTCCAGGTGGGTTTTAATCCTACATACGAGGCCCGCTGGGGACACAAACGAGTCCATCTGCCTGCTGCATTTGTGGGGCAGGCAGCATGCATAGAATACAAGCCTTTCTCCAAACTACTTGGCGAGTAGCCATATGCCAGGTAGGCACTAGTCACTCTGCCTGAGTCTGTAGCTTTCTACAGCAGCTGACAGCTCGAAACTGGCACCCCAAAATCTCACTCTTTTCCCACCCATTTACCTTGCTAGAGCATTTCCCGGCTGGCCCATAGGACGAGGCTGTCGAAAACCTGCTTTCCTCCTCTGCTCTATTGCCACTCACTGGAGTGGGAGAGGAATAGGTGGGAACAGAAAATGTCACTGCGGTGGGGCCTGGGACTCTTTTGCAGAAAGGGAAAGGCAAGGCAACAAGAGCACAGAAAGGAGAGGGAAATAGAGGAAAATGGCAAACTGAAGGAAGCGGAAAGTATCAATGCTGGATTTAAAGGAAGCAGATTTCCCGGCACAGAGATTCAGAGCAGGCCTTGGCTCAAATTTAATAACCACATGAAAGGGGCAAGGAGTTTGTAAGGGGATAAGGGATGCCACAAGGAGTAGCTTCAGGATTTGACTAAAAGGAGACCCAGACATTCTTGCCCCAAGAACCATGAACTTCCATGAGACCATGCTGTCATACTGCCCTTCAGCTTGGAGCAGTCCTGCCAGTGCCTCGACTCCTGCAGGCTCTGCTGACGTTTAGGAAACTGGTCCACAGTCGCCAAAATGGCATGGAAAGGCAGTGTGTTTGCCCAAGGTCACCCATCCTCCTTGCCTACCGCATCGCACCGTGCCTAGCTCACACTTCAGGAAACCAGGGCAAGGAGAGAGAAGAAGTTGCTCAAAGTCTTTAGCGAGTGGCTGACCTTGGGAGCGGAGGTACCCCGGGGCTCGGCTCCAGGACGAGGCTGCAATGGCTTACCTGCTGTGTGCCTCTTCCCTCCTGCCTCCGGAGACTGCCTGGCAGCGGCAGCTCCCGCCGGGCCGGCAGATGTGGGAGCGTGTCCTGCCTCCCCCGCCGCATTCCAGTAAAGCTCCAGGTACCCCATGCCAGCCCCGCTGGGGTACGCCTGGTAGGGGGGCAGAGCCAAGTGTGCGCACATGGGGAGCAGATGGAGGGGTGCGTCCCCCACCGTCTGACAGATGCCACCTTCGCTGCGGGGACGGCTCTCACCAGCAGGCTGAGGTAGCCCCGAAGCGCGGACAGGCAGTCACCTTTATAGCCGGCCATTCCCTGCCTGGGACCGCAATATTCACCATCGCCCGCTCCTCCAGGCTCTTTGTCATGTTAAACAAGCCCATCGGTGGGGTGGGGACAGAGCAGGGGGGAGGGAAGGTAGCACATGGCATCAGGACTGAAATATGTCCTCTCTGAATTCTTCCCATTCTGCAGGTTCCTCAGTCTCACCTGAGCAGGGTATGGTAAAAAGGCCCAGGAAAACTCCTCCTGCTTGCCCCTTTGGGCTCTGCTGAAATTGTCTTGTCTCAACATCCCGTGCATGCAGATGTTCTGCAGAAGACAGCTGTTCACTGCATTCACAGAACAAATTCCAACCAATCCCCTCCACATGGCAGTGGACAGGAGGTAATTCTGGTGCTGAACTGCTCAGTACCATGCCAGCCAAACCCAAGCCCCGGCCTCAGGTAATGGAGAGGGTTCTGAGACTTTTACTTTGTGACGTGTGTCACAATGACACCCCCCCAAGACCCACATGCACACAACCCTACTGACCTGGCAGCACTTCCCACACTCTTGGTGTAGATGTGGGAGATGGATCAAGGGGGGAAACAAGTAAGAATTAGACCTGGGGGCTAGAACCTTCTGGGGTTTGGGATTTATTTTGTGCTTGTTTTGGTTTGTTTGTTTTGGGGGTTTTTTTTAACTGAGGAGGGATTTCCTTCACATAGGCATTTGAGGGAGCCAGCTGAAAATGTGTCTGGCCCATCTTCAACTTGCCTTTGCCAGAGCAAACTCAGAAACATTGGGCAAGTCACATCCAGCACCAGATCTCATTTTGAAGAGCAGGCTCAGAGATTTCAGCTGGCTGGTCTATGGGGGGCAATCAGAAGAGTCATTTTCACTATGGAGGTAGGAAAAGGTCTACTGCATGTAAGGTCCACAGCTAAAAGATTTGCTTCCTATGGGCCTTTCAAAGGCACGTCCTTTCAAAGGCACGTCCCTTCTTTTGTGTGGTCTTGGCTGTGGCCTTTGCCAGGGTGTTGCAGGTTGGTTGGGGTAAAGGAGATGAACAGTTTCCTTTAAGGCAGGCTTAGCTGATGTTTGACATGTGCTCTACCTAAGGGGGACAGGCACCTTCAGAGCTGTACATTAAATAACTAGAGGTAAGTAAGTGAGTCACAGAATTCAGCAGTTTACTCTCAAAAGATATTGTGAGTCTCTCACTAATGTCTGTATTTCTCAATGCACAAACAGAAGTCCCAGAGTTAATTAAAATATCTCTTGCTAGAACCAGCCCTGCCTTGGCAGCAGTACATGTGCATGCCTCATGACTGAAGCTCAGAGCTGAGGGTGCTGATCCACAGAAGTGTAAATTTATTTAACCTGCATAGTCCTTGCACACCTCTGTCCCTTATTACTCAAAGGTGCTTGTTGCTGCTTTGATCCCAAGCCTGTGCTAACACCACAGTACCTGCCCAGCAGGCCAGAGAGGGGCACCTGTTTGCTGTGAGAACGTTCAAGTATCAGCAGGGAAAAGATACAGACAGGTGGCATTGAACAAGAAAAATAGGAAGTAGAATTTAGATCAGTCTAAAAGTATGTAGAACACCACTTCTACCAGGACTTCTGCTGCTGCTCTGTGCCCCGTGGCAGATCGCTAGTCCCAGCTTCCCTGTCTGTAGAGAGGGGGCAACTTGGGAACATTCTGACACCCCTACACAGGAAACCAAGAGGAACTGCAGGACTGGGCAGTGGGTGAACCTGGAAATGAATGCAGCTGCTTGTAAACAATCGCAGGCAGACCATTCAGCTCACTTGCAATGTCACAGCATGATTCTGCTGCCTTGGGGCCATCCACTTTCCCATCAGTTGCAGACTGGAGTCTCTTTTAACTTTATACTCAGTATTGATACACTTTTTTATGACTACAAACTGCAGGGACTGACATATCTCTGCACAAGAACTGCAGTTTTATATATTAATTTTACCTGAAAAACTTTAAGCAAAAAAGTGCTTTTGAGCACATCTGCCTCAATGGAAACCCAAGAACATCCTGAAAATGTTGATTATGCTGCCACAGCCTCTACAAGGTGGTTTTGGCTCATGCCTCCCTTCTGAATCATTCCACGTGTCAGAGCTGCAGTGCCACAAGAGCTCAGATCCTTGTCCCTCATATCTGCCCTCAGGCCCTAGCTGATTAAGCAAAGGAAGAGACACCAATGACATGAGCTGTACCATATGTTGGTGTTCAAGTTTTCATGGCCTTAGGTGCAGTTAGAATATGAAAACAAGGTTGCAGACCTGGAGGATATCAGCATCTCTTCTAGGATTGTTGAATCTGAAGACCTGGCAGAAAACATGGTGGGTGCTGGCATGGGTGGCAGTGGGTGTCTTTGCACTTTTTGGGAGTTTCACTGGTTGAGCACTTCACACTTGATCTTATTGATTTCAGCTACTTCAAAAGGTGTCTGGGGTCTTTCCTACAACATGCCCAGAGGCCATAATAAACTAGCTTAGTCACTTGCACTACAAAGTCCCTCTGGGCAGAAGCCGGGGAGGAGGGTGGTCCTGCTCCTGGGAGCAGAGCCACCTGCCCGACTGGACTAGTGAGTGGAGCAGCACAGAGGGAGTCACCTCCCTGGGGGCAGGAGGGGGACTGAGGGGCAGAGGAGCTGAAGGAATGCCACCTCATGTAACTGAGATGTGGCTTGGCATCAAACCAAGCCAGTTCCTCATTGGTTTGGTACTGTTTTGTTCCAGTTGGGCCCAAATACTCACTATCCTCTGACAATGATCTCCACAAAGCCATTCCCAGGCTTATGCTCTTGTCTCAGAGGGCTTTCTTAAACAGCCTTTGTCCACTCCTCTGTACCATGAAGCTAAAAGTGCACTCCACTTAAAAAGAGGGTAAATTCCCCGCAGGCATGTTTGTACCATGACCTTTCATTAACAGCAAAGTCCTTTGCTTTTAGTGAGATGGCACTGAACTCTGCAACAGTCACAGCAATCAAACAGTAGCCTGTCAATTGCCAGGTGAGCCTGCAGAGCAGGTCCATCTGGGATATTAGTTTCTTCCAAAGAAGGAGTCAGAGAGGGTTAAATGGAAAAGCTCAGATCTGAATAAAGATACTGAATGGACCTGATTCAGAGAGGTCTGTGATCTGGCAGCCTCCCGTGACAGCTAACATGCAAACAAGGCTTGACATGTACAGCATGGACATAATAAAGCAAGAACTGAAAGTTAAAGCTGACAGCATCCTGCGTAGACTTAGATGATGGTTCAGTCACAGTTTGAGCCCTTGTGGATCACCTCTGGGTGTAGCTCTGCCCCACAGCCTCTTGAGTGAAGATGCAGTGGATGCACCAGGAGAAGTATCACTACATCTGCATTCCTTTTTGGCTGGCAGAGCTGTGGCAGTTGGGGCTGCAGCAGTTTAGAAGTCCTTATTGCTACCACTATACCAGGAAAACACCGGGTTTGTTGGAGACTTGGCCTCACCAGACCCTGCTCAGGGGGTCCATGAGGAACACATCTCCACAGAAGGACCTGTGCTACAGGTGAGAATCTGGAAACCCCCCACAGTCTTTTTGGGCCATACAGTCTCTTTCTGCAAATAGTAATATTGGAAAACAAGTATTTTATTCTGTCCAAGTTGGCATTTTAACAAAGGGTGCTTTTCAGCCCTTGAACTTGCTGAATGTGGTTTTGGTTAATTTTTCAAAGATAGTTATTGCAGTTGTTTTAAGAAAAAGGCTTTGACAGCATTGCTTTATAGGAGTTCTCCTTTCTTTGAAGCCTTAAACAGATGTTCTGCTTTATTTAAACATTTGTAGGGGTTCAGCATGTTAACTCTTTAATTGGACTTGAACTTGAATTTAATTCTCTTAAAGCACCATATCTTTCTCCAAAGACTTTTCTTTTTTGGTGACTGATGATTTTCTGCATTTTTTTCTTTGCTTTCTGTGAGACTGTGCTGTAATCTAGTCAGATCCCTGTGTTTGCCTGGTGTCATAATGACCTTGTCCTCTTTCTAAATACTGTTAATGAGTCTGCACCAGAAAAGGAGGTTTTTCCCCCCTAACACATATGGCCTTACTGAACGGAGGACAGGCAGCAGAAAGGAGAAATTATTCCAAAAAAAATCATAAATATGCTGCTACTTTTTGATTCTCTTAGGTGTGTCACGCTGGTCTGAAAAATTCTGAAAGAAGTAAAATTAATTCCCAATGAGGGAGTATAACCAAGTTTCAGATGGGTGATCACAAAGAAAAAGGAAAAGGAATTCCTTTCTCTTCTTTCCTTATGCTGGGCCTAAAGCTGGTCAGAACTGGTACTTCACTGTACATAGCACCTATCTAGAGCCACAAAAAAGTACTTAAAACCCCTCAGGGCTGAAAGGTGTGAGGAGAGCTACGGTAACACCTACCTAAAAAAGACTGGGGGAGGGGCTAGGAGGTCTGCAAAGCTTAAATAACATTCCTAAGTGTTTCCTAGCTGCCTTCATTTTTTCCTACTGTAAATGTAATTTAGGAGACAACTTCACATGGTTTTGGTTAATGAAGGAAGGGAACAGTATGCAGAGGCCCCTTCTCTTAACTTACTCAGAGTAATAAAAGCTCAAATTGTTTTGCTGTGCAAAATTTTTCAGTAAAATCAATGAAAGGTAAAAATTAAAATTGTGCCACACCCATACATGTATACATATATATTTAAATCCTCTCCCTCTGTCCCCTCTTTTTCTTTTTTTTTTTTTTTTAAATCTGTGTAGTGAAAAAAATGTAAGGGCAGAGAAATGAATGAGCTTAGTTTCCAACAAAGCAGTTTAGGACAAGCTGTTGATCACGATCATGAGATGGATTTTTCTGCTCATATTTCCTTCCTGGCATCCTTCACATAATAAGGCCCTCTAAGAGAAGTGTAGTTTTGACCATGATGCCAAGAAGAAGATGAAATTGAAAGAAATTAACTCTGCCAGTGTTGCCAGCACTCCCCCAGTCTCCTGGGTCTCACCCGCAGGATTTCACTTCCCGATTTACTAAAAAAATTCATGATCAGTGTAGACAGAAGAGACGGCCTGGACAAAAACGCCATGTCTACCACTTTTAGTCTCATTCCAACATCTCTTGAAATGTAGTAGGCTCCTCTGTTCTCACACATCCTCCACAAATCTTTTTCAGTCTACCTTCTGTCTCTTGTCTTCAAGTTTAAAAAGCCTCTGTGGCTACTGGCCACAGCAAGTTCTCTGGCTATATGGCCAGCCTAATGCTGCTGTGTGTTTTCCACTTCCCAAACTCTCTGGGCATACCATGTGTGTGCCACCGACAGAAAGATGTGAGAGTCCAGCATTAGAAATGGAAGGTGGACTTTCCTCCTTATTCCATACATGTTTTTGCTTTGAAGAAATAAGTTTGCAAGGTTGTGTTCCAGGTCTACCATGTCTATCTCCCCTAGAATAATGCATCTTAAGTGTTGTTAATGTTATCCATGGTAAATTTTCTCCCTAAAAATAAAAGGGATGAGGGTTTTTCTAATGCTTACGTTTTTTTAGTACTTGAACTATTTCCCCTTCTCTTTAACCAAAGCTATGAGGATTTTTGATGGTGTTTATTGCCATGTCACCAAGCTGTCTGAGGTCTTGAAATCTCAAATTAGGTTTAACTATTTTGAATAATGCACAGCATTTTAATCTAAATGTGTAATAGAGAGAAAATACTTTCCCACTATTGGAAAGCCCACCTACAGAGATGTGGTTCCTGTGTGACATCCCTCCAACTTGTTCCCAGGCAAATTTTCCAGAGAATTCCCACTTATACCCAGTTTGCCAATCTGCGAGTCTCCATGGCTCCTCTTACAGTTCAGCTGTCAATACCTGGGAATATGTTACACTCATATTAGGCTTTTGACCAAGGCATTTGAGGAAGACTAAGCTCAAGCTGTGCTTTCCATGTTCATTTCATGGTTTTCACCCATCTTGTTTCATGACCAGAGCACAGTCTCACAGAGGAATGGTGAAAGGGTCTTCAATATATTGAGAGTATGTGGCACATAACTAGAGGATGAGCAGGTAGGGCAATCTGCCCACAGGACAAGGAATAAAGAATATATTGGGACACCTCTGCAAAGGTGTAAGTTAGAGAGCAGGTGATGGATTTTGGCAGGAGGAAGAAAGTTAGAGGTTTCTCCGTTGCATTAAATGCAGACAAAGGCTGCCTTGAGGGGGTTATAGGCCCTGGAATATCAAACCTTGAAGACTTTGACATATCAAGACAGGAAGAAGAATGTAGTGTGCTCCTTTTTCAGTCACTGGTCCTGGTATCTGGGATTCCACTAGCCCAAATGTGCCAGGAATTAAGTCTCCCCAGACAGAGATAACATAGCAGAGCTCTGATCAAGGGGCTGGTATCAAAGGAGCAAATCTCTCAGCCCCGGGGATGAATCATCAGAGCAGTTTATTCCAGCCTTTTCTCCTCCTTTCAAGTATCAGGTTCAATTGCAGCAACTGCAGCACAAAAGGCTTCGTCATTCTAGGTGCTGAAAAGACAGGGAAAACACAACCGGGAGGAATGGAATTCACAGGTGATACAAAGCCGGGAGGGTGTTGCAAATACCACAGAGAACAAAGAAATAATGCAAAAGGAACCTATCTTGCTTGGGCAGGGAGGAAGAAGAAAAGATGGGAGCTGGTCATGCACCTGAGGAGAAAGAATCCCAAAGATAAGTATTCAAAAGGAGATGTCTAGAAAGCACAGCATGGTGAGGGGAGGGGGAGAAGAAAAAGATAGGCAAAATAAATGCATGTTTGCCAGCTGAGGTATATTAAATTCAAGTAACAGCAATACTATTTTGCAGACATGCAAGCACTTCACAAAGGTCTCTATAATCTTGTTTTCATGAATGGGCAAAACTGAGGCAGCACATGGGCTCAGAAAAAGGGCCTGTTATTGTGCAGCACTGACCACTCCTTGGCTCAGTGGAAACACCAGATTGTCATTGCAGAAAGCCTTTGTCTTAGAGCTAAAGACAGCATGGGCACAGTTCTGGTGAGATTACATGAAGAAGGTTGCGTTGTCTTTTGTATGCCCTGCAAAATGAGGGGATGAGGAGGAAAGAGAAGCCCCAGAGAAGAGCAGCAGGCACAGAAGTGTTATAGAACACAACTTCTCACTGCCAAGCGAGTATCAAACCTGAACCGCAGCATCTCATCCTCTCTCCTTCTCAGTAATCTGTGGATCTAATCTCTGTTTACACACAGGGGGAGATCTGTCTTGTCTGAAGGTGTTCCCACTGCCAGTTTCACTCAAGTTGCCCTTCCTACAAAGCAGGTGAGGACAGGTGGAAAGGGATGACCTGGTAGGCACAAGGTGAGATGGGGTTTTGATGAAAGTAAATAAGGTTGTATGTCATTTCAGCTCTGCCAGTTATTCACAACCATCTCACCTGTGTACGAGCCCACTCGGGAGCAGAGATGAGCTGGAGAGCCAAGCTAGCTCTGGTCCTCTGCCTCATCAGTGTTGGTTATGTTGGGTGATTCTTCAGCAGGCTTTATTGGGACATCAGTCACATAATTAATGAATCTTAATAAACAATGTTGTTAATGGGTCTCATTCCCACATGAGCTGTGTTAACTCTGTCAGGGCAGTCAGGGGCAAGACTGTCAACTCTGCTGAAAAGTCAGTCAATCTCTGATGCCTGTAGCTCCAGCTCAGGTGCACGCCAGGAGCCACAGAATTGCTGCTGAGCTCTACAGTCTGTTTTGGGTTGTGGTTTGGCATTTGAGGGCTTGGGGGGGCAAGAAAGGGGTTGCGTGTTTGTGGTGTGGTAGCATGGCATTCATGTTTCAGAGTATCCTGTGCTTTGGCATGTCAAGATTTACCTCTATGAGTTATCAGTTGCCCTAAAAATTTTTTACTGATAACTCAATGCAGATGAATCTAAGCTTTGCAAGGAGAATTGTTGGGGTGGGAGTGGATGTCAAACCACATATATTTGTATATATGGACTATTTGCAAGTATGAGGCACCTGAGAAACACATGCTGCTAACGTGTTGCCACATAACTAGGCATGTTACCATGCTACAGACAGGGTAACACATAGTCAGCATCCTCCAGTGAGGCTGCACTTGGTGGTTTGTTTCCCTCAGGACACTGCTGTAGCAGGAATGAGAGACCTCAGGAGAAAGGAAGCAATTCATGGCCCAGAGGTAACCAGTTTTGGTGATGTAATGTTAACTCATTGTGAAGACAACAGAGGGAGTGGGAGGCTGGTAGCCTGTGGAAATCTCAGCGTGAACAAAAGGAGGAAAGACTTTCTTTTAATAAGGTTGTAGTATCCTTTCTTTCTGGTAAAGAAACACCTTCCACAGAAGAGGCATGTAGCAAAAGTTGCCTGGACTTACCACAGTAAGCAGAACCCTTTGGGTTTCTTCTAGCCCCAGACTTGGGGTCTTTAATGGAGCAGTGCACAACAAGCTGTGGGACTACCTGGGTGGCACAAACATGCCACGAGCTGCAGGGTCAGCACAGCACAAACCTCTGCTTTCAGTGGCAGCCCTGCCAGCATCCCTGCCAACGTTTAATTCCCCAACATAACAGAAGGCACCATAACATGACCTTGCAATAGACAGCACTTGAAGTATGCAACGATGGCAGTGGGAGCATCCACTAGGCCATGGTCCCTACGAGACTAGGCTTTGGCTTAGATTTAAAATCAGCAGGACCCCTGTGTCCTGCAGAGTTTGGGATGGGATTAATGCAAGTTTAGTCATTGCCCAGGATAATGTGCCTCAAACCTTCACACTGTCCATCCCCCAAAACGTTGTCCATTCATCTGTACATCTTGAAGAAAACCTGAGGCAGGGGAAGAAGAGCAACATGAAGCATGGCTTAAAGAATGGCTCTTTAAGGGGTGATGAGGAAGCAGAGAAGTGGGGAAGGGCAGGAGAAAACAGCTGAAACATCAGGGAAAATGTAGAGAACATCCCAAAATTCTGGAGGACTGTAACACCAGGTCATCCTCAGCTCTGCATACAGGCAGACCCTGCAACACATGACATGAGGCAGAAAGAGTTACAGCAGAAATGGGAGTATTGGGAAGCAGTGGGGAAATGTCATATAGTAGTAGGAAGGATGAAGCGAGTTCAGGGGCACAAGGAAAGTGTTGAGGTTCAAGAGAGAACCCAGAGATGGTCAGGTAATGTGAGCCTGTCTCCATTTGGACTTTCAGTTTGCCCATCTCTGCCCTTCCTAAGGCTGAGAGATGTCAGCCTGGTGAAAGTGGGCAGTGATCACCCAGAAGTGTATTGATCCCTAGTTTTGGGCATGCACAAGTAGATTCAGAGACACATATATCAGACAGCCTGTGAGGAACAAAAAGAGCCAATGAGAGCTGGAAGAGCAAAAGAGCAAAGTTCTAGCTTGATGCCAAGGAGCATGCATCATGTTCAGCTTATAGAGAGAGGTAGTGCCAGCGGGGTTGGAGAAATGGTTCTGCTAAATGGAAAGAAAGCCTCTACCACACTCAAAGTGCTATTTTGTCCCCCTTTTTGTGGTAGTTGGGCCACTGATGTAGACAAATAACCTAAGACAGTGCTAGCAAGGAGTATGCAGTCTTTTCAACTCTAGTAATAGAGCCTTCCTCATGGAAACACAGAATCTCAAGTCTCTGGCTGCTGCTGGAAGAGAGCTTTGCATTGCAATGCTTTGAGCTCTCCCTGCTAGTCACCATGTACATCAGAGGCAAACTACAGGCTCAGCAGGAATTTTATGGATCCTTTTCCACAGAGACACCCACAAGGAGGGTTACAAAGCTGGGCTTGTGTGCATGGTTGTACGGTTACAGTGACTGAGCTTTTGCCTTACTTTCCCTGCAGGAGAAAGGAGGATGCAGATGTGCAAGCTGTGATCAAGGCTCTCAGAAGGCCTCCTTAGACATGGCTGGGTGTGTGGACACCTTGTACCTTTTTCATTACACTACCAGCAAGAATGAAGCATACTCTGTGTGTGTGCAACCAAAGTGCTCACACCCACAGATCAAACATCACATATGTGGTCATCATGGCTGTGCTCCAGTACCCTCCTGGAAGCAGCTGGTTCAAAGGATCTGGGAGCAGGAGCAGTACAATCCCTTTGGCTCACAGGTCTTCCAGTCACCTGGCATGTCCTGCAGTCCTTGGCTCTTATACCAGGGACAGTACAATCCCTTTCCTTTGCGTCCCTCTTTCACAGTCTTTCCCTTCCACATCAGGTGAGATAAGATGAAGAATGACAATCTGTGTTATGCCTCTGCACCCTCCTTCACATCAGGGCACTGCACAAGCAAATACACCCAGTAGCTGAACATCCAGTGTGCATCATTGCTTTAATGTTTTCTATGAGCTCTGCATTTCCTTCTTCTCACAGAACAAAATTGCTCTAAATAATGTGCTTGGAAACACCACAGATTTACACTAATATGGTGCTTTTAACCCTTTTGTTTCATGTGTATGACCAGGGCATTACAACATACACCATTACCTATCAGCTATGTCTGATCAGCGTGAACGATACTCTTTCATCAGAAGGAGAAAACAGTCAGAGCATAAAGGTGGTGTGATGCTGCTCCCTCGCTCTCCTGAAGTTGTGTCTCTGGCATGACGTGAGGAAGCCAGAAATTATTTCTCTCAACACTTGTGCACTGATAGTTTTTCTGAGCTGGACAAGCCCCTGCAGGTTT
>JAWWMP010000001.1:29196125-29219624 GCA_035047865.1 Dendrocincla tyrannina | reverse complement strand
GATATGCCACTCTGATAACTTCAGTCTAGCTGAGCCAGCTGTATCTTGCATGCCCATCAGTTTTCCCAGCCTGTGGCTCTTAAGAGGCATTTTTAGTGCTGTCTTTCAAGCAAGCAGAATCCAATCTTAGTGGACCAAGAGGTGAGGTTCTACTGCAAGGAACTCTGTGACTTTGACATAGCTGTTTGTTTCAGCTGCAGAAATACTCATGGACATGCATGGTGGAGGTGAAACCTCTATTTGCCTTTCCCTGAAGAACTGATGACCCCTTGCCTGGGAGTCATAAGTTACTGGAGTCCCATTGGGCTTCATTTTATTTTGCATGCAGCTGAAGGGCCCATACGTTGGTGCTGTGGCTGTCACCTTTCTACCATACATTGTCTTCAGTCTTTCTCTTCCTCGGTCTGTACTTGCTTCTGTCAAAGTTCATATTCCTCTCAGGCCCTGTTCCACCTTTTCACACTTATGAATGCCTCATCTCCTTCCACATCTTGGGGACTTTTTAACTTGTATCTCATTCCTTGTTTAGAAAGTTGAGTGGAGACCTCATAGCAGCCTTCCAGTATCTGAAGAGGAAGGAAGATGGAGAGGGACCCGTCATCAGAAACTGTAGTGATAGGATCAGGCACTGAAGTGATGGGGAATGTCTTCAGACTGAAAGAGGGGAAGTTTAGGCTAGATATATAGAAGAAACTCTTTATTGTGAGAATGGTGAAGCACTGGAACAGGTTGCCCAAGAGGTTCTGGCTGCCCCATCCCTGGAGGTGTTCAAGGCCAGGTTAAATGGGGCTTTGAGAAACCTGGTCTAGTAAAAGGTGTCCCTGCCCATAGCAGGAGGGCTGGACCTGGATGGTCTTTAAGGTACCTTCCAACCCAAACCATTCTATCCTTGGATCGAAGGATTCTGTCCTTGGAGGACAGCAACCCACCATTCTCTTTTTACTGATTGCTTCACTACATATGCATAGTCTGCACTGTTTCACTGTTTCAGACACCTACAGGCACTTCTATACATGGTAAATTTCTCCTGCTACATTGCTATGTCCATGTGCCTCCACACCTTCACCACTGAGCCCAGCTTTCATCCTCCCCTGGTTCTGCATCCTTATGCCATCCTCAGTGGAAAATTATTCTTGTTCTTCTGTCCTAAACCTTGAGAACTCTTTCAGTCATAGATTTGTCACAGACTAGACGCAAAGCCGAGTTATGAGACTAGGACTTTCACTGTGAGCTTTGATATATACCAGAGAGAGAATTCTGAAAAAAAATAAGCAAAGCAAAGAAGAAACAAAGTTAATCCAGACCCCAAAGAATTTAAAGAAAAAAGTTAAACCCAAGATAATTTGTAGTCTGGGTGACAATAGCAATTGGTGACAGGAATAAAGCAGTAAATGCCTGAGTTTGATTTGTGATGGAGATGCAAATTTGTTGAGGGAAGGCAAATTTGTTCATGATGGAGAAGACTAAAAATCATGATGAAACAAAGACCAGAAATTAATGACTGGGTGCTGTTTGATCAGGTTGATCACTGCATGGATGATCAGTTACTGGTTCACTACATGATCTGCAATGGTCCCACACTGCATGCACAGTGAGTGGTGCACTGATATGGCTGCCTTATATAAATCCATGTGCCCATTTGCTAAACAGAAAACTGCGGTGCAACATAAGCAGAAAATACTTAGCAGGTCAGTCATGCTCTGTCAGGCTTGCTGAAGCTGTGTCTTGTGGAAAAGGAAGAGACAGTTCTTGTAAACACCATGTAATTTCATGAGGTATAGCATAGAAACAAAATTTGTCACAGCAAGTGCATTATTTTAGAAGTTGCATAGCCTGTCTCCGCTAGAAATGACATACTTTCAGGTAACAATTAAATTGTCATAGCAATATATATTTTAAGAAGCATAATCTTTTTCTTTCCTTGTCTAAGACAGTCTGAGTGCTGTCTTTCCCAGCATCATCCTATGAAGACAAATGTCTCTTGTCTGGTAACTTACACTGTAAGGACAGAGCCAGGCTAAAGTGTAAGTGGCAGACCAGAGCCATGTACCCCAGATTTTCCAGTAAGCATCTCACACGTCTTCAAAGAGTCCTTCTAAAAGTGCAGAGACCATTAGAACTGTGTCTTTGGTCTTGCCTGTAGAAAGCCTGAAAAACAGCCAGACACATAAATTTTCTGTGCAGCAAAATGCATGTTTGATTTACCTGCTCTCAGGACCTTTCTCATATGTACAGCAGGAGAAAAGGTTGTAGTGAGTCACCTCCTGCTACTGCTGCATCATGGCCCATCGCAATGGCATTGGCGGTGTGTCCACACCTTCCTTCCTGTCAAATGAAACCAACCATGGCACAGTCCACCACCAAACGAGCAAATGTTCCTTCTTGGAGTAGCCCTCAGTGAAGGGCTTAGCAGCTTTGCTTGGAGGTAGGACTACAGTCCTGCTTGAGTTCTCACCCAGATACCTTCCCAAGTGAGAAGCAGTCCCAGCTACTGAAATGTCTGCAACTCAAATGAGAACACAAAAGAAAAAAATAAAGATTTGTGCACTGGGCATGCAGCAGTGAAAGCCACCTCCAATAAAATGTGGCTGTTGTTTTCATTTGGGTGTTTTTTTCCACATTTCTCCTCACAGAAACAAGCTGCTATTCTTGCCTGGTACACAAATATACTCAGCAGAAACAAGAAAAACGAGTGACAAATGTTGGCAGTGATGCTGTGACACTATCATACTCTAGACTGTAAAACAGCAGTGAAACCTTTGACGAGGCTGATGTCACCTGTGACACCTGGGGGCCTTTTCTCATCCACTCAGCAGTAGTTTCACACCTAGAAGGGTTCTCCAGTAACTCATTTCTAATGGGGTCTGTGGTGGCCACAAGAGTTGCCTGCATGTCCACATGGATATGATGAACAGTTTCAACTGAAAACAATCCAGCTTCATGCATTCAAACAATTTAATTGAAAACAGGGTCTCCTTTTGAAGCGTCCTTGCAATTTTCAGAAATAATCAGATCTAAACCAAAGCCTCATCACAAAAACTACACAAAACATTCATTTAGGGCTCAGCAAATCACATGTTTCAGCCCCAAATGATTTTGGTCTCTGCTTCCCATTTTGACAATGAAAACTGCAATGTTAAGAGTTAAGTTTGAGCTAGATATGCATATGAGCTTGGATGGCTGGGCTTTATTTTTTCAGCTCTGCTAGAATTGAAAAACAATCCTAGACAGATTAGCCCAGAGCACTCCCCAGCTCCAAGGCTGGTTGCATACCAAACTTAGCAAAACACAGGCACAAGCTAGCAACATGCAGCAGCCAGTAACGTCAGGTTTCAAATAGTCTGTACTGGATCTCTGTTATGATGAGCTTTTTCAGACTTTACATTATTCCCCACTGTTTCCTCATTGCAGACTGCTGACTCTGGAGCTGTATTAGCCAGATTCCTGTTCTAGGGTACTCTGGGTTGTCACATTTTCCTGCCTCTCACTTCAAACAGTCCTCTTCCTCTGAAGGATGTTTCATTTATTTTTATGAACTGCTCTTATAGTTTCCAGCAGTGAAACACAGGCACAGGACTTGCTAGATAGCTGTAGGACAGGAAAAGAAGAGCTTAAGTGGGTGCCCAGTACTCCCTAGGCAAGAGAGCCATGGGTGAGAGCAGTCCATAGACCCAATAGTGGGCCCAGGAATGCCACAGTCCCTGAGCTGTGGGATCAGCTCCTGGGGACTGACTGCTCTGTGGGCAGGAGGGTCGGTTTTCTCTTCACAACACTGCTCCTTTCAGACACCCACTGCTGAGTGTACACAGGCACAATCTCAGGAGGACATAAAGGCCACTTGCCAGAGAGGGAGCAAAGCATCAGCTACAGGGGAAAGGGTGTCATCCTCTTCTCCCTCCTGGCACAGAAGGACCACGGGGAGAAGAGAGCAGGGACAGTCTCAGGTAATTTAGCTCTGGGCAGGATTCATAACCTCCAGCCACATCCCTGTCCTTGTTACTGAGAAACACTGGGGAAGTATTTGCATGCAAACAAAAGGATTTGGGCAAACAGGAACCAGAGATGCACACCTTTTAAGTTTAAAAACTCCTAAGGAGTAATAGGGTAGTAAAACTGATTTGCATGGAAGCTGAGAGGCATTATCCTTTCCACTAGAATAAAACAGCAAATTTAGAGTGCTGAGCTAGCCAAAAAGGTTGAAGGGTAGATGCTGGTGACATTTCAGGGTGCAGTCCCAGGTTGTGATAAAGGAATAACAAAAGACTTACAGGGTAAAGGTAAAAACTAAACCAGACATTTATTTCATATTTTTTATTTCAAAACCAGGAAACAACCACATTAATAAGCATATAAAATCCATCCAAAATATTCACAATGCTGTTACAGATAAAGAAAATAACAAAGAGATACCATGTGAGAAAGGCCTACACAAGTCGGTCCAAGTCAACACACATCTGATGCAAAGTATGGAATGCTCTTATGCACAGCCATAGGGGTAATTTCCTAACATACAGATACCCCACATAGAAATATCATGTCTGGACGTGCTGGAGGGTCAAAGGAAGGGCATAGAAATCTGTGTAACTGAGCCAAAAATATCAAAGTTGGGATAGAAGTCTTCTGAGAATACTTCTGAGAATAGATACCTGGCATGTAAGCCTGCTAAAAAGCTAGGTAAAAGTGGATGTAATATCATTGCGTTGTGCAAAGCTGGGGTATTTCAAATTAATTCTCAGGAAGCATTTCACAGCAGCAAATTTAACTGGTCTTTGCAACTGTATTGTATTAGGGAAGGTAGAAAAGTCATCACTAGTTACTGAAAATGTCAGACAGATCCCCCGGAACACACATCAATGGGAACTTCTCTAACCTGATCTGAAGCAGTATGTTAGCAACAAAGCTTGGGTTATCCATGCTACAGAACTCTTGCTGTCCTACCTTTTTGAGCCTTTCCTCCTTTTACCCACATCAGAACCTGTGGCTTGTCTCTCCTCCAGGATATCCAGTGACAAATTCCAGCAGGTAGACCTGAGTTTGATCAAGTCCAAAACCGCAGACTGGATGCAGACTTGATCTTGGAGCAGGAGTTTTAATTGGACCTACCTCCGTGCTACCTTTAGACAGCCTGTGCATGCTTGGACAGGCACGGGCCTGGAGTCTCTTCACAGCACTGCAGCCACCAAAGTAAAAGCTCCCACCCCTTGACTGCAAGTATAACCTACGTGCTACTTTCTGCCTACCTGAACTGAGCTGTGCTCACTGGGCAGCCAGGCTGGGTGCACACACACACTCTTGACTGGCCAGCGGTGTGACAAGCAGGGAGACTGACATTTACTGATGTACAATTACTGTCTGCCACATCCCTTTTAACAGAGGCACTATTACAGGGCTGTACACAGCTACACAGCACACTGGTGAGCACCACCACAACATCATGCAGATCTTCCAGAGAAGATACATGGGGCAAAAACGTTTGGCCTGCAACCAAGCAAGGGACTGAGCACTACAGACTTTTTGTACTGCTAAACTGGCAAGTTCCAGTAGCTCTGTTCTCTAGTCCTGCATCTCTGCCTTTATGAACTTACATATACCATAACTGACCATGCCTGTATCCAGAAGGATAGTGCTACATGCCTCTGTAATATTTATAGGAACAACTGCTAAGAAAATACAGCTTTGAAAAATAACTTTTGTCCTTGCTCTTCTTTAAGTAACAATCTGCAAATTTCAGACTTTATGACCTACTAGAATACAACAGAGAAGCCAAAAAAAAAATAAAGAGAAGGCAGGAAAAATTACTTTCTGGTTAGCAATTACCACCCTCAATCATCCAGAGAATGCTTAAAACCACTTCTGAAAATATAATCTAACAACACCCGTTGTAAGCTGCAATACCACACTTTCTAATGAACACTTGGGAATAGTTATTTAAAATAGCCACCAGAAAATCCCTAATAACAGAGATTTTGGTGGACAAACATACCTCTTCTCACAAGTACACAATTCTTTGAATTTCTTTCCAGAGGGCACAAATAACTTAAAGGTAATGTGCATAATTGGCTCTGTTGTATATACCACCCAAAATGCTCAATCTCCTTTTTAGTACCACATTTCTCCTTTACAGTCTTATTGCACCTCAAGTCTACAGCATCTTTTGTTAGATTAGCTATTTCTCTTAAAGGTCTTCAATTTCTTTATCTGTACATTTTTTTGTACACCATTAAAAAAATAAATATTTACAAAGTGACATACAAATAAATAAACTGAAGTAAAAGTATGCTTTCAGTTTGTCTATACAAAAAAATAAAAGAGCAGGAAAAAATATGCATGTGACTTGGTCCCCTTTTTCCTGAGGCTAAAAAAAGTGCACACTGGATAGGAAAAAGCAATCTGGCTTTTTGGTAGGTTTGCTAAATTCCAGTGTAACACTGTACACACGCACACAAAATAGACTCAAAGGGCTGGGGACTTCTTTAGCGGGTCACTTTAACTCACTACAAAAATAGTAATTAGATTCAAATACATAATGGTCACTGTGTGCATAAGTATGTCAACCCCAAATGGCAATTTTATGTGAGAAAAGCCAAAAACATTGCCAGCTCTTCTCTGTTCTTCTGATGTTTGTGACAGGGAAGATGAGATTATTTTTGCAAGTGCCAGGTGCTTTCCAGTATGGCAGATCACCCATATCAGATTTGCTTAATGCTGGTAAGCCTGGCAGAATGGGCGAGCATATGGGTGAAAATAGCAGCAATTGAGGAGGGGAAAAATGTCCCAGTTCTCATGGTTTTCTTTGCTCATTCCTTTAATGACTCTTTAAGCAAATAAGAGTTGAAGAACGGGTGTTTCATGAATCTTAGGCAACTTGTTTGTTAGGTTGTATGCTGTTCAGCTCCACCATGGGGTTCTTCTCTAAAGGGGATGTAGGGCTGGATGCTCCTCGTCCTTCAAAGCCCCTGGAGATGTCTTCAAAAGTCCTGCCCTTGGTCTCCGGCACTTTGAAGAACGTGAAGACAAAGAAGATGACCAGGAAAACAAGGAAGATGAGGAAGACATAGGAACCACATAGTTTCTGCAGGGAAGACAAAAGCAGGAGATTTTAGTTTAAAAATAAATCCAAAGGCAAGGTCATTTGTTGTTGACAGGTCAAAATTCTAACACCTTTCTCCAACAATGCCCTTAGTTTTTCTCATCACAGTGTTTTTCAAAATGAAATCATGTTCCTGTGGGCTTCTGAAATACTTTAATGTTCCTAGGGGTGACCAAAATTGAGGCTTTTAAAGGGAAAGCCTTGACATGCTAACTAAGATGGCTCTTTCAATTACTTGGAAGCTACAAGCAGTTGAGACATCAGAATATAAGGTGAGCAACAGCACTGCTAACCTTCAGTTACAACAAACACAACAGTGACTCTGGGACCTCCGGAAGACTCTCAAGCTCAAAGCAGAGACAGCTTCCAGGAGAGGTTGGGTTATCAAAGGTCATACAGGTCCAAGGATGGAGATTCTACAACCTTTCTGGACACCTAAGCCAATGCTGCAGTGCTCTCTCAGTGCTTTATAAAGTGGAACTTACCTCTGCATAGGGGAACAGCATTCCCACCAAGAAATTGGAAGTCCAATTGGAACACCCAGCCACTGCCATGGCTGCAGGCCGTGGGCCCTGGCTGAAGAGTTCTGCCACAATGAACCATGGGATAGGGCCAGGGCCAATCTCAAAAAGAGCCACGAAGCCAAAAGTGGCAACAATGCTGATATATTTGATCCATTCCACAATGTCCTGCAAGGGAACGAAAAAGCTGCAGTTTGAGGCAAGCATGGCACAATGCCAACTCCAGTGTCGAAACTTTCTCAGCTTCACTGGGAACACTGCAGCAGCTTCTGGGGTTAGAAAATTGCTCTCTCTACTGCACACTCAGATCTAGCTGCCTACAGAGCAACAGTGCAGAGCAAAGCAGATGTAAAGTCTTATAAGGTCCCCTGCTGGGGCCACCATGGACAAGAGCACTGATTACTCACCTTCAGAGCTAAAGCTACAGTCATAACAGCAGCACACACTGCCATGCCACCCAAACCAACTAGATGGAGGGTCCTGCGCCCTGCACGCTCCACCAGGAAGAGCTGGAAAAATGGTAGAAGAAAAAAAAAATCCATTACTTTTGTAGCAAGAGCAAGACAGGCTCCCTTGCTCAGTGTGTCCTGAACCTCTTTCTCATCTGCCTGTAACCCTCAGCGACAGTGGTGATCTCAGTGCAGGTCACCAGGCTGCTCAATCCTCAGCGTAAGTTTTTCTATTCTGGTTCTTGCTACTACTTTCTCTCATCACTTCTCCCCCGTGTGCTCCTTTTCCACCTTCCCTTTCACCTCAGAAAACAGTACCTCTTTCTGCCCACCTCTCCTCCCACAAATGCCTTAGATGCATTCTTTTCTTTGCTCCTACAGGTCACTGCATAGTTCAGTGCTTTGCCACAGCCTCACTACTTGTCTTTAGCCACATGTCCCAACCAAAGAGGCCCAGGCTCTGTTTCACTCACCGACACAACAGTGAAGACCGTGTTCACCACGCCAGCTCCAATGGTGGCATACACAGGCTGTTTGATACCAGCTCTTTCAAAAATCCCAGTAGAATAGTAGAATACCTGGGAGGAGAAGCAAAAGTTGGGCACAGTCATGATCTCATGTTTGAGAGCATGTCCCTCATTCTCTGCCTAATCAGCTTGCACACACCAACAGGGAGTTTCTAAGCAGCACTTCACAGTATAGAACAGCATGCTTCCAGTCAGAGTTCATTCACTTAGTGAAACAATGCAGTGTCTTACCAGGGTGCATGAAAAGTGAAGGCCAATCCACCTTCCATTTCAGCCATCTTTGCCATATCACAGAACAATGACCTCCAGTCAAGGCACAAAGAGGTTTTTGGAAGTACAGTTCTCTCTGCATCAGTGGCAAGTGCAAGTTTAGCCAGAGATAAAGAGAGGCCCAGCAGAAGGGACAGGAAGATAACTCACAGCATTGATGCCAGAGAGCTGCTGGGAGAGCTGCAGCATGATGGCAATGATAATGGCTTGACGGTAGCTGGGAGAACGGAAGAGCTCTGGCACAGTTGCTTTCTTCTCCTGGGACATTTTAGCACTTTCTTCTTTCATCTCCTGGATGTCTTGAGACACATCTTGTGTACCACGGAGCTTCTGCAAAACTGGAGGGAGGAGTCAAAAGGTGTCAGGTGTAACACACACACCTACTGGCCACGGGTGCGTGTGTGTATCCTGCCCTATTATTTCAGAGAGGGCACAGGAGGAAGAGAGGAACACCTGCCAGTTGGTGTTTGGGCCTGCTGCATGGGAAAGACCAGTCCCTACATGCGGTCTTGTTCATCTTTTCAACTCAGGTCAGGGTGCTGTCACCAGCATGGAAATCAGGCCCAAGCCCTACTCATGTTGATTGATCTCCAAAGTTTATATCTGATGCCAAATTCTGTTCATGCTCTTGCCAGAGATAATCCCAGCCCTCCAAGCTCCTTGTTAAATGTCATCCTATTGCCTGCCTTTCAGGAGGAGCTAGCAGAGTGGCAGCAGCTTGTGCTGCTACTTTCCACCAGGCCAGGTGCCGCTCCTCACGCCTTAATCCCACCTGAAGCCTCTGTTAGAATGCCAGATTTTTCATGCTTTCTGGCACTGGTGCAACCTGAAGGATGGGAGGGTAGGCCAGGCCTGATGCCCTCCAGGAGTCACACCCTAATCCATCACAGGCTCTGAAGTCAGTTCTGGCCTCCCACTCAAGCGCAGTGCAGGCAGGGAGCCAGAACACTGCCCTGCCCCTTTGAGATGAGTTCTTACCTGCTTGCGCTTTCTCTTCTTCCATCTTGTTGATCAATAGGAAACGGGGGCTCTCAGGGCAAAACAGAAGACCTGCACACTGCAGGACTGCTGGGAGGACAGTGAACCCCAACAGCAGGGGCCAAAGCGCTTCAGTCCCCATGATTCCCTCCAGGCCAAAGATCTACACCAAGAATTGGAGAGAAATAAGAGTGATTTAAACACTTCAATTCCTCACTGCCACCTCAGTATTACAGGACCACATACTGCACCTGACGGCAAGGACAACCCCCCTCATCTTCCCCCAGCCCTCCTTTCCCTCCTCCACAGGCAGGATCAGATTGTGCCAAGCCTACCTGAGCCACCAGGATGCCCACAACAATGCCCAGCTGGTTGAGGGTCCCAAAGGCTCCGCGGACGCTGGTGGGCGAGACCTCACTGATATACATGGGCACAAAGCCGGTGCAGAGACCGCAGAAGACGCCAATAATGAAGCGGCCAATAATCAGCATCTCCACTGCTTTTGCCACCTTAGAGAAGGCCATGAGAAGGCCACCAGCAAAGGCCAAGATATTCACCAGTAGCATGGAGTTTCTCCTGCCAGGGTAGAGATGTCAAGATTGAGCTTAAACTGGCAACAGGAAAAATCATTGGGAGAGGGATAAACCTGACCATAATCTCCTGTCTCAGGGATGAGAACAGAATAATTCCCATTCAGCTCCTGCCTTGGCCTGAAACCCTTCCTTTCTTTTTGCAGCCCACACATTCTTGTTTCCTCCCTAGACACCTCCTCCTCCCTTCCGCTCACCTCTGCCCGCTTCCTCCCAACACTCCACTGTAGAAGGGAAAAACACCCTAACAGATTGTAACCCTCTTCCCAACTTACCTGCCAAATCTGTTGACAAACAGGCTGACTGAGAAGGAGCCAATCATACCTCCTACCGAAAAGATGGCCACAGAAAGGGACCACAAGGAGGTGAGGAGCTCTTGGGAGACAGCCCTCCCACTCCTATCGGACAGGGTTTTGTTGAAGAACGTCCGGATGATCTGCAAGAGATCAGGTGGAGACACAGTTACAATCCTGAGGGAGGCATTTTGCACTGGGGAGAGGGGAGACTACTGTCTTCCTTCTGCCTCTTACTGCCATGAAAACAACAATAGACCCACCCCCCTAAAAAAATAATAAAAACATAAAAAAAAAAATCAGTAGACAGCAACGAGTCATACGAGGGGAAGATGACGGTGCAGAAAAAGGAAGTAGCAGTACGATGAGGGAGAGATTGTGTCACTGAATGGGGGGGGCAGTGAGCAGGGTACACACAGGACAACAGTGTTCATTAGGGGAAACAGGCTTATCTTCTGAATATTTTGGATTAGGTGAGTCACTGGGAGAAGGTGTGAGACAGTTGGGAGTGAAAGGGAACAAGAAAACATGAACAGAGAATGGAAGGGAACGTTCAGGCAAAACCAAAACACTGGCAGCAGACATTGGCTTTCTGCTACGGAAATAGTTAGAGACACAAGGCTTCACTGAAGTAAGCCTGAGAAACAGCTTATTATGTAAAACAACCCTTTGTTGTCCCATGGCAATGGAAGAGGGCCACGATGCTGATCTCCAAGGCACTCTCTTGGATAATGAGGGAAATTCTGCACGGGCTAAGGGGGACAGAGTGTCTACCCCCAGCAGATGGCAGCAGGACATTAGCTAGGGAGGACAGACCCCATCCCCCATCCCGCTGGTGATGTGACATCTCTTCCCGAAGACAGGGTGGATGTGGTATTCGTGACTCAGTTCTTGAGAGAGGAACCATCTTAAAGTTACATGAAAACCACATCTCTCATTTTCTTCATCTCTTCTTTCTTAGGCTACAGTCATGAGATGATTTGGTCAGAGTGTGCAAGTGACAATCCTTTTGCAAGCACTGAATCTATACTTAACACAAGAAATGAAGAAACAAGTAAAATAAAGAAACCTGAAATAAACTAAACTCAGGCAACTGTAATCCCTACAAACCCTCAACTGTTTTCTGCACACTGCTCTCTACATTCCTTCTGCCATGTCTGGTTTATTCTGACTTAAAACTGAAGTGGCTCACATTCCTGCACATACCACATATGGTAGATGGACCCCTTCTGCCCTCCCCTTGCTCCTAATTAAGAGAATTAACCTCTCTGTGTGCTCTATCTCCTCCTCAAAAGTTTGCCCTTCCTGTCCACTGTTGTATTTGAAAGGGCAGGGGGTGGGTGGTTTAAATGTCTCATTGACTTCATAAACCAGGACCAAATTATTAGCTTGGGAGACAGCTCTTCTCCTTTGTACACCACTGTTTTCCCATCAGCCCCTCACTCATACCATCTCATTCTTCCTCTCACCTTCTCAGGTGCATTGATTACACCAGTGTTGTACCCAAACTGGAGAGATCCAATTGCAGCAATGCAAACAGCATAGACAAGGGGTGCTGTGATTTTCTGTGGGATGAGAGAAGAAATAATTATTTAGATAATTTGGCTTTCTATACAACTTGGGTTTCTTTTCAGCATAAACAGCAGCTGCAGCTCACAAGTGCCATGTGCAAGTGCACTGAGGGCAAGGAATGGGCTTTTATTCAGCAAGTGTGAGTACCAGTAGCATCCCTGGATCCCCCACCCCGGAAAGGGAAATGCAACTGTACAGAAGGAAAAAGTTCTGTGACTACAAGTAGGAGGGCTTGTCAGGGCCTCCCCTTTATTATCTCCTGACCTTCAACAGCTATTCTCAGCCCATTAGTAATGAATACACTGGCTGCATTAGTAGCTGTTATTTTGGGTTGATCTGCTTTACAGAAGCTTTTGCTGATCTCTGGCATGTCATGAAAGAAGGGTCTAACTTCCCTGTGACAGCAGACAAGTTCCCATAAACTCAGATCTGCCCATAAGCTACACTGGCAGTCACTCCAAACAGTTACAACACGAACTCTTCAGCAACAGGCTTGTTTTTCCCAGGCTAGAGCTTCCCAACCCTGCCCCAGGGCAGCTGGCACAGCAGCCTGCCTCAGAGGTGGCAGTCACTGCCAACCTTCCCGTTTATTTTTCTTGAAGCTGTGGCAATAGTTGGTATTCAAAACGAAGCACACTCCCTGAAATTTCAGTATATGTGAATCTCTGTTAAATTAAAATAAAAACTGCTGAGCCCTCAGAGCCATTGAGAGAGCCTGAAGGTCCAACCCCCAGAAGTCCCACATACTGAGAAATGCAAGTGTCAGTGAAAAGCATCTGACTGTTTTATTCGTTTTTGAAGCTCGTGGCATTTAAGCCAGCTCCAAGTGAGGGAGGTGTGGGGGAGCAGGTGACTCAGGAGCTGGCACTTAGGCGACCAGTGCTTGAGTTGGCACAATTTGGAAAGATCGTGTTTCTGTCTCAGGAGGGAATTGGACTCTTCCAAAAATATTAACAGTCCCTTTTCCAAGACTTTCCAATTATTGTACTTAAACTGGCAGAGTAAAGTACTTGGTGAGGCCTACTGTCACAGCTCTTCCAGTCTCTCAGTTTCTAGTCCAGCTCTAAGAACAGGGGCTCCTAAAATTGCCCAAAAGCTTTTTACAATAGCCTTCTGTCTGTGCTCATACCACCTTCACCAATCCTTGAAGCCAAGCACGTATGTGGTTCTGGCCTACACAACCAAAAGACATGTACCAGTTCGGCCCCAGTAAACAGAAAATGGGGAAATTATTCTCAGGCATGGGTTCCCCCACCTACATCATGTAAATAGTCTCACGGCTGAGTTCTCTTCCTGCCGAAGTCAGTAATGGAGAAGAGGGGACAAGGGGCAGATCACCAAGGTAGCATTCACACCTGAACACACCCTAGGCAGTCTAGGCATTCTCCCTGGCACCCTGTGACCGCTCCCCTCAATCTCTGTCTTGAGGAAATTTGGCACAGAACCACAAGGACACAGCTCGTTCAAAACCTCTGGATGCTTGTAAAAGGGCATTGCAATATCTAAGCACTTTTAGGATCCTAGGCCAGGTCATCTTTAGCCAGCAGTTGCAGTTAAGCTGCCAACAAAAACCCAGATCTCCACAACTTCAACTCAAGAGCACCTTTACCCCAGGACTCTGCTTTGTCATGGCTTGCAGTGATCCCAGCTGGCCTTTTTCTTCTGGCTGCAGCAGGGATCACAGGGTACTTGTTTTGTGGGTACCCCTTACCTACATTGCACATACATAAGCTATGAGGAGGTTAGCTGTTCTACCCTCCTTCATGCTTCCTTCTCCTGGCTGTTGCCAGCTATTCCTCTCCTGTCCAGTCTCCTAACCACCCAGCCATCACATGGCATGACCTATCCCGTCCAGTGAGCCAGACCATGATCTAATGTATGGACCATTTGTTACTGGTGCAAGTGCTCACTTCCCAAAAGGCAAACAGGGAGCTCAGAAATAGTACACCTACACCCACTCTATCTAAAGGCTCAAGGCTGAGGTCTCTACACTAGCGAGGAATTCAAACCACCACCCCTCCCTCCGACCACAGGCATCAGGAGCATTCATTATCCAGGAGATGCTCCTCACTGGCTCGCCTCCTTCACTGACTGGAACCCCAGAGCTGTACCACTTGTTGAGCCCGGCAGGAGCGGCCTCTCCACGCTCCTCTGAGCGACCTTGACCAGACGCTCCTCTTCCCTCTGCCCCATCTCTCGCACTGCCTGCATCTCCCATCAACATGGCGATGGAGGCCACAGCCTTCCCCAGTTCTGCTGCTCCCCTCTCACTATAATCCTCTGGCAGGCATCCCGCACCGGGTCCCGCTGGGTATTTGCTGTCTCCTTTGGTACACTCAAACACACGCAGTCACAAGTTCACGCCACTGCTGCACACCTCACTCGCATCTGGAGATGGATAGCGACAAATGCCCCCTACTCTCCATACGGGAAAGAGGGGAAGGATGCGCTTTACCGCCGCCTTGAAATTTTAAAATACCTCTATAAGTCATACCACCATCACCAGAAAAAAAAAGAAAAAAAATGCTTTTAAGACCAATCGCCCTTTTAGCATCCTAAACCCTCGGACAAACCGAGTGCGGCGCTGCCAGCCAAACAAACCTCGTGATCAATACCCTAAAACACGGGCAAGCATCATGTGCATCATCAGGCCACGCGCTTGAAACCGAATCGATCTCGCGACCTGCAATAACCCTTCCCAAACCACCCTCCCCCGCCATGCTCCCGCAGATAGGGGCTTATCCACAGCCACCCGCCGAACGGCCAAGCAGCGGCTCTGCCGGCACCATCACCGACCGCATCCGTCCATCCATCCATCCATCCATCCATCCTCCCGGCGGCCAACACGGACCGGCAGCGGCGCTCATCGCGCCGCAACGATCCCCCGGCCGCCCGCCGGTCGCGACAGTAACCCCGGCCGCCCGCCGGTCGCGACAGTAACCCACTCCACCTCTCCTCCTCCCCGGCCGCCCGCCAATCGCGACAGTAACCCCGGCCGCCCGCCGGTCGCGACAGTATCCCACTCCACCTCTCCTCCTCCCCGGCCGCCCATCGGTCGCGACAGTATCCCCCCCCGTCCTTCCTCCTCCTCCCCGGCCGCCCATCGGTCACGACAGCATCCCACTCCACCCCTCCTTCTCCCCGCCACCCGTCGGTCACGACAGCATCCCCCTCCACCCCTCCCCCGCCGCCCTTCGGTCACGACAGCATCCCCCCGCCACCCCTCCGCCGCAGCGGCCGGGGGGATGCGGGGAAAGCGGCCGGGAAGGCCCCCGCGGTCCGCACGGCACCTTCTTGTCGTCCATGTCGGGCGGCTCGCGGGGAGCGGCTGCGGGCGAACGGCCGTGCCCGCCTAACGGACCGGACCGGAACGGATCGCTCCGAGCGGGGTGCGCAGCCCGCGAGCAGCGGCAGCAGGAGGACGATGATGAATGATGAGGAAGGAACAGGAGGCGGCTCCGCGCCCGCCCACGCCCGAGACGCGCTGCCCGCCCGCCCCGCGCCCGCCCGCGCACTTATAGCTGCGCCACCGGCCGGAGGGAGGGGCCGCCCGAGCATCCTGTCATTGCAAGCCAAAAAAGAAAAAAAAAGAAAACACCACCCCGAAAATCAGGAAACGTCCCATCCGAGCTCGCCGCAGTGTGTGACGAGGGGCTGCGTGCCGGGCGGGCGGGCGGTGATGGAGCGGGGCGGGCGGGGCGTGCCGGGCGGCGGGGCGGGCGTGGAGAGCCGGGGAAGGGCGCTCCCCGCTCCGCAGGGACCCGCCGGGAGGGCACGGGATGCGGGGACAGCGACCCGCCGGGAGGGCACGGGATGCGGGGACAGGGACCCGCCGAGCCCTGGATGCTGCGCGCAGAGCCGGGCTGCTGGTGCGACACGGGTGGTCTGTGCCGAAAGCGGCTGCGCGACAAAGAGCAGCGCCTTCATTTGTTATTTATTGTGTCGAAAAATAAAAATATATTTATTATTCAGTCTGTAAGCCAAAGCAGCAAGGCCGGGAGTGACGGTGCAGAGGCAGCCACGCAAACAGCAGGCAGGACCCTGAGGTTAAATGCTCTGCTCTCTGGGTGCTTATCCCACCTCCCAAAGCTATGTCCCACCTCTCAAAGCTGTGGATGAGGCACAGTTCTGAATAGCTGGGTTTGGGGGATTTTTAAAAAATTATTATTGTATTTAATTTTTTTTGATTGCTTGGTTGGTTGCGTGCTTTGTTTTCAATTTTTTTTTTCCTAAGATGCTGGAATCTACAGGGGCAAAGCTGAGGCTGCACTTAGCCCTAGACTTGCACCCTTCCTTACAAGGGCATGTATTGACAGGACAAGGAGGAATGGCTTCAAAATGACAGAGGACAGGTTTAGATTAGATAATAGGAAGAAATTCTTTACTGTGAGGGTGGTGAGGCGCTGGCACAGATTGTGCAGAGAAATTGGGGATGCCCCATCCCTGGAAGTGTTCAAGGCCTGGTTGGATGAGGCTTTGAGCAACTTGGTCTAGTACGAAGTGCCCCTGCCCATGGCACGGAGATTGGAACTAGATGATTTTTAAGGCCCCCTTCTTACCCAAACCATTCCATGATTAAATCAAACCACACTACTGTGTGCTATAGTAATTTACTCTCTATCCTTCAGGTCAAACAATTGCCACACTCTTCCAGGAGAATTAAGGGCTGTGCTTTAAATCTCAGGCAAAACTGCTGTCAAACAATCAAAAGTCTTCACTGCATTAAGAACCTGTCAAGGACTTCGACTTCAGAAAATGGCAACAGCGAGAGCTGGGTGTCGGGGCGAGGACATGGGGAGAAAGCTGACTTGTCCTGTTTTTTCACTGTTAGGAAAAATACCTTGAGACCAGATGTCACTTCTGTCATCACATTCTGGGGAACTGGAACAATCACATTTTAAATTCACTTCTGCTGTTTATTTGGCTTGGTCACCTGGCCACACATAACTGAAAACTAACAGGTCAAAGCTTTCCCTCACTCACCCACGTAAATAACTTTTATTTTATGGCATTTATAAGGGTGAGTGAGATTGATAAATACTCAAGGGATATTTATAAGTTTGTGTGTTGTTATATACTCTCAGCAGAAAAAGTTGTGTAGAAAGGCAAGGGATGCCTGCACTGTCCTCTGTCTTAGGCTATGTGACAAAAGCTCCTCTTCACACCCACAAAAAAGCATGGAGAGACAATGGCAGAAGGAGGGCCCCAACTAAGACTCTGACCCAGCTCCTCCTAGGCCCACCACAAGAGTCATTAGCACATCAAAGGCCCCATTTTCACACACCCGGAGGAAAACAGGGACACAATGCCAGGTGACAACCTAGAATTAAGGACTCAGAGGAAGGGACACCCTGCCTGGGCCAGGTGCCGTCCCAGGAGAGCCATTAGCCCTATTGTCCAGGTGCGAAATCCATCACAAAGCTAAAGCTGTAGCGCTTTTCAGGCTGGGGGAGACGTGGTGCTACATGCAGGGGCACCGGACATCTTACAGGATGCAGGGGAAGAGAATTCTGGGACTGCACAGGACTTACTATGGGATGTTTAGGCGATAAAACAAAGAAGGGAAAGGGAGAGATGAGGGGGAAAAAAAGGGAGAGCTTCATATAAATTCTTAGCTGGCCAGCACAAGTGTCCAGCCTTGTCCTGAACTTGATTAGCACAGTTTGTCCTATGTTGTTCATTTCTATTTCTAACTCTTTTCCTTGGTGAAGTGCTCTCTATTTGGGGTTGGGGTGATGTATATGGAGGTCTGAGAGCCGGGTCACAGCAGCCCCTGTGCCCAGGGCACGCTGAGTATGGCTGTGCAGGTGAGGGTATGAGAACTAACAAAGACTCAGCCATACAGCTGGCAACCAGGTGAAGGGCATAGGAGCTGCCTGTTGGAGGGACCAGGACAGTCCCAGCCAGCTGCCAGAGAGATCGTGGGGTCTGGGGGTCTATAGGGTTGAGAACCACTGGTGTGTGCTTGTCTCTAAGGGCGAGGCCATGGCAGGCTGGCTGCTGGAGGGACCAGCATTGTCCTGGCCAGCCATGCACACACCTGGGTGCATGTGTCTCTGTGTCTGTGTGTGTGTGTGTGTTACCAGCAACAGGAGTGGGGCTGCAGCCTTGTGCCAGCATCAGGGAGACTGGTATCTGGGGTCAGACTGCCTGAGCCCATCTGCTGGAAGGATCCACTTTATCATATTTACATGGGTACATATGTATATATGTATATTTCCCACTAGTGGACCCCCATCCACCTTGTTCCGTGAGGCCATTGGTGCTGTCTGTGTAAATGCAGTCTGTGTCTGTGTAGATTCCTGTGGCAGCTGTGTATATACATGTGCCTACGTGGTGTATATGTGTGTTTTTATGCACATGCCTACACAGTCAGCCTTGCTACTGGTTGCACCTGGGAGCAAGGAGCTGTGCCTAATTCCCTAACACTCTTTGACTAATCTTGGCTTACCTTTGTTTTTCCTTTTCCTAGCTTATTTTCCATTTGTTTGCAAGCACAGCAAACTCCACCTTGAATCTAATTACCCAGCTGCCTCAAACTCTGGCATTAGCTCTGGAAATACTAATTTACTGGTTAGTGTGGATAGTTGCCGTATTTGTGGAGGCTCTAAGCATATCCGAATTTCAGAGGCAATTTTCGAGCTGCATTCTTCTGAAATGTCCTCATTCCTTGTTCATTCTTAACCCACATGAATCTGTTGCTAGTGCTGAGCAATCCAAACTTCAAGACTAGATTAAATACATAGCTACCAGTCCAATTTAGAAGCAATAAGAGTTTAGCTGAAAATTAAATCTCTAACACATAATGCAAAACAGAAAGAGTAGTATTTCTTTATTTTAAAGAGCTGGCAAAGTAAAGAGGAGTAAAAAATAGACACAACCTCAAAATGTATCACTGAAACCCAAATTTTCCTAAGGAATGTGGGGAAAACACTAGTTTCAGTGAGTTTTGCCCCTGTCTGCTGATACTTAAATATTTAGAGTTGAAATTTACATCATAGGCTGTTCCTCCTAAATACCAGTTTTGTTTCTGTCCTAAGATGCTCACCTACCTCCTACATCACAGCTAATTCTTCTGAAGATCATTGTTGGGGGAAGTACCTTAACACCTCCTTAGCGGAACTATCTGATACTGCACAAATAAAACTAATCACCTAGTCTTTTTGTGAATATAATACTCGTAAATTATGCAAAATGCATTAACTGGTTAGGATGGAGGTCCTCTGCATGTGGACAGCCAGACATAAGATTGCTAAGGCAAGGGCCAGGCAGAACCGGTCCCGGACAGAACTTGATGCTGGCTGCCCCACATTAAACACCAGTATCCTAACCACAGAGCTATGGGGATTGGGAAAGGCTTGTCTTTTGCTTAACAAGCTTTTTTTCTTTTTAGCTTTGAGAACACTTGCATGTCTAAACTAGTGCATGCCAACTAACGTTTCATTTACACGGAACTTACATTTTCTGGAAAGCTGGTTTAGTCAGAGAATCCATATCTAACATTAAGCAAGAGCCAAAGCAATGGGCAAGCCTGTTCTTATTTTAATTTATCTCAGAGACTGGAGCTGGCAAGTGATCCCACAGAATCACCTTGCTGTGGCTTTTTGAGAACGTCAGTGGAGGTCCAGCAGGTATAGTTCTCTGGCAAACACAATTTCATATACACAAGGGCTTGGCTCAAGGCACAAATGAGGAGAAGACACCAAAAACTGGGTGCTAAGAAAAGCCCAAACTCACATTTTCAATCCTGACCGTGCCTCCACAACTTTATGGGAACAGAGGCTGATCAACAGGGATTGATCAACCACAGGGTCATCCCTGTGCAGTCCGAGCTCCTGGCAAGCTGTATTTCACCCTGCATTACCTGCTTTGTCAAATCTGCTCGGCTTTCGGTTCAGTGGTGCTGCCCCATATGATGAAGCTATCTCTAAGTCTCTCTCTTTTGCCTCCAAGTTTAGTGAACCCTTTCTCATATTTCCTCTTATTTTGCCTGGAGAACAAATTCTTCAGAGATAAGAGGAGCAGGGACAAGGAGGATTACTATGCAGTGTTTGCCTTGAGAGCTGATTTTGTGCTTTTCTGTTTGTTGTGTTTATAACAAAAGAGCATTCAGAACAAAGGAGAGAGAATGAGAGCCAGCATGGGTCAGATGCTTCCCCCTCAAGCCATGAGTAACTTTTATTGTCGAGAGGAGGTTAGAAGGAGTGGGGGGAAAAGGAGGAAAGATAAAAGAGAGAAACAAGATGATGGGTGGGATGTAGGCTGGCCCGTAAACAACAGGAGGTTAAGAGAGTGAGAAAAGAACCAATGAAGAGACAGAAGGCAAAAACAAAAACACAGTAATGAGGTAAATAAAGAAAATACTAAAGTAGATTAGAAGGGCAAGGCAGAGGAATAAGAGAGAAAAGGAAGGAAAGGCAATAGCAAAAAACAGCGGAAAAAAGGATAACCTGTGAACAGACAGAAAAGATGGACAGAGAGAGGTAGAGGAGAAAGCTACAGAATTACCCAACTAAAAGAGCACAGACATAGAACTGGAGAAATCGTTATCGTTAAATCAAAGTCAGTTTTAAATCTGCCCTCTACCACAGTGCAATGTAGTTTGGAGCTAATATATGAAATGTTCGCTAATAAACCTAGTCAGTTAATCAAATCACTGAAGTAAAAAGTTTTTAATACTTTAACAATTGCTTGCAAAGGGGAAGAAACCATTGTAAAAAAAAATCGCTGGAAACCAATATTTAACACTTTATTAATATTCACAAAGAGAAAGGAATTTGTATTAAAAGAATGAATAGTTCTGCAGAAACCTACATGCTGGAGAGTAAACCAGGAACAGCAGCATACCACTGAAAATTCTGTTTCCTCTACAGAAACCTATCTTGGTGCTACACAAGAGACTTGACAACCTCCAGAAAGTCATCTAAGTTTTCCTAGTCGCACTTCCTGTAATACTTCAGGCCTTGTCCTCTTCTTTTGCTTTGGAAAAAGACTCCTGACCAGCATCGAGGCCACAAGCCTGCTCTTTTTTTTCAGATTGATGTGAAACCAGGCTTTCTAGCAAAGAGAGGAGCTATATATGTGTGCATTAACCTTTTTTTTGGTGTTATTTATTTATCTTGGTTTATTCTAACATTGGTCCATATCTCAGAATAGCAATAATTATGTGCATGTTACTCACAGAGAATGCTGTAAATGTATTTTGTTCCATAAGCAACTACCCTTCTTATGATCTCTCTCAGTTTCTGCCTCCCTTTTGCTGGAATGTATGGGTGAACTAGTCTGAAACTGCCCCAAAGCCCATGTCCCAGTCCTGGACTGGGATGCTGCAGCAGTGGGGGTGGTGGAGACAGCAGCAGACCTGTGATGGGAGCTCACAAGTGAGCTAGCAGGAGCTGCAGGGCAGGAGTGAGAGGCTTTGGCTAAAATATCTGTGGTATTGGATTTTTTATATATCAGCCACTGCATCTCACTGTGTTTTTCTCCACCCTCAGTAAGAAACTGAATTTGAAAGGCAATGTAAGAAAACAACCTGGTTAATGAAATTCAATTAAAACCTATCAGCATAAGAAAAAAAAATGTACCAAGGAGTAAAATTACAAAGAGAAGTTTCTAGCAAAGTCCTGAGCAGCAGCATAGCAATAGAAAGATACACCTGGTTCAGGAAAGAGGTTGGAGTGGGGGTCAGCTCATGAGGAGGCCTGGAGAGGAACAGAAGGTATGGGATAGAGGGAATTAGGGTTGCCAGTCAGCTGAGACCCCTTTCCTTCCTTCCTGTTCCCAAGGGCTGAGCAGTACATGCATAAGGACTGGGTTGTTTTTGATGAGTCTTCACGAAACTAATCTTTATTTCATATTGCTGAAGAAATTACTATATTTGGATGGTAAAATATTATTCCTTAAGAAGGGGGGAAACAATTTATCTCTGGAAGAGATGAAAAGAAACTCTTTTGGTACGTGCAGGGCACAGTTCCAGTCTGATGAAAGGATGATGGGAAGTTTGACGAATGCAGCTAGACCATGTTCTGTAGCTGCTTAACCAGCTGCAGTGTTTCAGTCATACAGATACCAATCAGAAAGCACAGGCTTCCTCACAACAGCATTTTATGCCTAGCCTGGTCAATCCAGCACCAGTGGAATAGGTGCTAGGGAATGCTGCCTGCTGGCACATAGAGCCAGTCCGGACCTGCACCCCATGGCACGTAGTGGAGGTGTTTCATCAGTGTAAGCTGCCTTATCTCATGTCCCCATTTAGGCATACTTCTCACACCTCTACATTAGTAAGAGAAAACTACACGAAGGGCGAGCACATACACATACAGTAGGCAGAGCTGAACCCACCCACTATACCTACACACTCCGCAGCAAATACACACATTAAGACGCACATATATTGACACAACAGCTCAGACATATAAACACACACACAGGCACACTGCGCACAAGCAGAGCTGCACATTCACAAACACCACTTCTGGAGGCATTTCTCATCAAGCCATGTTCTTCTCCGGGGTATCTGGCCCAAATCATGCTACATTTTCCAGCAACAGAGTGAAGGATTGTAGCCTGGGGCAGAGGGGAGCAGAGATTGAGAAAATGGCTCATTGAGATCACACGTGATTGTATCAGCAGGATTCACCAGAAAGAAACAAAGCCCCTGGCTGACCCTTCTCCACTCCCCTCACTATTGTAATCTAAAATTAGGTGCTGTTGAGCTGGAAACACTCAGCGGGACCTGAGCCTCCCCTTATCCCTATGAGGGCTTGTTTTACCTCGTTGGCTAACAGTGGTTAAGCCAGTCTGTCGCACTGGGGTTTATCATTCCTCTCCCAGCACGAGATGCTCTGAGATGCCCCGTGGTAGTGCTCCCCTCTCCCCCCAAGTACAGCACCCCACGCTTGCTGCTCAGTAGCCAGGGGCACAAGAAGCAGCCCATGCAGGATGAGAAAAGGGGTGATGTGAGGAGTGCTCCCGAACACTGCACACCAGTCCTACACTGAGATTCAGGCAGAGCAGATGAGGAACAATGAGATTAAAACCATCTTTAGGAAGATGCAGCCAGTCCTGCTTTGCATCACTGGCAGGATCAACCACAAGAAAGGGGGCAGGAGAGATTCCAGCATGCAGCCTCATCATCCCATCCCATCCCATCCCATCCCATCCCATCCCATCCCATCCCATCCCATCCCATCCCATCCCATCCCATCCC
>JAWWMP010000001.1:29185982-29196025 GCA_035047865.1 Dendrocincla tyrannina | reverse complement strand
TCCCATCCCATCCCATCCCATCCCATCCCATCCCATCCCATCCCATCCCATCCCATCCCATCCCATCCCATCCCACAGTTCTGCCCCGCTCCCCCTCATAAATGGGGTGCCAGCAAACCAGGGTGGGTATCTTCCCTTAAGCTGTCCCCTCATTTTATATTTCCCCCTTTTCAGGGGAGGACTAGGTGTTTCCCGATTCATGCCCTCTGTCTCTTCCCCAGCCTCCTTTCTCACCCTCCAGTGATGCTACCCTGCTCATGCAAACCCTTCTGGCTCTTGCATTGCTCCCTCAGGGTGCTCCACACACCTACTGTCCTCCCCCAGGATCTTTCCTGCACCCTTTCACAGCTCACCTCCACTCCTACACACACGTGTATCTGCTTGCCCATGGCCCTCCTCATCTCTTTGAAAACTGGTGGTTACATTCAGCCAGCCTAGCTGTGTGAGGATGCTGTGCACACAGCTGCTTAGGTGTGTTTCTGTGGGCAGGTGGGGGATTCTCTGGGCCCTGTTGCATTACGGTTGCATTTCTCTATAAAATATTCACACCTGAGTAACTTCATGTTCTGATACATAAGCAGATACGTAATGTGTGTTGTTGCATACCTGTACAAAGATTAGCATGGCTGAGATTACCAGTTCATAAGTTCATAATATTAAAATCTGTACATCCATATTACTTTATGTCCGTATATATATTTCTGCATATGCTTTTATTTCTGAGCATACATTTAAATATAAAAAGATATTTTCATGCATGCTACTACATACATACAAAGGTATGTACATATGCATATGACCACGAGTGTATACATAATATATAGTTGTATTTTTGCTTGTGTTTGCATATCTCTGCTTGCTTGTGTTCATGTATCTACTATATTTGTTTATATATATATGCATTGCTGTGTTTATATGTATGCATTCACCTGTTCCCTATTTGAAAGCCTGTATCTTTATTTTTATTGTTTATCTCTACTGGGCACAGTTTGTCGTTAAATTTCACATTTGCAAAAATGAAAGCAAACAAAAAACCTACACAGAAACATCTGTAGGTAATGAAGGTGGGCTTTTTCTTTGGAATTTGTTGTGCAAAAAGTATCACTCTTTACAGCAGTAAGGTTTCAAACCCGGAAAAAGGGAGAGCTTGAACAGTAAAGATAAGATTTTGCTGAAAGCATTAAGAAAGTTAATGCTATTGACCAAATCCTCAAAAGAAATCTGTACTTTTCCAATCAGGTGTGAAGGGCAATACTTTTAATATTTTGCATCACCATTTGAAACTGCTGCTCTGCTCAGTTACCCTTTGCTTTCCAGTGAAGTGTAAGGAGAGCTCCTTCATACTCCCCAGTGGCAAGTGGCAGCAGAGGTTTTTGTGGGAATTACATGGGAGCCATGGCTGCTCTGGCCCGGACCTCTCCAGAGAACGCTCTGGAAACTGGAGAGGTCACAGGCCTGTCTACATGGCTTCATCCTTCCAATTCATGTTACTCCAGCAAGAGTCCTCATCTCAAAATACTATGTTTTCTCTGAACCAGCTCTTACTGTGGCCCTATTCCTCAGCAAGGAACAAGCCACCTACTGAGAAGTCAGGGACCAAGAATAAGCTTTGAGGCAGAAATGGTTAAAACATCTCCAGTACTGAGGAGCTTTAAATTTGAGTTTACCAGAGATAACACACATTATGGGACAGCTGTAGGAAACAGGCTTGGCACTGCTCCATGGTTTTTGGTCTATGACAGCAACAGCATCCATGAGAAAGCATCTACACCACTTGTTCCAATAGGGGCTTCACTCTTGGAGTCTTTCCTTCCAGGGACTTGGGCAGACTATACAGGTGTGTATGGCATGGAAAACACCATCAGTCAGCCCTGACCCTGCTGCAATCTGCCTGAGCAGACAGGCAGTGGACAGCGGGGATGAGCTGCCCATCCCACACCTCCAGGTAGGGCTGAGGTGGTGTTCCCAGGGGAAGTCACCACACGTCTTTCCAGGAGGCAAAGTGCTTGGCCTCAGGTCAGTGCTTCTGCACAGATTTGTTCCAGTTTAATTGACCAGGTGGGAACAGGGTGCACTTTGAAAGACATTATACATTTGAATTAGCTCTCCTGCCAAGTGCATTATTGCTCTACAAACAATGTCAGTATGGGGAAATGCACCTGGGAAAGCAGAGACTAGATGCATACACTAGGAAGAGTGTAGATTCCTCTGTGTTGATGACACAGATAAGTAGACCTGGCCATTTCCCATCTCAGAAATTAAACTAAAGAAATGAGATGGCAGGTCTAGGATAACAAGAAGCCATAGGGCAGGGACTACGTGCTGGCCAGTCCTATAATCCTGGCTACTGACAGGGCTACAAGAATGATAATAAGCAAACATATAGAGGGGACATGCGGAGGAGAAACTACCCACAAGGAAAGACTGAGGAATCCATTCAGCCCTTAAACTTTATCTCTTCAGCCAGTGGTTTTCTCCCAAGTAAGCATCAATTTTAAACATCAGTAGTTCCCCTTCTACAAAACGCTGCCCCAAGCAGGCCCAGACATAATATTTGTACCCACTGTCCAAAAGCCTTGTTTTCAGCATGTCATATAACCCTTCTCTAGCCAGCTTTTGGCATCTACTGCATTCGTGCCTTCTCCCTCTCAGGCTGTCTCTTTTTTTTCCCTTCTTTCTCTTTCTTCAAGTTCGCTTCCACCTCCTTGTGGTTTCTCCACCTGTCCTTTTCCCTGCTGCCATATCTGTTTCCAAGCAGCGTATATCTTCCTATATGCTTCCCCCTCAACATGTATTTCCTCTTTGCCCTGCTACACATCAGTGGCTCCTCCTTTCCCCAGCCATGCTCCCTCTCATCTCTCCTTTCCCCATCATTTTTCATCGCCTGTGCCTCCCTATAACTCCTCCAGCCTCCGCAGTTGTGATCCCTCACTTCCATCCCGAAGTCTCTTGGGAAAGGATGCCGTGGTGGTCACCACAGGGTTAAAAGCACTAGAGGGGGTAGGGAGCTGCCCTTCTCTGTCCTTGATTAGTGCCATCAGCCTTTTGGGAGACAGCAGGTGGCCGGAGGGAGCTGGCCTGCATCCTCATGCAGTCTCTCACGTCCTCAGCTCTTAGGGGAGTGCAGCAGTCCTGCCATCAGCTGTGCCAGTGCCAGGCGGAACGGAGGGAGGCAGGCCAGGTAAAGCAGGCTTTTTGGCAGACACAGCCAGCACCACATGTGGAAACCTCTAACACGAGAGGATTGCTAGAGTGAGTGACTGTGCTTTTCTATGCAGCTGGAGCATAAAGTGTCATTTTCCCTGTACTCAGCTGCTTTGTAGAGGTCCCTTGGTCCCACATGCTGCTCATATGTTCCTCTGGGCTGCAGGGAGGCTCCTTGAGGCCTTCCCACAGTATATCACTGGAGTCCCTCCTAGTAAACCTCACTCCCGACCCACCTATTCACACCTATGTATGTGCCTACCCCAGATCCACAAGCAGCTGAATTTCTAAAGAAGTAACAGGAGTCAGTCTGACAAACATCCGCCCTGGAAAACTCAGTCTCCCTGGCAATGGAGAGCGTGAAGAGACAGGCAAAACAGAACTACATTTTTCAGAACTAAGAGCAAGAAGCAGACATCTCCTGTTGAGACATCCACATTCCCTCCACTTGGAAACACAGTAGGAGAATTTAGGGGGTAGAAACAAAACATGACAAAAACAAAGGGGACTTGGCTGAGTAAGAATGAGCGCTGGAATTTACGTGTGATGTCAGAGACGATGCCTTTGAGCCAAAGTCCCCCCACTGAAGGATTGCTGGGTCATTCCTGCTTCTGGTACAGCCAGTTGGAACCTGTCATGGGATAGGGCAGCATCTTGCCAGATTCTTAGTCTTCAGGGGATCACAGTAAAATACATCAAGTGCTTCAAAATACATCACTAAATGCACACCATCCACAGGGCATGTACACATACACGTACACACCACTTCTTCAGCACTGTAGCATCTGGGCATCTCACAGCCTTGATTTTTCACAGGACCCCACTAGTGGAGGAAAGAGCCTTTATCAGATGTAGAACTGAGACAAACAGAGACAAAAAGTAGATCCCAGTCCGAGATGTCACAATGCTGAGCAGTACAGCATTGGGACATTCCCCATCCCTTAAATGGAAACCTAGAGCCCATAAGGAGAAGTGAATATTGCTATGAAGGATCCAAAAAGCACCCTGGGGAGCCCTACTACAAAATGACACAGATAAAAACAGTAAGTCTGTACTCAGCAGTGTCTCCCTTCAGAGGGGGAGCCTGCAACCCCTGCTTTTCTAAACCTGCACTCACCCTACTCTTGACTTCTAAAAAAAGAACTACTAAAGAAGCTGCTCTTTCTCTCCATTGACAAGAGTAGCTCTATGGTTAGTGCAATACCTCAGAACAAAAGACCAGTGTTCAGCTTCTCCATCAAGGAACCCACTTCCTACATTCCTAGACATGGTGTTCATGGATAACACAAATTGCTTCGGAAGGATGAACCCATTCACCATGCTGCTCCAAATACCTGATTAGATCTCACAATCACCTGTGGCAGTCCTTAAAATATACACATGCTCTGCCTAATAAATTCAAACATGCTCATGGTGCAAAAAGACTAGAAGCCAAGATCACCTGTTTTCTGTACCTATGCCAGGTAAGGTAGAAATCCAGCTTCCTTGTGTCTCATACCCAATGCATCCTTTGTTATTCTTTGTATAGGGATATGTCCCTCTACCTGACCTAAATTTTGCAATCATTAACTTCTTAGGGTCTCACCCACTCCAGTGGTGAGAAGGGCTTCCTATGGAGACTTTTTTTACAAAAACACACTTATCACCACTGCATTTCATGCCATGTCTGTTCTAGCAGGGACGCAAACAGTATACTCAGAAATAAAGCAATAACAAAAATTTTCCTCCAGTATATGACACTACCTGAGTGTGCATTTTTTGGAACATATTTTTTAGGTGAAGTTGCCTAAAGGCTGCCTCTATCCCCCTCCAGGTTCATAAGCCACTGAATTGAATTCTGCCTTAAATAACAAGCACTGCACTGCCTGTCTATAGAAGAAGCAACTGAACAAAGGGTGGGTGAACTACAAAAGACCATTGTGGTGGGCCTGGAAACATCTCTAAAGGGAGGACACTGTGTGTGTGCATAGGTGGTGATGGAGTAGAGTCTGCTTAGACCTAATTCTAAACGCCAGTCAGTGTCCTGGCCATACAGCCCTTGTGTCACTTTTCTACAACTTTAGCTCTCATCTGTTTTTCTAGATCTTGTGGTAGCACACTGACTGAGACACAGAAACAGCAAAAGGGATCAATAAGAACTGAAGCAAAAATATGAGGGAAGAAAATATCAGTCTTACAGGAAATGTACAGAAAAAAAAAGAGAGAAAAACAAGATGCAGCTTAATACAATGCAAGAAAGGAATACCTGTACAAAAGGAATATATGTGTAAGAAAGTACGAGAATGTAATAAAAAATAAGAAAAAGAGAAACAGAAAAAAAATGGCTGATACAGAAACAGATCTCTTTCTAGTAGGTGACAGTCTTCTGATTGCCAGAAAGTTGCATGACTGTAAGGGAAGTATGTTCTTGCAGCATTTTTGTGTCAAGTGAAGCAATTAGTGCAACACTGAGTGATAGGGACAGAATATATGCAGGATTCCTATACAACCTGCAGAAGGATTTTCTTGTTGGTTGAAACCCCACTTCAGTAAGTCTGTAATTTTCAGGCCTTCGAAGTTTCTCTTGGTCAAGAAATATCTCTTGCATTATCCCTGATGTTAAGTGCAGGCTCTGTGTAGCTCTTGTGTCACAAAGGTGCAGAGCACAACCATTCAGCTACCCTATGCCAAGAGTTCAGGTTTCCCTGAGAATTTGGGACCCTGAGCCAAACTACCTTTAACAGGTCCAAAGACTTATCAGATAACACATTCTTCAGCCTTTCAGAAGAGGCACTGGATCAGAGACAGAGAAGACAATGTGCTAGTCACATGAGACCCTAAATCCTGAACTGACCTGAAAATGCAGTGAAGCTCAAAACTCTATGAATAACATATTTATCTGCAACTGATTCCTGATCAAGCATTGATGTAAGATTTCTGGGAACACCTTAAACTGTGGAGTGAAATGTAGTAGTAAAATAAATGTCTGACCACTGTTGCCATTATCTGATGTTCATCCAGCAGGAACAAGACTCCCCGAATCCCATCCCATTCTGTGCCAGGCTCAGTGTAAGACCTGGAATTATTTTCCCATGGCAGCCGCTCCCCTGATTCTTCCAGAGGTTACCCCACAGAGCTCAGAAAATTGCAGAAACCAACAAATGAAACCACTGATGACATGATCTTCAGAGCCTGGAGCTAGCTAGAGATGCATTATTAACAGGATTAATTAATCCTCCTAAGGGGTCCAACTTAAATCAGGATGACACTGTAAAAAGCCCTGTATGTGTATGAAGAGTAAAAGAGAGAGATATCCTGAAGATCTACCTTGAGGCCTACATACATAAAGGAAAAGAACTAGTATTAACTCTGTTTTGCTGATATGGAAACCTGACATGCAGTGATTTCATGCTTTGGCCCAAGAGAAGAGCTGTGATGGAGCCATAAATCAAACCCAAATATCCAGAGCCCCAGACCAGTGTTTCACCAGCTATGCAATCCACAGTCTTCCTCTGGACTAAAAGCAGAGACCGTGACACAGGCAGCTGGTAGGTCTGCTAAACAGAGCCACTATAAGTCCTGTATGTTCAGTGTTGTTTGTTTTCATTCTAGATTTCATGCCTCTTTACTTACTTGGAGCCTCTGGCACCAACAAACAATTTTCAGGGAAGCAAGAAAGTGTAGTTATGGATCATAAATCCTCACTTGCCTGCTGGGAATGTGCACAGCTGATGCTATCAGAGGAAAATACACATGTCAGATTTTGTCCATCTAGCCCAGACCAGAAATAAGAAAATGACCTTTAGAGTCATGCCCTGATTTTTTGTGCTTAGATCACTGGGAAACTGATGTTCCAGTAGGACGCTTTTTCTAAACTAGGAAGAAAACAAAAGCCACTCACTGGCTGGTGTTATACACTAAAAGAAGCTGGGGTACAGTTCTTGGGAAATTGCTGTATAGAGCATGGAAGTATTATTGTGACTGCCTGTGTAAGTCTAAGCATATTCGTACTTTTTACTGAGAGGAATAAGAGCTGCTCAGTACTGTGACATTGCTCCTAAACAGACAGATTATCTCCTTCCAAAAAGAGCAGACCAAGTTAAAATTGAAAAAAAAACAAACACAAAAATTGCAACCTACTCTTGCAGGCCTATGACCTGTTGTACCTACTGGAACATTCAAAAGGCTAAACCAAATCTTGGTGGCTTGAACTGCAATAAAATACCTGCCAGCCACAGGGAAACAACATGACATGCTTGAATACTGTACAGCCTTTTCTGTCTCTAATTTTGGCTCCCTAATCACCTAATATCTAGACCTGATGTAAACTGCTGTGGCAAAGCAGGTTTATACAAATTCAGTACACTCTATGGAGATCAACTGTCTCCTCCTGCATGGCATTAGGTGGATGTTGAACATGCACAGCCCCTTACATCCACCAGTTTTCAGGGTGCCCAGAAGACAGCAGAAAGGTAATTTTGGGTCCTCCATTTTCTAGTACAAAAAAGTCTACAGAGATCCAGAGAGATGCAGATGACAAACACACATGGCTCCCAGACAATAAACTGTGCCCACTTTCCCCAGCAGGTACCAACCTTTCCACATTCATTCTGCTTTCCCTTCCCCATCACAGGCTCAGCTGGTGGGCAGTCATGTTTCAACTCCTCCAAAACCAATGAAGGTGTTTGGAGATAACTCAGTGGGGTTAACTCTACAGGCAGAATCTCTGATGGGGCAGATTTTTTCTTCCAAATTTCCATTTGAGGCTGATTTCCATTTGAAAGGCAGATAAGCTATTCCCTGTGCTTCACATAATGAAATAGCTTATCCTCCTGTTGCCTCTGTATCCCTTTCTGCCATCCTTCAGGCAGGTAGGCACAATCAGATTAGTAGCAAGTGCATATGTACACAAGATGTGGGGGCATGTTAGGCAGTGGGAGCAGGACACATGGAGCAGATCTGGATTTTTTCCACATGGGGAAGATCTTACAATAGCCCTGACTTCACTCTGGCTCTTCCCCAGATGGAAAGGCGCTGCCACATCTGGCAGCAACCAAAGGTATTCAAGCACTGTGTTCCCCTCACTCTGTGTTCCCTGTAACCCCACCTTGCCTGCATCTTTGGAGCCCCACCAGCACTGTCCCACTTTGTGACCCACTGCTGGGAATCTGCCAGCCTCCACCAATGTGAAATTAAGACAGAGCCACAGCAGTTTAAGTGACAATGAATTTAACTCCCTTTCAAAGAGCAAAAGGAGCATATATGTCACCTATCCCACCCAGTGCACAAATCCTGCAAACGCTGGTTATCACAACCTGAAAAATTGGATGGAGACTAAACACAGCAATCCAACACAGACAAGCCTGCATCTGCTCACCCCAGATACCACTTCTGTCATTCCTACTTTACAACAGCTCTCCCACAAGCCTCTTTCCCTTGGGGCCCCCTCTGCCTGCAGCATCCCTCTGTTACACACTCAGGTAATCCTCCCTCGTGGAGGAGCTCTGTTACCACTGCAAATCTTTGCCCTCACCACCTGACCTGACATTTTCTTCCACTGCCTTCCTGGTTCCCTGACATGCAATTTCCCTCCCACTTTCTAAGTACTTTCCTGCTCTGCTCTGGAGACTGCTGTTCCCCCTAGGCTTCCAGTCTCAGCTGACCTGGCTTGATCTCCAACCTCCACATAGTCTGCCAGTCCCACCTGCCTTCGCTAAGGAAAAGGTGAAAGGCAGCACAGCAAAAGGAGGAGCTGCATCTGGATCAGCACTCTTAGCTGTGCTGTCTGCAAGGACTTAACAACCCTGTTTCCAGATCTTCTCTCATTGTGAAGAACAGAGGGGCTGATCTCTTTATACCTGTCCCCTAAGAAAGCTTCTGTTTGCTGCCCAGCCACAAGCACTGACCAAACAGGACTGCTCACCCTGGTGAATGGAAAGTCAAGGGAACTGGCATGTGGCTAGGCTGGAGGCAGTAAAGCACACTCCAGCATTGCTGGGTCTCGGATCCAATTCAAGATCAGACCTTCAGGACCTCCTCTCCTTTGTCCTTTCACTTGTTCCTTACTTGCTTTCCCCTTACCTATGCTCTCCCTCTCCCCACTCACCTCCAAGAGGCTGGGGCACAGGTGACACTCAGGGGATCTCACTGTCAGGGTGACAGAGCCAGCATGACAGCACTGAGCCAAGACCAGCAATCCTGGACAGATCCAGGGTGTGCAAACTCTACAAGGTCCCTTGGTTTGCTGTCCTTTCCCTGCTCCACAGAGGGGCTGGAGGGATGAAAACACAGACACTGTAGCATCAGGCTGGCTCTTTAAACACAAGTAGGCTGCAGCAGTTCCCTGGTGCCTCTGGGATTGCCACAGGGCACGGTGAAATCCTTCTGACCTCATAATCTCATCAAAACCTGGAAGTGCTACAGGGCACTTCCTCCCTTTAGAGCTTTCCAGTTGTCTTTGGTTCATAGCTGAAGTTATCAGGTGTCCTGACTTGCTCCACCTGGGACAAGGACTCTGCCTCTAAGTATACAACAATTATGACTGCTTTGGAGTTAATCAAGTTTGTGAATTTTGTTAAAGGCTGATAGTTTTCCTTCTTTCAAGACAAGGAGTGTTGGTATCTGTGAGTATCCTAAAACATGATGACTTCTGAAAATGCTTCCTTTGACCCCACCATGGGACAAACAAGCACAGAAAATGTTTGTGATTCTTCTGTTGTGTGTAGGATCATCTTAAACTTTTTCTCTGAATTTGTTAAAGTGCAGGTCACAAATGGGCAGCTTTTGAGAAGGGTAAACAAATTCCTCTTGTAGTCTTTCATGTGAGTTATGTTGTCTCAGATCTGTTCTGAAAGTCTCTT
>JAWWMP010000001.1:29172211-29185882 GCA_035047865.1 Dendrocincla tyrannina | reverse complement strand
TCTTATCAGCCTGTTTCACAACGAATGGTTATTTTGATATTATATGATCAGGTTTTGATGTGCATGTTGTTTAAAAGTTTTTTCCAGACTAAAAATGGCTTTGGAAGCAGGGTACTTGTCGTTTTTATTTGTACAGAAACAGACATAAAGATAGACATAGCGGAATAATTATCCCACTGAGATGAACACCAGTTTACTTCCCCTCATAAATAGGTACAGCTAGATTCAATGTCAACATAAGCCTTCGTAGCCTGCAAGGCCTTAGAACAATAGGATCTTCTTGGGCATATTAATATCACTCCAGACAAAGTCAGCCTTGATTTGTCATTAAGTCCTTTACTCAGAACACCATGTTAAGGACTGTATAGAGAAACTTCCACAAGAACAGCAACAAATATTACCAACAGAGGTCAGAGTTATTTAATGCTCTCGTCCTATGACAAGGATCAGTCATGCCAGACCTGGAAATAGACTTCAAGCCTTCTAATTTTGTAATCCCATTATCCCCCTGTTCCCCACCTCCACAGCAACTGAAATTCCTGGCACCACTTCTGTTCTCTTTCACCTTAGCATCTTCTCAGCCAAATCTCCTAGATGGGTAACCTGATGGGAATGTGCAAGTGGACCCCTCAGCCTCTTCCCAGCTCATGCATCTGCCATGTACTTGCTCTCCTTCCCCTTCCACCCCAAGCTTCTGTGACTTTCTCTGTACCCAGCACTGTCCATGTCCTGTGAACATTACACATCCCACTTGCCTTTGCAACAGTTATCTTCTGCATCATCCCTTTTTCGTCACACTTCTCCTCTCCAGCGTCATTTTTTCCAATACCTCCCACTTCCTCTCTTTCTCAGGATTAATCTAGACAGTTTAAGTTGTGATGTTAGCCACAAAAGATAATATGGTCATTTAATCAGTCTAATATGGACACAGCAGAGTGGCTTTAAGTTATGTTAACTGGATCGAGTTACAATCTAAGAGGTGTACTTTAAATCCTAATTGGGCAAGAAATCAGTGTTTCTTTGCATATTTATCAGTTTTTATCAGTTTCTGACATATTTCCAAGACTCTCTCCTCATTTTTGTTCTGATCACTATCTTTTGAAACTTATCTCTTTTTCTTCTCTTTCTGACCAAAAAAGGCTCCTTTTCACAACTTGATTTCCTCCTAAACAGGACGCAAGCTGCTTCCCCTTTGCATGTGTTTATATTAATATGTGCTTGCTTCTCATTCCAAGATTATTGCTCCTGCCTCAAAGGCAATTTTTTTTCTTTTTTTGAGAAGAACAAAGAACTTCTTTTCCGCCTTAGATATGGATAAGGCGAGGCCGTGATTCAGGGAGGCTGCTGCTAATCATACAGGAAGGCAAAGAGGCAACAAAAGAGACTAGGAAATAAGGCTGGAGGGAAAGCATGAAGGCAAAAGGTTACAGATAGGGTGAGTAACAGCTAACACCAAGAACAAGGAGGAGGCCTGATTCCACCTTCCCACTGGTGCCTTTGGTACCCAGGAGAGGGAAGGCGGTGGCCAAGGGGATGCAGCTCACTCCAACACTCCCCTCTGCTGGCCGGTGTGCGGGGCATTCTTCTTGGTGGCTGAGGATGGCTGAATTACTGGGGGAATGTTGGCTCAAGTCCAGGTATCTGTTTTGTGTTACTTGCACAACTTTAAGGTTAATTAGTAGGTCTTCTATGTCTTGAAATGCATGCTAATATACTGTAATATTTATCTCCTTAGGGCTCCCAACCATTTCCTCCAGTGGCCTGGATTTGCTTTCCTCAGTGCTGTTGAAAGAGGGCAGAAGCTACAAGCAAATGATAAACAGGAAGCCCCAAAAGGCCCGATCATTTACACGTAGGCACACGTATCCATAATGTATTGTGGATAATTCTAAACAGCATGGAAAAGAGTTATTTGTTTTGCTGTATCCTTTTGTACTTAAAGAAATACTGATGTGTGGTCTTGGTTTAGCAGGCAGCAGGAGCCTCTTGGCCTGCTCCCCAGATGTGCACAGATCTGTAAAATTTCCTAGAGCCTTTCTGTTGACAATGTAATATAGAAGGCACTATTTGGCAACTGCAGAGCTCTTGCTGTTTTGTTGCAGGGGATCTGCAATGTATGTCAGGTCTGTTGTGTGTCTATTGAAGAGAGTTTCTGGATTTCCTTCCTGTGTGGCAAGACTGCAGGCTTACAGCCAAGTCCCACGTTTTCTAAGGTTCACAGCTAGAGGCCCTTTTGCAATTTAAAATTTCCTTTATCTTGTTTTTAGCTTCAAGTTTCAGATCGGTTTTCTGGGGTACTTAAATCTTGGTAGGCATTCATTTCAACGTGAGTTCATTCCCCCAAACCTCCCAACTCTGGCTGTGCCTCACCCTCCTCTCTGGTGCCCATCACACGGCTTCCCAGCTTCCCTCCCAGCCATTTCACACTGCTGCCTCTCCTCAAGGCATTTCTTCCACCCACTCTCTTTTCCTCCTTCCCTGTTTCCCTCACCAGTCTCCCCTCCTTCCCTCTCCTTCTTTCTTCCTCCCTTCTTTTTTGCTTTCTCTGAATGGCTGTAAGCCTACCAGGACGTGGCAGATGAGCCAGCGCGTCTCCGAATTAGCTAAATTAGCTCTATTAGCGACACTAGCTGTGTGCGTAAAGGGGAAACCCTCTTTCGCAAGCTCAGCCCTGCCAATCCCGGACAAAAGAGGGCCATTTTTAGGGATTCCGTTCCCTGCAGTCACTTAGCTGTCTGACGCTGGTTGCGTCTGAACCGAGCCCCGGCGCCGAGCCAGGGCAGGCTGCGAGGTGTGCACTGATGTATCCTGACAGCTATTTATGGTCTAAGAAAATGCACTGGCTGCCCCAGGAAACCGGCTCTCCCGCGCATCTCGGGCAGGGTTTGCTAAGCGGTGTGCCTGCGCTTGGAGGCAGCGGGAGGCAGAGCGAGATCTGGCAGCACTTCCCTCACCTGTTGCAAAACAGGAGGGCAGGGACAGGCAGGACCACCTGCCGACTGGCGGCAGAGGCCGCGGAGGGGATGGCTGGTTTATTGCAATGTGTGACGAACAGCTAGCTGCTTGTCAAACACGGTAAATGGAGGGGATGGAGGGAATCGCAATCCGGTTCCCATGGCAACCGCACTCAAGTCATCTGAGGTCAAAATGATGACCGAGCCTGCCAGAGAAAACGAATTTTAATGTGAGGATAAATCCCACAGCAGTGACTGCATGACTCAGTCTGCCATCCCTGGGTGCCCGAGCAGCCCTGCACCCCATTTGGTCGGTCATTGCCCTCCAAACTGGACTGCCCTGCTCCCCACTACAGTGCTTCTAGGGGCCCCCACAAAGCCTGATCATCTCTCTCAACGCCTGCCCTGAATTCACCCCTAGCTATTTTTGTTTCTGGGTCACCGAGATCACATCTGCACAGCCAGCAGAGGCTGATTGCAGTGTGGGCTGGCACATCCTCGCTCCTCTGAACCACCACCAAGCGCTGCCCGCAGGGGCTGAGGGACCCAGGGCTCCAGCCCACCACCAGCCAGGGAAGGCTCAGCTCGCCAGCTGCCACTTCTTCACTGTCCTCAAGGACCCGACCTCACCGAATGCCAACGTATGTGCGACCAGTGACGACAAAATCACGTCAGCTTTTTTCTTTTTTTTTTTCTTTTGAAAGCGGCTGGAATTGAGCAGTTTGTGCAGAATCCTGCTGCGCTGAAACGGATTTCTGTTGCCATCTGGTGGTAGCTGAAGGGCACCTGGAAATGTAGACCATTGCCAAGATCCACCCCGCCCTCACCATTCTCTGAGTGGGGCTTGTTCTCCTCCACTAGAACGGGCTGCCCAGGGAGGTTGGTGGAGTTGCCATCCCTGGAGGTGTTCAGGAAAGGACTGGACATGGCACTTAGTGCATGGTCTAGTTGACAAGATGGTGATCCATCAAAGGTTGGATCAGATGATCTTGGAACAGGGGAGAATGTTAATGCCATTAGATTTTATTTAATTTTATTTTATTTTATATCTATATACAGGTTATACCTGTCATTGCAAGTGTTTTCAATTTTCACAGTTTTCAATTCAACATTGGCAATTTTCTTGACTGCTCCACACGCTGTAGTCAAGGGTTTCTCCTAACCTCTTAAACCTGCAGTTCAGCTCATCTAAATTAGAAATCTTCACTCTAGCTCTCAGAGTTGTTGAATGAGTCATCCACAGTCAGACAGCTAATGAATGGACAATAACCAGCCCCATCTGCCTGTTGCAGAAATCTCCTTAAAGGATTGCACCCCTGCTTATAGAGGAACATATGAAATACCATCCCTCTCCATCTAGCCCAGGGCTCCATCCTATCACTGGCTTAGGAGCAGAGGCCTTATCAAAGGCAGAGTTCCCACATCAGATGGTTTGCCCTGACATGTTCCTTTTGTGGGCACTATTGCAGCCTGGCTTAAACTGCAGCATCAGCATTTCTGCAGGTAGCCACAAATTCCCCCTCTTGTCAACTCATTACTCCCTGGCAGAGAATAATTCCCTTCCTGTTTAAGGAGGGCACCGAATTCATGGACAGTGCAGAAGCAGGGCCCCCTAACAGCATTTGCCTGTAGTCTTCCTTTGGTTTCTGCTTCCACCTATGCTTAGCCCTGCCTTTGTGCCTCCCCCTATGCCCGTCTTGCTCTTGACCCTATTCCCTGCTCCAGCCCAGCCACATCTGCCTGCTGGAACCACCCAACCTCCTTCATGACCATCTTGCCTAGACTCCAACAAACTGCCTTTACCAGTCAGGCAGAGAGCCCACAGAGAATTTCCCACTCTGTTTTTCCCAGAGGCAGGGATGACTCATGCCATCTTGTCACTCCCAGTTACTTAGCTGATGAAATCCCAGGAGCAGCCAGCCATACTCTAGGTCTGTGTGGATGTTGGTGCTCCAGCACCAGCTTTCGCCCCATCTGAAACAACCTGTGAAAGTGCAGCAGCTCCATCACTAGCCCCATCTTGGAGCTGAACCTTCCCTTGCACACAAAACTAATGAAGACCACTGATGTTGTCTTTGGTGCTGTGCACCTATGTCACAGGTTTTTTCGACTCAGTCTCCTGTGTTTGCTCTTGCTTGCCAGAGGTAGATGAGGGCCCAAACAAGGCATTCACTGCAGAAAATGAGGAATTGCTTTTAACCCTTTATTTAGACCCTGGGAGAGAGCAGTCAGCAGAAGCTGCACTCACAACATTAAACCAAAGGCAGGGGGACTTTGTGTGGATATTTGGCAGTACTGTGATTCTCGGGTCCCAGGAAGGCACTCTGCAATGCAGCATCTCTACTTCCAACCACTTTAGTTAATTTTTTTATCCTCTACATCACTTCTGACATCCACTGTCAAGACAGGAAGGCTGAGTGTTTGAGGGGCTCATAACTGGCAGTGGTTTTCACACGCATTTCTATACAGCTTCATGTTTCAACTCCATGTTCAGTGCATTCACAACTGAGAGCAGAGACAGGCACTAGACAGCGGTTTGCAACCACGCTGCTGTAAGGCAGGTGAGGGACCGATGGTGGTCCCCAGCCATTTTGAGTTAAACACCTGATTCCACAGACACCACAAAGGTAGGCAGCCCAAAATACCCCATCGACCTGTCCAGCCCATCACTCTGCTTCAAAATAAGGCAACCTTGTTATGCCACAGGCTGATGGCAGTGACGGGCCTGAAAGACACAGGAGAAACGTCATAGACACAGGATTTTGTTGAGAATGTTAATGATTTTTTACAGTTTAGGCCAGGAGCAGATCTTCATTCACTCCACACTATTTTGTGACAGAGATTACTTGGTTACACAACCACACTAGTAAATGAAATGGTGACTGGGAATGTTCCCTGACACTGAAATTTGACATCTAAAGTTTAGTTAGCAGCCCATTAGCAATCTTCTTTACAGTTCTGTACAGTTTAGAAGGCAGCACATGGCAAGGAATGTTCCAGAAGTAAGTGTGCTTGGAGCCAGACTGTTAGAGCAGGTAAGAGAGTTTAACAGTATGGCCACTTTTTGCCCATTAGCCTCAGGGCCAGACAAGAGTCTTGTTTAATTTACTACCAGAGTGAGTCTTGCTCTCTGAGTGGGCACAGAACCAATTTATTCACACTTTGTTCACTTTCCATATTTCCCAATTATTTTATACTCTCTGCATGTTACCAAAATAATTTGGGGCAAGGGACTAATGCAGTTTATGTTCAAAGGGTTCAAAGTCATCTTTCACTAATGTGTCTCTACATGTCATGTTTAATTCACTATGATGACAGAGTCAAGTCTATTGATTTTTTTTAAGTTGCATTGCCTGTAGAAAACTAGAGGTTGTTGTTGGTTTTGAGGATCTAGGTTACTGGAAACACTGTTGTCACCAGTTCAAGGGCATTGCTCTACCACAGAGTTGTGTTCTTCCACGATTCCCACTGATTTGATCCCAGACATGAAGACTCCTTAAAAGAACCAAAGCCAATGCTGATTTGAAACAAAGCCAGGTTACTCTAAATACTTAACATAGGGTTCCTTGTTCCCAGAGTTTCATCTACAGATGTCCACGTTGTTTCTGAGCTGGAAAGGAGAGCTTTCTTAAGTCTTGTGCTACCTATCAAGAACTGAAGAGGAAATACTGGGACATACAAGAGCCTCTTTCACTGCAGCCCTGAGCTACTGGCTTTGCATCAGTACTGGCTTTGCATCACTACAAAGGTGGAGTTGGGGAAGCATAGAAGTTCTCAATCCAATAGGATACGAATGGCAAACCAGGCCAGAGCTGGTCATTTTGAGTTTATGGCTACTCATCTTACTAACAGTAATTTTTCCAGAGGCTGCAGACCAACTCAGTTCTGAATATTTTGCGTCATCCTCAACTGCATAGCATAACCTCAGCAATGCCATTTTAAGCAACTCAGAGCAGAGTTCTGAAGTTGGAATTCTGAATTCTCAATCCAGAAGGACTAGGAATGATTCGTGTTAAGATTTCAAGGCTCACAGATTGAACCGACCCTCACAGATTGAACCGACCCTACCGGTGTTTAGGGACTCTGCAAATGTTTACTACCAATTTATTACGAAGTTATAAAGTAATTACTTTCCCTAACACAGACTCCTTAAGCAGAGAACAGTATTTTCTGGACAGCAGCCATTCAAAAATCTGTTGAAAACCTTACACAAGCCTTTATAAATAATTTCCCCCCTTCTATTCATCATGTGTTTTCTCAAATGTTTGAAACAAAAATCTTCTGATTATGCACAGGGACACAGTTGTCCCCATTCCTCATTCCTTGGACAGAAGGGTATCTGATCCTGACTATTCCTATAAACCAACAACTTCAGAACATAATTAGCAATACTGTCAAAAAATCCTGCAACTAATTAGGATCAGGTCTGGCCAATGGTAACACCACTTGAAGGAGTATGTTGTGCTTTCAAACGTAAACTGAACAGAAAGCTTTAATAGTTCAAAGAAGAAAGTGAATTAATTTAAAGTTAACTGGCTGTTTCCTTTTCCTGTTTCCACTCTACTGCCTCATGCTGAGTGAAAGAGTAGGACAGCAAATGCCTGTCTGTGAAAGGAAACATTAGTCAGTCCCCTTCTCAAGCTCTGTATCTCCATTTTAAATTCAGTTATGTTTCAGTCTGACTCACACACCTTTGGGACATTCTTCCTATCGTCTCTCCTGGGCATAAGTCACCTGACAGCTAATTCAGCATCCTCAGCCAGGAGGTTCCCCCTCAGAAACTCTCAACAGCTTGTGGGGACATAACCCTAACAAATGCCGGTGTCCCATGTGTGTTGTCGTTGATGACAGCACTAGACATTCATGAGAGCTACATTAATTTCTAGTTCTTTATGAAAGCTAGCAAAATATTTGGCTCAACCACTTCCTTCAGCAATGAATTTTCCACTGTAATCTCACGATATGGAAAAGAGTTTCCCCATTTTCACTCCCCAATTTTGTTGAATGGTTTCTTTGTTCTCATACTATGATACAGGCAGAACAGAAGCTCTCAAGTCTACTTTTCCTACTCTAGCAACTATGTCATGAACTATCTGTCCACTTTTATATCTCTCCTTTTCAATGTTTTTCTAATATCTCAGAGTTTTAACATGCCTTAATCGCTCATGTCACCGTTTTCTGAAGTCTCTTTGAGGGCACACTTCTGTGTCCTCTCTAGAGCATTCAGACAAGATTGTCCCCACTGGTGCTGAAATCTCATGCCTATGATTATTATAGAGTTAATTTAAACCCCAGAAGGGTAACATCAGCCCTTGCAATTGCACTGTTGACACTGGATTTCAATTACTGTTGCAGTGCCCAGTCACCTTCCCTGTTTAGGTCTGACTGAAGTCTTCCAGAGACCTCTCTAATACGACTGCTCCGATGTTGATTCATTGTTCCTTTTCCCCTTCTCTTCCCAGGTGAACGATAAAGAAATACAATACAGGACACAGGATAAATCCTTAAGACATTCTGCTTTTAACCTTTGGCAGGATGAAAATTGTTCAGCTCCACCCCCTGCTTGCTGCTTATGAGACAGTTCTTCTTCCAAGACAATTCTTTTCATCTTACACTGTAATGCTTAAACATTTTACCATTTTTTTGTTTGCAAAATTTAGGGAAGGAGGTTTGGAAAGTACCTATTTATTTCCGAATTTTCTTTTCTTACTGTTCACCCTAACTTTGGCCACTCTGTACATGTTTGTTCTTAAATTAGTAGCACCCTTCCAATTAAAAGCTCCTTTCCCTACCATCAGCAGTGTATCTGGCCAGCCAGCAGATCCTTCCTAGTCTCCATTTTACTAAGTAAGTTTTTTAAACCAAAGTTCTGATGATAGGATCTTCATTCTCCAGAAAATCCTAGAAGCCATTCTTACATCTGTTTCCATTTGAATGAATCTTTATTGAGAATGAATTATCAGAATTATTCACAATATTCTATATGAGATAGAAAATTCTTTTGATAATTTCCTGGATGCCATTTGCCTTTTAGAAGTTCATGGTGTGTGACCAGCTAATACTCAAAGATACTTTTGCTCCTTCTCTCTCATTTCCAGCTGGTGAATTCCCAGAAAAAAACATGTTATTAATCCCTATATTCATGGTAGTAAATTTTGCATACCTGAATCTCATCCAAGATTTCATTTTATCCATCTTTCAGTATTTGTTTATATCATCCTGATCATTCTGTTCTTGTGTCATCAGCAAATTTCATCCAAATGATCTTTTTATTTATGCCAAGGCCCAGAATTCAAATATGAAACAAGATAAGGCTCTGGAGTGAACTCCCTTAGTAATCCCTTTTCTCTATCAAGATTCTGCTTTTGTGAAGCAGTCTCCGAGGCTTTTTAAAAATCTAAATATATCAGATTAAATGTTTCTCTTTTATTAACTTCTTTATTGGCACATCCAGAAAACTCAGAAGAGGATTTATGAGATATTCTTTGCTTAAAGAATTAATCTTGGTTATCATAATCTTCCAGGTGTTTTGATATATTTTTAATTACCATTCCAACCAGCTTTCAAGAAACAGATAAAAGCTTTGCTCTTCCACTTCCCTGCTTCATCCCTATCACCTTTTTTTAAATTGTGGGTACTGTCTGTATTGTGTCCCCTGATGGTCTGATTCCACAGCAGAATTTTATGAGAGACCACATATTTTCCTAACTCAACGAGCTAAGGTGCCCAACTACTTCTCACTTGAAGTTCTCTGGAATTCTTGGAGGTACACCATATTATTTTAAAAATAATGTTTGGTCCCACATTTTTCCTTATGAAACCTCAATCTTCAAAAGCTGCTTAATTGTAAAAACACAGAATGCACACGGGACAGGAATATAAAAGCCTCAAGACTGAAGGTGTATCTGAAAAAGCAAAGTTTTTCTCCATTTTCTCTTTAACCTCGCCTGATCCAACACATCCACTAATCATATCACAAGCTTCCTGGCTCTCAAACCCTGTAAGATTCTCATTTATCCTTTTCATTCATTTCATTGTTTGCTCTGCAACTCCTTGTTGTATCTTCCCTACTAATTATTAAATGCCGCAAATTCAAGCTTCTCCGTACTGAAAATTTTGAAAAACCTCTTGCATGACTCCGAAATTAGAAGTTAAGTCACACAGGTATCCTATTTTCCTTTTGATCCACGGGAGCACTTGTCATCCAAGACTATTATTATTGCTGATATCATAGGTATCCGCCAGCACTTCTAAGAATTTTAATCTTTTACTATTAAGTCTGATGTCTGCTTCTCAGTCAGAATGCAACGGCATGAACCCCTCATTAGTCTGAGTTATTGCGATCAAACTTTATATCCTGTCTGCAATTTCACACCATCTGCTTTTGAAGTGGCAGACAGGCTGTTAATCAGACTCACTGTGCTTCAGTGCCTGTGAAGTGTAGTGGCTCTTTGAAAACTGACTTCAGGTTGTTCTTAGTTTACTGTTTCAAGCAACTTCTGTCCACGCTTACAGGCAGATGGAGCTTTCCTAGCTGCCAGCCCTATCCACGGCTTTCCTTCCCTGGCACCATTGCCCAATATGAAGACCCAAAGTTTGATGCACAAAGCAAGGTTTTCCTTTAAGGACAGCTACCAACTGATCTTTGGGTTTGTTCACTCTAAGTATCTGAAACTTAGAATACAATTTTGTTAATTTCATATGAAGGGCCAGTATCCAGCTTCCTCTTTCAGGGCTATTTTAATCCTGCAGGGCTAATAAGCAGGAAAAACAGTAAAAATTATTTCAGCCTGTCAAGTCAGAAGATTAGTCAGAACACACCTAAATCTCTCAACTGCTGAGTAAGAAGGTACCTTTTCATGTAGGCTTTTTAGAGGAGAACTTTATAACTTTGCTGTACCTGGTATTCATTGAGCCCATGGTAATATAACATGTAACAGTACCTCTGTGAGCTTTTGGGCTCATCTTTATCAATTATTTTGGTCTCTTTTATTATCAACTTGTCTGTCTGTCCAACTACTGAAATGTTTCACTTGTGAGTACTTCATAATCCTTAATGTAGTAACTCTACGTAAACCTTCCGAGTCAGGAAAGTGCAATTATGGAAATAAGTTTCTCATGGAAAACTCAGAAACCTGTGTACAAACTTCTGTTGCAATCTTTCCAGAACACATCCTTCCCAGAGGCCATTCAGTGCACAACTTGACCACAGAAAACCTGTACGACAAGCTGGGGCAGACAAAGCACATCATGGTTAAAATATTTTCCCCAGTTTGTGGGAGATCTGGATCCCAGCTCCTGCCTCCCTGCACTGCCTTCTGTCAGAAATACCACAATCTGAACACGCAGTTGAGCATTTTGCAGTATTTGTCCTTTTTTATCTTCCTGGGATCTCCCATATACTGCCTGAATGTCCTGAAAGCAGGGGTTTATAATCCACATATTTCTGTCTCTGTGAGTATTTAATCAATCTTTCACACAAAGAGGAAGTTGTTCAACAACAAAAAAAAAGCCTTAAAAAAGCAACGACCTTCAATTACCTGGATAACAAGATGCTGGATAACAAGAGCATTTACCTAAGATATGGTGGCATGTCTTTCTTTCAAACAGGGCATTTGACCTCAGGACACAGAAGGAGCAGTGTCCTTCTGCCCATGATCCTTGGGAATGAGCCCTACTCTGTCCCTGTGCTTATCTACAGCCACTATGCCTGTCTATAAGATCAAGGGAAAAGCGGGTGAGCCAGGTTTAAACCTCTGCTATAAAGCTATGAGAAGAATGAAGGTCCCTTGCAGAGATCTAAAAAAACAAGAAATAAGGGACCAAATACAGGAAACAGACTTTATTTTTGTCCTTGCAGAGGGAAAGGTCATGGTACAAACTAGAGATTTAAAAGGCTTAAGAGAACCAGAATGAAAAGAGACATTACAAATGCACCAATTAGGGGAAAAGCTTCAGTTAGAACTTGTGCCTTGTCAGTCATCAAAGAATCCAATTACAAGACCAAAACTGGTAAGGAACCAGGCTTTGTTAGTTCTGTAATTCACAGAACTACCTGCTTCAAAGCACATTAAAGTGCAGCTGTAGCCTGAAAAATGACTGTCACACATGTGATGGCATGGAGCCTGCATGGAGTCAGGCTTGAAGCAAACAAAGACCAAACCATCAGTCACTAAGAAATGAACGCTGGGACTTTCCTTCTTTTGACAAAGCCTCTCTGTATGGGAAGCACAGCCAATGTCCCTGTCTTGGACTTCTGAGGATTTCAGGGAAGAGTTCATACTGTTGCAGGTCCTATTTGAAAGCAGGGATGGAATGATGGCAGAGACAGGACAGTCCATGTAGAAACCACTTTTGTGGATAACAAGAGACAGAGGGGCTTCTGACTACCCAAAATATACCATTATCTTCACCAGTGACTAAACCCTCTGGAACACAGCTGATTTGATTTTTTTAACACAGCCTGGCAGGGCTACACTGGCACACTCCTCAGGAAGGCAGTGGCTGTAAAAGAGAGAACACACTCTCTTGTTGAGAGGCTGAGTGCAGTGTAAGCAGGGCAAGGATACACTTCACCCTGAGAATTCAGTCATACCCTCTGAGCAAATGACTAAATTAAACTCAAAACGCTTCCAGGACAAGAGGACATAGTCTCAAGCTGCACCAGGGGAGGTTTAGGTTGGACATCAGGAGCAATTTCTTCACAGAAAGGGTGATTAGACATTGGGATGGACTACTCAGGGTGGTTATGGAGTCACTGGGGACGTTTAAGGAGACTGAATGAGGCACTCACTGCCATGGTCTAGTTGACATGGTGGCTACTGGGCAAAGGTTGGACTCAACGATCTCAGAGTTTCCAATCTTTTCCAACTGAATTGATTCTGTGAATCTGTGATTTTACCTGCACGTACAGCAGCACAAGCACACAAGGGACAGCAGTAGGAACACTGCCCTCCTTTGCACACCACGCAAGCACTGTGCTGTGGAGAGACCCCCACAAACTAGAGAGATGGGCAACCACCAGCTTTAAGAAACTTAACAAGGGCAAATGCTGGATCCTGCACCTGGGACAGGGAGGGGATTGTCCTGCTCTGCTCTGCACTGGGGCCACCTCACCTTGGATATTGTGTGCAGTTTTGGGCACTGCAGTATAAGAAAGATATTAAGCTCTTAGAGAATGTCCAAAGGAGGGAAGCGAAGATGGTGAGGGGCTTTGAAAGGAAGCCGTATGAGGAGTGGCTGAGGGCACTTGGTCTGTTCAGCCTGGAAGACTGAGGGGAGACCTCACTGCAGTCACAACTCCTTGTGAGGGGAAAAGGAGGAGCAGGCACTGATCTCTTCACTCTCGCGATCAGTGACAGCACCCGAGGGAATGGCATGAAGCTGATTCTGGGGAGGTTTAGGCCTGATATCAGGAAAGAGTTTTTCACACCAAGGATGGCTGGGCACTGAATGGGCACCGCAGGGCAGTGCTCACAGCACCAACCCTGTCTATTTAGAAGCATTTGGACAACGCTCTGGGGCACATGGGGCAGTGCTTGGGCTGACCTGTGCAGGGCCAAGAGGCAGCCCGGCTGCTGCCGGTGGTCGCCCCCTCTCTGGGCACACACAGCGCCCTCACACCACACGGAGCCCCCTCTCTGGGCACACACAGCGCCCTCACACCACACGGAGCCCCCTCCCTGGGCACACACAGCGCCCTCACACCACACGGAGC
>JAWWMP010000001.1:29141455-29172111 GCA_035047865.1 Dendrocincla tyrannina | reverse complement strand
CGCCCCGGCCCCGGCCCCGGCCCAGTCCCGCGCCCCGGCCCCGGCCCCGGCCCCGGCCGAGCCCCGCGCCGGGGAGACCGCACCGGTACCGCCCCCGCGCTGGGGCAGCCCCGCCGCCCGCCACACGTTCCCTGGCTGGATGCGACACGGGGAGGGGAGGAGCCGCCCGGCCGCTGCGTGCGGGGGCTCCGCGCGCTCTTAAGGTGGTCCGGAGGTGCGGCGAGAGCGGGGCGGGCGGGGTGTCCCCGGAGGGGCGGGGGAAAGGCGCGGCGGCGGGGGCGGCCCGGGGCGGGAGGGCCGGGGAGCCGGGCGGGGGCTGGCACCGGGAGATATGAGCCTGCCACGGGAGGGATGCCGGCGGCGGGGACGGGGAGCGCCTTGCCTGGCCCCGTGTCCGGGGGGTTCCATGACGGTGAGTCCCGAGCTCCCGGCATGTCTGGCTGGCACTGGTGGAGGTGCCAGGTAGTACGGCCTTTCCTGCAGTCAGGATCCCAAACGTGTTCAAAATGCTGGCGTTTAAACCACCAGTTCTGGTCTCTTGATTGTGTAAGATGCATCATTACACTGGTAGGTATGTTATTTCCATAGAAACTCTTCAGGGCACATAATGCGAGCAACTAAAGTAAATTTTTATACATATATTTACAGAGTCACAGAATCAGTTAGGTTGGAAAAGAACTCTGAGGTCATCGAGTCCAACCTATGACCAAACATGACCATGTAAAGTAGACCATAGCACTGACTGCCATCCACTGTTTCCTTCAACACTTCCAGAGATGGTGACTCCACCACTCCACCACCTCCCTGGGCAGTCCATCCCAATGTCTAATTAAACTGTCAGTGAAGAAAGGCTTCCTAATGTCCAGCCTAAGCCTCGCCTGAAGCAGCTTGTCCTCTCATCCTGTCACTTTTTGGGAGAAGAGACTAACCCTCACCTGGCTATGGCCTTCTTTCAGGGAGTTGTAAGATAACGTCAGCCCTGAGCCTCCTCAACACCCCCAGCTCCCTCCTCTCTTCTTGAACTTACACACAAGTACATAAAAGAAAGAATTTCCTGGATAAGAGGATTTGAGAAAAAGCTACAAGCCAAACACCAAATCCCGTAGCCAAGGAGAAAAACATGTTAGGGTACCTGCACATTATATGGCATTGCTGAGATGCCTGTTTACTACTGGTTGCAAATGGAAGGAACAGTCTTTCAACCAGGATGTGAAAGAGAATTCCTTCCCAAATACTGTGAGTTTCAATGTCCTAACTGCCAAAAAACAAAGCCACCTCCTACACCTTCCTGGATGCCAGAAGCCCCAGCTGCCCGCTACCCATCTGTCAAAATGTACAGCTTTCCTTAGACAAGTATTAACAATTCAGTCAGGCACAAAGGCAGTGACATCTTGAAAAAATTAGGAGAAGAATAAAATATATTGAATGTAATGTAAAAATAAGTTACATGGTGACTAGTTTTCTTTTTTCCCCCATGTTTCCATCTGCTCTCCTCTGTCTTCTACTTAGCTTGGAAAGGGTTTGGGATGTGTCTTTGTTCTCTGAATGCTAAATATGATAATGGGTTTTGATCCATTCACCTCTGTGCATCTCTGCCACACTGATCCTTTGCCTTGCCTCCCTGGGGCACTTTTTGTGTTGGATGGAAATGTTTGTATTTACATTCTTTCAAGTAGTGGAACAAGTTAGTTACATCATATCTTTTATTGTCTGTAAAAAGCAGGTAGTATTTCAGGTATTCATTTGGGAGAGAGGATCCTGAAAACCAAAATGAAAAATAGGTAGGGAACACACATTGGATGCCTGGCACATGTCGAGTCCAACCGCAGCTTTTTAACACCTCTGCAGTTGGCTACAGATCAAACGACTTACAGATACCACCAGTCAGTGCCTCCCAGCACAATGATGCTCCTGTCTCATCTCTTGGTAAAGAGGAGCCTGAGCACTGTATGGACACAAATCCCAGCTAGAAGGGGACTGGGTAACTTGGTGTGGGAATAGCAGATAGACCCAAAGACCACAAAGCTTAAACAGAAGTCCAAGGAGGGGCAGAAGGAAAGGAAACTGAAGCTAAGATGTTCCCCCAGGACTCGAGTAAGGCTAAGAGAAAGGACAGAGCTCTGCTGTAGAGGTGGGATGGAAAGAGATGGTTTTTGGACCTTAGTAATGATCAAGGACATGATAATGGGATCTGTAGTATGAATATGGGAATATGAATAATATGAATAATATGAATATATGAAAAGGGACAGGAAACCCTCCTTGACAGAGAGAAGAACAGTAGCCTAGGGAGAAGAGCTATGACTAGAGCTGCTGGCATAGGAGCAGAAGAAAGGTTTGGTGTGGGAAAAGAAGGACATAGAGTATCCTGAGAGGATGAGGGTGACTGACTTCCTGAAATGAAGGCATTGAACTTTGACACAGGTTTTGACTTGTTCAAGGAATGCAAGGAGTCATTGCAGGTGCAACGGTAAACTAAGCCCTGCAAGAGCAGCAAATCTTACAACACACCCTCTACTATCAGAACAATTTCCATATTACAGTTTCCAGAAGGAAAAAACCCCAATTACTCAGAAAATGCCATTTCCTCCCAGCATGTGTGCTGTCCGCTTCTCCAAACCTTACAGACATGCTGCTGTTTGGAAGGATGCAGATGTGAAACTACCCACAGAAAGAAGAGATTATCAAATGCAGGGAGTTTTTCAGTTAACTGGGGTAGGGACCCTGAGTGAGGCTGTTTTTCGGTCGTGCATTTCAGATTGACCTGTCAAAGTGACCTGCCCACGACACTGGCTTCAGGTGCAGGAGAATGCCAGGCAGCACCTTCTTGCCTACACATTTTGGCATTTTGGAGAATGTGGTCTATTTAGTGTGCTTCAGTCCTGTTTAGTGTCATAAAATAATGGACTGTTGCCTTGGTCTGCAGCCCGAGACACATGATGAACATGAAACTCCCAGTTTTTGGCCAGCTGGGTGACAGTGGGACAACGCTATATGTAACTCACAGAATGGGTCAGATTGGAAGGAACCACAGTGGGTCATTTGGTCCAACCTTCCTTCTCAAGAAGGGTCATCCTAGAGCACATGGCACAGGATTGTGTCCTGACAGTTCTTGCGTATCTGCAGTGAGGGAGACTCCACAACCTTTCTGGGCAATCTGTTCCAGTGTGTGGTCACCTGCACAGCACTGAAGTTCTTGCTCATTCAGGTAGAATTTCCCGTACATAATTTTCTGCCTGTTGCTTGTTCATCCTGGTATTTGGCATCACCGAGAAAAGCCTGGCCCTATCCTCTTGGCACCCCCACTTTGGCTATTTATACACTTTAATGAGATAAATTAATGGGGTTTCCTATATGGTTCTAGCTGGCTGTCGCACAATAGGAGAGAGAGCGATGAGCCTTTAAACAGGGTTGTGGTGCAAACACCTTGTACGATGTGGCGATGTCCCCGGCATAGGTCAGTGCCAAACACGAGGCGTGAGGCACTACCAGGCTCGGAGAGCTGCTCTGGGGCGGGAGCTGGTCCCCGAGCACCCAGGGCTGGAGCTGGGCACAGCCAGGCCCCACCGGGGCGGGGGGCGATGTCCCCCCAGCCGAGGGGCGGGCAGAGCTGGCAGCTGTGAGGGCCCCGGCGGAGCGGGCGGGACAGCCGCGGCTCGGCCGGCGCCTCCTTAACCCGGGGAGGCGGGGGCGGCCGCGGCCGGGGGGAGCCGGGGAGGCGGAGCGGCGGCCGGGGCGGAGCCGGGGCCTGCAGTGGAGCCGCAGCCCGGAGCAGCAGCCGCGGGAGCGGCGGGGCCTGCAGGGACTGAGCGCCGCCCGGGCCGGGCCGCCCCGCACCGGAGCCCGGGGAGCGCCCCGCCGACGAAGCCGCGGCCCGGCGGAAGGCGGCGGAGGCGTCGCGCAGCCCCGTGAGCCGCCGCGGCCTCCCGTGGTAGCCGAGCCCGGGCAGGAGGAGCCGGGGCCTGGGGGGAAGCCAGGGACAGCGGCCGGGGTGGGGGGACACCCCCGCGGCCCGCCGGGGTGGGGGAGAGGCCCTGCCCGCCGCCCCCCGCCCGGTGCGGGGACACCCCGGCCGGCCCCACGGCCAGGCCCCTTCCCCGCAGCTGGTGAGGCAGCCTGACACTTGCCCCCTTCCCCGCGAACGAGCCGAGGGTGCGCAGAGGCCCCCGGCACTCAGCCTGCCTAACTAGCTAGAAGCAGGTGTGCTCTTCCTCGCTGTGGGGTAGAGTCTTCTGGGGCTCCCTCGATACAAGGGGAGAGGTGTCCTCAGACCCCAGTTTCTGAGGGTTGTGAGAATAACCCTTACCACCTACTCCTGCCTGCTACTGAGGGAATTCCTCCCTCAAGCAGAGCAGACAGCCCTTCCCCAGACCAGATAGTAACAGGGGAGTCTTCACAGAAGAAATCCTGTATGCCCAAGACAGGCAGTCCCCAAGACAGAAATAAGCTCCAGATACTTACCTAGTAATTTTAATTATTTACATCTGCACAGCGGGTGGCAGAGTGAAACAAGGGAGAGAAAGCAGAGGCAGATTTAGCTATTCTTTCCTTTTCCAGTTGCTGCTAACTGGAGATAAAGGTAATTTCCAATACTGATCTCATCCTCCTTCATCCCAAGGAAGATCCCTCATCGCCTAATCCCAAGAGGGTTTTCTTCAAATACCTTGTGCAAGGAGAGAAGACACACCTCCTAGTTACAGGGAAAGGAAAAGGTAGATTTCGCTGATAATATCCACAGAGATAGCAAGAATTTTTTTCAGAGAAAGATATTTTCCCACCCTTAAGGACAAGGTGTATCTAGGGAAAAGAAAAGAGATTTCCACGTAGGGAGATTGGGGAAATTGATATCTGAAATAATCTATCAGTGAAAAAAATCTGTCGGTCTCCCAGGGGAACACCCCTTTAGTAGTTAGCTGCCAAAGGGAGAGAGGATCTCCATCCCAGGATAAGCCCAGCAGTTTTAGGGGACTGACAATCCCAAGGAGATTGTTTTAATACTCAAGATCCTGATTTCATCCACAATCCTTTCACCCTCAAAATATTTCTTGAAAAAGCTCTTGGAATAGCTGATAGCAACACTCTGAGCATGGGTCTCAGAGAAGGAGTGTGAAGGGCAGCACCCCAGCAACCAGCACTGAAGATAATCCACCTCCCTCCAGAAAATCTTCCAGACAGAGTGAGTGACCACGTTATATCACCTCTCTATTCCTAACTGTCCTTCTCTCTTGCCTTCTGTCCTTGTTTTCTGTGTCTCTTCTCTCACTGTGTCTGCTTTGCTTTTAATCTTTTCTCTCATTCTGTTTCTGAACCTATCCCCAGGCTTCTTTTTCTGTGTGTCTTTCTCTGTCTCATTTAGCTCCCTTATATGCTGTATGGAATTAACCTGATTCTTTCCCTTACTGTTTAGCTTATGGGAGACCTTATCCCTATTTAATTGTAAGAAACCTCTGCCCTTTCCCTCCCTGGTTTATTTGTCCTGAACTCAGCCTGTATCATCACTGGTGTGAATTAATTTATGTCATTTAGGGGTCATTGAGAAGGATAATACTGGCCAAAAAAAGCTTTGAGGAGACAGGAGCAGTGACTTGTAGTGCCAGTGTCCAAGGATGCACCCATGGGGTGGAGTGTCAGTTCTCCGTGTGGGTCCTACTGTGCTTGAGAGAATAAAATCGTTGTGTGATGCAGTCCTCACTGTGCCTGGGATCCAAATGTACAGGTCCCCATGCAAGTGTTCTGAGATGCATGTCCTAATGTACCTAAGGGACTGTGGGATGAATTCTGGAAAGAGTGCCCTTGAGAGTGGGTTCTGTGGTGCATGGGGGCCTGGGAATGAAAACCATGACAGTGCTGGTGGAACCTGCTCCGAAAGCCAGAAGAAGCCATGCGGTTGCCACCAGTCTTCATCTGTGTTTTGTGCTGTGTTCAGGGTCTAGGAATGTGAATCCTAATGCTGGTACTGTGTGAGCCAAGCTGCTGCTTTTTGTAAATGAGGCAGTTAATTCCCAGTCACAAATGAGTATTCTGACACCAACGTAATGATTTCCTGAGGAATCAAGTCTGAGGGAGACTTCATCTCAAATGAAGCCAAAGCATTTTTCAGTAGCAGAAGAATCATGCCTAAGGATATCTCACCTGAGGTATTCCTATTTCTGTTCTTCAGTGAGATATCAGCGAGGAAATCCAAGATCAAAGGGCCAGGGCAGGAACCCCTTTAGAAGCCTTTTGGGAGAGCAGTTGTTAAACAGGGAGTCCCTAAAGAAGGAACTCCTTGGTGTAATGTGCTAGCAAGATCAGACAAAAGATGCCAAAGTGATCCCCCATTTTGGCAGAGAATTCTGTCAGTTATCCATAGCTTCAGAAGGTGCCTCTTTCTAAGGGAAGGCTGAACCACCTGGCATACATATGTTCTGGGGGTACTGTTAGATGCCCTCCTACCTGTTGCCCTATAGTTATGCAACCAGCCTGTTTTGAGTACAGCTGTGTTATCTAGCACAAGGGAAGAGATAACAGGCATTCTGGCCTTTGTACATTCAAGGGGGTAACTCACTTCTCATGCTCCTGAGGTTAATTTACCTCATGCTGCCCCCTTCCTCACAGTAATGACTTGACATTTTTCAAGTGCTTTTGGCTCTGATGGATGCCAGGGCATTTTACAGAATATACATGCCAGCCTTAACAAAATTTCGCTCTTCCACAATTATCTTTCTGCATACGAAACATTTTTTTTCTTCCATTTATGATAAAGATTTAAGATTTTTGTACTTGCTGCCTGAGCATTAAATATTCATGACAGACATACAAAGCTGAAAGTGGTGTGCTGTAGACTAATTGTTATATATTTGTTAATTGCTGGCAGAGCATTCAGTACTGACTTGGACACAAAATTAAGACTATCACTGCTCTGAAGATCTCAGAGTCTGAAAACACAGCTATATAAAAGCTAGGGCATACTCATAAATATAAGGGAAAAGAGAATAATTTTTAGAGGGCGTAGCTCTTCACTGTGATCATGGTATTCACATCAAATGTTTGTCACAGGTGAAAATGCAGCTTCCTCTGAGATGGAATACTGCAGCTGTTCTGCACCATTTATTTTGTACAAAAGTATTCATAAAAGAAAAAGGGAGAGTATTATTTGTCTTCTTGAAAGTGCAAGGTACTTTATAGACACATTTAAATGAAAGTGCTATGTCTATAAGAGTTCACATTAAGAATGTTAAACCTGAAGACCTAAAATTAGATGTTAAAAACCACATTAATGTACCTAAGTAAATAGCCTAATTCTTGTAAATCACCAGGAACGTAGAGTTGGCTTCAACAGAAACAATGCAATCTTCAACATCTGAGTAAGGAGACAGTTATGTGTGTATAGGTTTGCAAATTTAAATTTGGACATTCATGCTTCCAAAAGTTGACTTTTTGAATCAAAACAGTCTGATCCTGTCCTTTGGGCACTCAACTCCCATCTGAGAACTGAGCGTGTGGCATTTCTTAGGTCAAGCTCTTAAGTAAAATGAAATGAGATGGTGTAGAGAGTTATGGGAAAAGGATCATATTATGATCAGGAGGTTATAATGTTTATGTGCTCTATAAGTTTTTGGGTTTTATCTTGAAATCTGGTTTGGTAGGCAAGTTTCTAGGGTAGAATAAGGAGTCTGAGAAGTTGGAATGTAAGAATGAAATACAATAAACAGTTTGAGCAGTTTGGGTCTAATTTTCCAGTTCAAGACAGGATTGTGACTTGTACTACTTCTGGTTTGGTTTTTTGTTGTTTTGGGTTGTGTTTTGTTGGGATTTTTTTCCCTAAAAGTACAACTAGTGTCACTGGAGTAGTTCATTCTTACCACAGAGATACGGTTATAGCTTACTACCTCCTCCTCTAAACTTCATCTGACCTTCATATAGTGGGAGATTGTCTGCATCCCAGTTTGGATCTTTGGCCCTTTACTTCAAGTGTCATAAAGGAGGTATGGTTAGTGGCAACTGTGATATGGACAGCTGTCCCTCAAGAGCAGGACTGGGCTGATTATCTCATTTTACACAGCTGTCAGACAGGAATTAGATCTTGGTCATTAGCAACCAAAAGATGAAAAATGCTTTTGGACTAATTTTTCCATTTACTCCTCCCAGCCTTGGGTAGAATTGTAACCAGTGACTTTCACACAGAACCCTCTGTGTTTTGTAGTACTCCATTTGCCGAATCTGGTTCTGAGTGGTGCTTCAGAATTGAAACTTCAAAAATTGTTTCTAGCATTTTCAGTCTGGAAGACAACTTAGAAAAGATGCGTAGTCCCAGGGTTAACGGTCAGCCTAATACGGTGCCCCTAACATGTTTGAACTCTCTAGTTGTGTTAACTCTGAAGCCTGAAGAAAAGCCTTTAACTCACTGTATTGCTGGCAGTTGCACATGTTATTTTAGCGAGAATAGCCAGTTGATGTGTTCAGCCTCTAAATGCTTGTCGTCTTGGTAGGAGGCCGTATTGCTACTTGCTGTCTGTTCTGCTGGTTTTGTTTGCTTCTTCTTTCTAAGGGATATATGATGAACCTAAAAGTCTCTAACATATTTCTTCCCTGTACTCATGTTTTTCACTTTTAAGGGCTGTCTGTGTATTACTGAGAGAACAGGCATGCTGCAGTATGCCTTCACAATTAATTAGTTGTGAATTCTCATTTTAAGTTAGAAATGAAATGCATCATACTGGGAATGTGTCAAAATTCGGAGATCTCGCAACCAAGTTTAGAATCCATTTAATGTTGTATCCTGTGGTGCTTTGCCAAGATTTGGACTAGCTTGTTGCTCTGTCCTTCTGTTTTTGACCTGCCCAGTCTTCTACACCATCCTATTATGTATCTTAGACTTGTTGTCTTAAAGGCAGATGGCACAAATTTTGCTCGTACCTGACCTTTCTGAACCTTTTCTTGAACGCCTGGGTTCTGTAGCATTGCGTGACACTCAGGTTCCTCTCCTGCACCTTTAAGGCCCAGCATGTTTCCACCCTGCCTACTTCTTGACTCGCGTTTCCTCCTACACCCCACTCCTCCTCTCACTTGTCCCTGTTCTTTGCATCTCATTTTCCTTGTGGTCCCTTTGGCATTCTGTCCTGTGGTCCTACAAGACTTAAGATTCTGCTTTTCTTTTCATCAAGCAAGCAACCCTCATCTCTCCTCTAGGATTCTTCACTGGCCGGAATCCTTTCTTACTATATCTCACACATTTGGGTCTGACTTCCACACCTGCATTTTGACCTGTTCCTGGTTTGGCTTTCATTAGATTATATGCCTATGGGCACATTGGTCTTTTCATCTGAGGTTATCTCAGGATATTTTTTTTTTTTAATCACTGAAAATAACCAGTTCTGCTTGGCTGGAGCATGGCACTTTGTCTCCATAGACCAACTCATTCACTTTCATATCCTCTCTTCTCCTCTGGTCCCTCTCTTTCCTCAGGAATAGCTAGATTGTGGTTGGTTAGAAGGAAAACCCCTTGCATTACGTTCTCTGGTTTCCTCTACCACTTGAGAATCTTCGTTTTCAGAACGAGGTGAACAGTTTGTTCAAGGCCCAGTAGCTCATTCCTCGTCTTTCTGAGCTGGTGAGTTTAATTGATGTGAAGTCAAGAACTAAGGGAGTGTGTGTTCTTCTTTGGCCTTTTTTATGTGTAAGAGAGACTGAGTAATGAGGGACAGGGTGAGATGATGAGTGAGAGCTTTTATACCTCGAGGAAAAAATATTTGCTTTTTTGTTTTTTACAATTAGCAATTCAAATTTTGTTTATGCTCTCTGCTGTATAAAGACTGTGGCTGATTATAGCAGAAATATGTAATTACTGTTAAAAGTTCAAATCTGAATAATTGGGAAGGAATCTGAACTCTCTGTGGTCACAAATTAAAGAAACAAAGTTTCTGAATTCTCAGTTTCCCCCCCAGAAAACTGTGGTTAAGTAAAACCAAGACAAATTTTCCCTTCCCATCAGGAACTTGCAGAGAAAAGTAAGCAAGCTGCTAAAATAGTTACATCTGAAATTCCCTTTATCTCCACCTGAACAAAGCAGACAAGCTTTGAATGTAGAGAACTGGTCTGGGATTTGGGAGACCCCATCTTCTCTGCATGGTTCTGCTACTCCTTTGCTGGCTGACCTTGGACTGCACAATTCTCCATGCATGGTTTCCCATTTATCCTGGAATAGGTTATTATAAGGGTTCCAAAGTATAAGGATGAAAACCACTTTATAATGGCTGGGTGTTCTTGCTGTTGATTGCCTTAATTACAATGTAATATTGAACTTGAAATGAATATTGAAATGTCTATATGCTGGTTTTTGTGACATTAAGAAACAGCGAAAGCCTGATGCCCAATTAATTTTTGTTTCATGGAAGGACTGGTGACCCCAAAATCAAAAGATCCTGTACTATGTCTGCAGTCTAGAACTGTTCTGTAAGTTGATTTCAGTATAGTTATTCTCATTCCCTTGGAGCTTCTTCTGAGATCTGTGATGACCTTTTCTTGGCCAGGTCTCAGGGTCTCTATTCCATCTTCATCCTTCTTGGCTTCCCTGCTGTTTTTGACACTTGATCATGCCCAGTCTTGAAATCTTGTCCTCCCTTGACTTTTGTGTCAGTATTTTCCTGGTTTCCCTCCTACTGTTCTAGTCATTCATTCAGTAGCTTCTGCACTAAGCTATTTACCCTCCTCCTTTTTTTTTTTTTTAAGTTAGACACAATGACCCACTTCTGGTGTCTTCTCTTTGCTTTTCTTTACCTCCTTCACTCCAGGGATATTAAATTATGCAACTTTGCACTGCCTTAACATATTTTTTTTAGATTAATTCCTGCAATTGCTGAGGCCAATACAGAACTCTAGAAAGCTCCTTTGAGATTTCCCTTTGTTTCCTGCTTTCCTCTGTTGCAAGCCTCCACAGTTGGGCCTACAACATGTTCTTGTTCTGAATATATAAGATGGGGATTCACTTTCCAGTTCTTGGCCTGAATCTTTTGCTGATTCTTACTCAGTTCTTTGGGTAACCCTTATGTTTCACCTTCATTCACCATCTCTGTTGCTGCTAGCTGTTTTTACTGGCCTCTGACAACTGTGTTACCTTCTTGACTTGTTAAAAACCTGATTACTGAAGCTGTCCTCCTGTCATGTTTTCTCAACACGTTGCCATCTCCTCCTTGACAAGCCTGTGCTTTGGCTACCATCCACCACATAAGGTTCCAGCTTCTTGTACTCACTCTAAGGGGCCTTCGCATTTATGTTTCTCCCCTGTCTGTCGTTGTCTCTTACTGCATTGTCCTTTGCTCTGCCAGCAACATAAGCGTGACATTGTGCTTTTCCATTTTTTACATGAGCATCTCTTCGTATTCTTCCTCAGCTGACTCATACCTTGATACACACAGGAATACTGCCAGCCAATAGAGGCCAGACATACTGGAAACTACTTATTTCATAGAATTGTAGACTCATTAAGGTTGGAAAAGACCTCTGAGATCACAGAGTCCAACTCTTAATTGCATATTTGCAATTTACTGTTTTCAAATATACAAATAACGATTTTGAGCATATTTGAAAATTATTCAAGAGGTCTAACTGATACTCAGAGGTAGTTATCTTACTACATGTACCTCCTTCTCCCTGACTTCTTTTGTGAAGAAGGATGATTGCAAGAGTAAATAAAGATTTTCATAAGCAAAGACACAACATCTCAGAGCGGGCTGGTCAGGGTTAGAGCAGAATAATATTTACTTGTAGCTTCAAGGTGACAACTGTGGCAAGCATGTGTATGGAAGAAAGGAACCTCTTTCACTGTCTGTAGAGAGATGAACAGAAGATTTAGTTTCAGGATGATGCACAAAATGGAGCATTTTATGAGTAGGACGCAGTAAGCCAAGCAGCAATACTAGTGTTTTAAGCAAGGAGAAACCATTAATGAGTGTGTTTTCTGTGGCAGTGTGGTTCTGAATCCTCTTGACCTTCAAGCTTGGTACAAATTTTTACAAGTTGTGAACCTAGCCAGGGATTGTCAGGTGTTTCATCTGCTGGAAGGCAGTTCAGGAGTTTAGTTGAGAATAACAGCTAACAGAATAATAAAAAGGAATTATGTTAAAACAGTGGTTGAGACCTGATTTATGAGCTTCTCACAGTATTGCTTTATTCTTCTGATCATTCTCCAACTTCAGTTGCAGCTGTGCTTTGCTCTCAAACTCCTCTTTAACAGGCTTTTCTGCAGTGGTTTGGTAACCTCAGCCCTGACAGTGTGTGCTGGATGTACATTTTGGGCACGTGCTTTACAACTAATCTGCATTTGCTACCGATTTCCTTATTTCCTATGAATTCAGTACATAGTTCTTGCTAGTGCTTGATACCCATTTCCACAAGTGGGTTGTGGCTTGTTTTAGCAACTGTTGCAGAGTTCATATTGACTGCTCTATTTTCAATGGTTCAACCTTTGGTGAACAAGTTCTGACCACTTGCAGTCAGATTTCCATTTTCCCTATACCTGGCTGCCATTCCTTTCTCTTATTTAGAAGCTTTTCACTATTACTATTACATTAAACTGCAAAGTTAACAGTAATTTTTCACTGAGAGACTCATTTTTTTAATGTGAATAAGAAGACGGTTTTCATTTATAAGCACATGCTACTCACAGAAACCCAAGTTAAAAGAATGTATCTGCAGTGCTGTGCAGATCTTCTGAGCAAGATATTCCGAATGCTGATTCTGACTTCTGATGTTGTCTCTAATTTCAGAGACAATCTGGATATTGTATCAGTGTTTGCATATCTTGTACTGAAGGTTTATGAGTGGATCTGATTCTGATATGCGGTAGAATTGAAATCCTTCTCTTCAACTTGTGTGCTCCCATAAGGCTGGGGGAAATACCTGCTCTTAGATATTCTTTCTCTACCACAGACTTCCTGGTTTCCAAGGGAAAATTTCATTCCAGATATGTGCTCATAAATTTGAATTATTCCCAAAACAGTACCTGATACCTTTCTCAGTGTAAGAGTAATTATTCCGTTAATATTGTTAAAGCAAATGTCAAAGATTTCTCTCCTGCCTTGGCATATGTTTAGAATTACAGCTCCTACTTCCTATGGTAAAATATTGCATAGTGGTTCTGAGGGTGGAGGGATGCTGTAGAGACATTTCTGTTGTGGTGATGTATTTTCATTGTGCTTCTTCAAAGTGCTTGGTTTACTTTTTACTTCAGATCTGTTATTGGGAGAGTTGTCATGGGACATTTGGCTTATTATTAGAATAAATCTTTTCTAGTAGTCTTACTACAAAGGAAATAACTTCCAGCTCAAAAGTATTTTAGGCATACCAGTATTTTCAGTATCATTTACTGTTTCTTTTGACAGGTGTTACATATTCCCCCCTTTCCCTTACACGGCACCATAAATAAACAAACTCGTCCTAACTTTGAATAGATATTTTCAGACTGTCTAAGGGGTGTCTGCAATGTTTGTGTAATATTTCTCAATGCATTTTTTTTCCTGCATGTTTATGTAGCAGACAACAGAAACATTTGATTAGTTGATCTTATTAAAATCTGGCAAGGCACTAGCTGTGCTCCATCCTAGCCTGTTGTACCCGTGAAGATACTGTCTCGCTTGACATGAGCATATTTCAGACTTTGGCTGTAATGCCATCTGTTGATAAGTTTAAATAAGCAGGTCATGTTTTGTAAACTATACCATTTGTCAGTTTCATACAAAGCTAGGACATAATTGCCTTTGGAATTGAATCCTGATGCACTTCCAGCATGAGAGTTTTGGTGACTTTATAGTCCCCACAAGACTTCATGTGCTGTTAGTACCAAAAATGCCTGCACAGTCAATGCTATTCATTTACTCAGTTCAGAATACAAAATTATAGCCTACTTGTGCACCTTGCACAAAATGGAGGGAATCAGAAGGTGCCATGTTAAAATATACTATTTATGTGATCAGTAACTATTATGAAATTTGTTTTCATTTTTCCTTGAGACTTATTCTGAATCATATGTTGTTGAGATTCCTATTTGTTAAAGGAAAACCATATCTGTATAACAATTTAATTACAACAAAACAATTAGTCCAGTGACTTATATTAAACTATGCACCATCTAAAAGTTTGCATCTTCCTCTGACTGATTTTCAGTACATCTTAGTGTATACTCTAACTTCTAGCAAATTTCCATTCAGAATACCATAATCACAGAATCACCTGGGTTCTTTTACACAAAATAGCACTGAACATTGAAAGCCATTCTGTGTTGCACACTAAGTGGTTCTGAGGAGGGGGACAGAGCCAGACCTCTGTGACGTGAGCAGGTGCAGGTTGTGACGGTTCATGCTCGTACAGGTGGTACCATGCTGTGTGCTCTTCAGTGACAGGAACTTTCTCCACTTGGATTGTTTTTCCCTTCCTGGCTCATGACCAGTGGGAACCATGTACCCCCTGTTAACACACTCACAAGCCTATAGTTAATTGGGAAAATGTTTTCCAGCTTGTTCTACTGCTCCCAAAGTAGGAAAGCATGGTTCTAGGGTATGACAATTTCTCTTACCTCCTTGCCCTAGGGACTGGTTTTCCTTCTTTCATATGGCACTGCAGACAGAAGTGTACTTTCAAACTGCAGTGCTTTTCTTTTGTCACTGACATGACACCTGCCTCTCCTTCCAGGTTAAGTTTTATTTTATGGAACAACACCCAGCAGCCTCTCTCTCTTATTTCTGCATTTGATTCCAGAAAAACATTTTCTGAAGACTTCACACAAGTAGTTACCAAAACAATGGATAGGAATTTCAGACAGTGTAGATAATCAGGTTCCTTTTTTCTAATTTCTTACATGAAACAAATATCTCTGTGAGAACATTTGCTTAGAGAAGATCAGGTTTTTAAGTATTTTGTTCCTGCTGTCCTAGTTCATACCTTCTTATTTTTGAGGGAAAACACATGTCTTAAAATGGCAAATTTCTCTCCCTGCCAGAATTAGCAAAATTGATTATTTTCCACTTTTTGTATTGGATAAGAGCACCATGTATTTGCATGCGTAATTTACACAAGTATGTCAAAATTGCCTTTTTGGCATCAAAGTAGAGGCTGTCTGTTTCTTCATACATGTGATATTTTTATATTTTACTTTTTCTCCTTACACTTTGATACAGTTTCCTCTGGTTGATATGGTGCTTACCTTTCTGTTTCAGAAAGTTGCAATCAAATTGTTCTTTTTTGCCAGCTTGGGTTTGGGCTTTTCTGTTTGGTAAATACCTTAGAAAATAGTTGTATCTCTGATGTTAGAGGGGTACTGTTGGTTAGATCACTGGATCTGTGTTTCAGGCACCTAAATAGAAGTGGTCATATATTTATAGGTGTTCTACAGCAATGTCTGTCATTGCTTGGTAGTTTGTTTTGTATTTCTTCTGTCTCAAAGTTTGTGTTGAGAAATCTAAGTTGAGTCTCCTTGGAATGTTTTGTCATAGTGTTTCATTGGATCAGAGTAGCAGCAAATAAAGCAATAGTGAAAGTAAGCACAGAAAAGTAAATGTTGAGATTTATTCTAGAGCGTGCCTCATCTGTAGGCAGTGCACAGCATGGTTTCATTCATTGTATGGCTCCCTACTTCAGTCGTAACTGATTCTGACTGGCCAGGCTTTGAGTTCAGCCTTAGAGAACGTTTCAGGCTATAAATGTTTATTAACTGCATTCAGTGTGACCCTTAGAGTGTTGTTCCCCACATTTCATACATTTTTCAGTCCTGATATATAAGGAGCAGTGATGTTGGATAAGATCTGACTGGCTTGGAGCAAGCATTGCAAAGTAGCAGGGCAGGCAAAGTACAGATTTCTTCAGCGCAGCAGCAGGGATTGTCCTTACTATCTGATAGACAGAAGCCTGGCTGGCGTTTGCAGCATGAGCTTTGATTTGCTGCTAGTTACAAATATTCAGAGTAAGACAGTAACTTTCCTGGAAAGCTGTAGTGAAGTATTACTAGTCCCAAGCGAATTAGTGGTTATTAAAAGGTACTCAATGGAAGGATTTTCTTTGATACATTTTTCTTATGAACTGGACAGATTTTTGTCTCTCTAACTGTAGTTTGGGATCAGTGCTTGACTGGCATTTTTGCGTCTCTCTGACCTGTCTGACTTGGGGTTGTACTGTAACTACTTAGAGCTGGGGAAATGAAGACTGCAGTCAGTTTCCAGCTGGTGATGGTGGTTTGGACTTGGCTACCTTATCCTTGCTTTTTAAAGTCAGCCAAATACATAAACAGATAGCATTTACCTTGTAAAGTGGGAGGATTCTGGTCTTTGACTTTCTTTTTACTTCTTCAAAGTTAATTCTGGCTTGCTAATATGGTAGGATATTTTAAAACATCCTTGATTTCAGTTCAATGTGTTTTTTAGTTACTACTATCTTTTTCATTGCTTGAATTGGAATCATATGAGAAGAGTTCAAAAGAAGATTTGCCAGGCAATAAGCTGGGAAGGGAAAGTTGGAAGAATCATCAGCCACTCTGGTTTGGCTGCAGTCTTGTTTTATTATACCATTAAGTAGTGACAAGCTGGTGCACCAATCACTCGGATCAGGTGGATGAGATATACAACACAAATTAACAGTAATATTTACTGCATAGCAAGTATTCTTTTAAATAATTTAGTAGCCAGTTACACAGTTATTTGTGCTCTGGAAGTGTTCTGGAATTGCCACCTTACCTAAGGTTTGACGGTGCTTGATCATTACATATCCTGTATTACCACCATACAGGCTTTTAAATCCAGTAACATGATAAAGTTCAAACTTGGGGGGAAAAAACCTCTTGTTCCATTGCTTTTGAAGTTTGCCATGTGATTGCTGTTGGGTCTGAGTCTTCGCTTTCTGTCCTAAGTTATTGCCTAGCATATATGTTCCTAAAGGGCTGCTGTCTTTTACTGGAAAGTGGTTGTTTTAGTACTGGGTGACTAGTGCATGTGTATACACAGAATTTTTTTATTTCGTTTTCTTGTCAGAGATTTCTATAAACCAAGGAATGAAAATATTAAAATTCTTAGTGTGGGTGTAATTTGACCCAATTCTAAACTTGCTTGTCTCCCTGACAAGTATATTTTACACAAATGCATAAAAGCTCATGTATTTGATGATGGGGGTGTTGCATATCAGCCTTACATTTTACTGCATAGCAAATCATCCCAGATGCTCTACTGACATAACCTGGGCAAATCTGAAGCTCTGTGAAAACTGCAGTGTTTTCGTCTGCCTCTTGAATTTCTGGTGTTTCAGATTGGTGTCTTAATCTGACATAGGCTTTTATAACCTAATTTTCTTGATTTCTATGCCTACCTATGAAAAAAAGGGGAGGAGGAGAGGCAGGGCTGGAACTGAAAAATTTGTCATTATTTTACTTTGGAGTTGTATTGTTACTGCAACTGATATTTCATGATGGTTTAACAAGAAGCAGTAATTTGTTGTCTGATTGCACCATGGAAATTAAAATTTATATGAGGCACACTTACGAAGTTCAGCATTCAACTTATATTTAGTTCCTGTTTTCTCACAAGTAGAATACTGCTTTTAGTGAGGGCTGTGCCTATGAAGTTACCATGCCATGTTTTGATTACATGGTGGTCTGTCCATTCCCACTGGTTAAAAATGTATTGTTGCTTTTCCTTTGTTTTATTCAGGAAGGAATAGTCCTGAAGTTTTGGGTTATTTTTTGGGGCTTTTTTTTGGGGGGGGGGGGCGGGGGAGGTGTCTGTGTGTAGATTTCAAATGTTTGATACTAGATCAAATAAGTCAAAAAGTGTTACTCAGTAAACCACATCTTGAGGAGGGTGGATAATGTAAAGCCTTTTGCAGCAATCCAGTTAGCTACGTAGCAAGTAGTTATCACTATCATATGTGATAGTGTGGCAGATGAGTAGATGGGTAAGTTGGTAGCAGTTGAGCTTTTCCTTGTCTCCAGAGACAGAAAAATGTTTCCACTCGCCATAGGCTCTGTAGCCCTGGAATTGTTTTCAGCCTGTGAGTGCTGTGAGTGAGTGACAATGTTAGCTGTGCAATTAGGAGGTGTTTTTTGAGGCCAGGGCTTTGGAGCCACTGCCTGTGGGGGTTGAGGGATGGATTTTGTTGGGGTATTGTGTGGGTGTTTGAGCCCTAAGAGGTGTGGTGAGCACATGCACGGAAATGAAAGGTTCAGTGCGTACGAATGCGTTGGAATATGGACTTAAGTGCTTTGGTGCTGTGAGAGCACTTCAGTGCAGAAGTGGAAGGTATAATGCATATGGTTGTGGGAGAAGAACGGGTAGCTTCTGTGTCGAAATGCTGGGTGCATCTGTCTCTGGATCTGTGCATCCACAGTGTTATTGTCAAATAACTATTTTTAGAATGAGTATCTAATTGGTATTCATGCAGATGGGTGTCTCCCTGTCTCATCTGATCCACTCATCTGAGTGATGCACTCGGTGGGAGGTGTCTGCTGACGAATCTTTCCTAAGCAGAGTGTGTTCGTGTCAGTCTGTTCTCTCTTACATGTATGCATGTGTTTAATTTGTCACGAGTGTCTATGTAAGTATGTGCACGTGTTTGTCTTTTCCTTTTGTATGTGCTAGCATGCTCAAAGGTAGTACCATCTAATCCTTGGAAAGGACTGATTTCAGACATGAAAGATGCAGAACTTGAATCCTTTCTTGACATGATCTTCTCTTTGTGCAAAGAATAAGCATAGAGCAGTGCAGGTTGTGGCCATGGAAACTTATCTACCTCATTCCATACTTCAAGGTATTGCTCCTAGTAGTGATGCAGCCAGTTGTGAGTAAGAGTAATGAACTTTCTGCTGCCTTGTCTACTACAAGAGACAACATAGAAGTCTATATGCTAAGTGTACAAGTTCCTCCAAGTTCATGCTGCTAAATATTTTCTTCATTTAAAATAATTGCTAAGTAGAGATCCCTGGGTACAACTGCAAGCCAGGTATGTTTTATTTTTATGAGGGGAAGTATATAATATTTATGAGAAAAGATCCCGAGTTTCTTCCTACCCCGTGGGCAACTTGTGTGACTTTGGATGAGTAAGTTTTTCCTGTGTCTTAGAATTGGAGAAAATACTTCCCTGCTGTATAGTGAATTAAGAAAGATTTAATTCAATAAAATTATATATATATATATTTATTATATATATATATTTAGGAAAAATTGGTTGTGGTAGGCAAAGCTTTAGCTATTAAGAGCTTAATATAGTCTGTTCCGACTTGACATGGTATATGTAATTATCTATATATAGTATTATGCATGATCTTGGTGTTTTAAAATGAGATATGTAATCCTAGCTCTAAGGAATAGAATTCATTATAATGTCACCTAATGCAAAAAAAAAGGCTAGGCCTTAGAGAAGAATTAATTTCCCCCAAATTAAGATAGTCCTGACTTTGCAGATGATCTAATTAAATTGTGGTTTGTGTATGGCATAAATGAGTTTTCCCTTTTAGCTATGATTTTCCTCTTACCTGACAGAGTAAACCTACTGGATTAAAGGTAATCTTGGTGAAGGGTACCAAGGTTATATGGATTATGTAGTAAAGGATTGACTGGGATACAGCTGCTGAAAGAGCTCCACTTCCTTTGAACAGGTCTTTGTTTGTTACCTGGGAACAGTGCTCTGAGTAAGACTGCTGTTATTAAGGATGGTCCTCCCAGAGGCAGTTGTAGGCCTTTTTTGGGGATTCTGTCTGGCTGTGAATAGGGTGTATGAAGTAGGATGATCTTCACACAGGTAGGTATTTGTGACAGGGGGAGAAGCAGAGGAGGAATGCAAATGAGAGTTCACCTTGTTTGTGTCTCAGGAGTTTCCTTTCTCTTTTCTCATCACAGGCACTCAAGCTTTCAGCGCCATGGCCTCTGACCTGGAAAGCAGCCTCACTTCCATAGACTGGCTCCCACAGCTTACATTAAGGGCTACTATTGAAAAATTAGGGGGTTCCTCACAAGCAGGACCTCCAGGGTCTGCCCGAAAGTGTCCCCCAGGCTCACCAACAGATCCCAATGCTACACTGAGTAAGGATGAGGCTGCAGTGCACCAAGATGGGAAGCCACGTTACAGCTATGCCACTTTGATCACATATGCCATCAACTCATCACCTGCCAAGAAGATGACACTTAGTGAGATCTACCGTTGGATCTGTGACAACTTTCCCTACTACAAAAATGCTGGTATTGGTTGGAAGGTGAGGGCTTACATCACTAAAGTATTCTTTTTGCCTATTATGAGATTTGTTTTCTTAATTCTGTGCAAAATATCCTCACTGACTAAAATAAGACAAGTGTAAAACTAAATTGACTAACTGGAGAAAATGCAGAGCTAGAAGTCCCATTTTCTCTGAGAATTTTGCTGTATGTGGTGCCCCGTTAAGAAGGAGTGTGCAAAAAACCCTGCCAACAACAAACAAGAAAAAGAAAAGGAAAAACCCCCACAAAACCCACATCACTGCCAAGCTCTGCATCGCACTGCTGCTATTTTCACTGCACCTCCTGTAGATGTAGTGGTGGTTCAGCCCCATGTTATCATCCAAATCCATCTCTCCCTTTCCACAGCTTCTGTTCTGCTCCTTTCTAGGTATATGTAGTGAGCTTTGGCTTTGAGTATGCACCATCCTATTTTCTTTACCTGCTCCAGGGCATACTCAGAACACTCTATGTTTTTGTTGTAGCACTTACCTGTATCTTACTCTCTCATCAGAACTCTATTCGTCATAACCTCTCTCTGAATAAATGTTTTCGAAAGGTGCCTCGACCAAGAGATGATCCTGGGAAGGTAAGAAATCAGCATACTCCTGGGCAAGCAATTTAAAACTGCAGGGAATAAGCGGGGGTTGCCCTTTCTAACTCAAGGTTGGAATTTGAAACCTAAAGTGTCGGCAAAAATGGAAGCAGTAGTAAGATTTACTGCAGCCCTTTGGCTACAGACACATTTACTTAAAGGGAACCTCTAAAGGAGCCCTGGTGGTTTTAGTAGTTATTTTTCTTATCTGTGATCTTCCAGTATCTTTGAAGTCAACTGAAGAAGTCAAAAATGGGATTGAATGTACCTTACTTGTTTTAGGGTTTTTTCTCCTTGATCTTTGTGTAAAATGTGGGTCTAGTCCAACCTGTTCTGTTATGAAAGACCATAGTGGTTGCTGGTGAACAGCAGGACTATGATATGATAATCATGGCTTTCATGGAGGTAAGGTCCACTGAAGTGAGAGCAGAACTACTAGCTACTTAAACTGCAAAATATTTAGTGTTGGGAAAAAAAATCATCACCACATAGCTTAAACCTCAAGAAATTATTTACAAGTAAAACTCAAGAATTTAGGAATTTGTTGGCCAAGTAAGGACTAATAAAGCTCTGATGGTGTATATAGATTGTAAAGGGGAATTGCTAGCAAAACCAAGACTTGGTATCTTGGCATGCAGATATTATTGTTTAAAATACTCAAAGAAGCAGAATGAGATGGTGGGGCAAGAAGTTATGTATTTTGACAGAAAGATTGTCTCTTCCCCCTCATCCTAAAGTTAAAAGAAAGGACCACTTGCTCAGGCCTTTTATTTCAGGTTATATTTAAAGGACTGTGTGGTCTCAGTTGGTGTCTATAAATGGAAGTAGTAGATCTTTGAAGATCACTTCTCAAAAATACCATTGATTATATGGCTTATTCCAGGAAATCCTAACTGACTTAAGGGTATATGTTTGCAGGTGCTCATTGGCATGTTGGGCTGGGTTTATAATGGAAACCTGTTCTGTGCTTATTACTTATTCAGATTATTCAGATTTCAGTTGGAGGTTAAAATGAGCTAAATTACGCTCTGGAATTCTCTTTATACTTATTCAGAAAACAACGCACATAATTATAGACTATTTTGTATTGAAAAGGACCTCTGGAGGTCAACATGCACCTCCCCCCCCCGACAGGAACAATTAGATTAGGTTCTTGAGGGTTTTGTTGGATTTTGAGTATCTCCAAAGATGGATAAAGCAAAACTGGGTGCTTGTTCCAGTGCTGCACCAACAGCACTGTGAAGAAATTTTTATTCATATCTTACTGTACTTTCCCTTGCTGTCACGTATATTCATTGCCTCTTATTTTTGTGCTGTACATTTTAAAGAAGAATTTGATTGTCATCTTTTATAATTTCCTTATGCAGTGGAAGACAGTGGTTAGATCCCCTTTGCCTTCTCTTAAGAGTCCAAGCTAAACAGATCTCTCTGTGTGAACTGCTTGTACACTATTTGGTTTAGTTCTTAATTGTTGTGGTGGCTCCTCTGTGGATACATACCAGTACATCAGTATTTGTCTTGCACTGGGAACTCCCCAAACAGGCAGAATGCTCAAAGTGGAGTCTCACAACCTTGGAAAAAGTGCAGTCCTCCTAGCTGTCTCTGCCAAATCAGAATATTGAGTTGGTTCTCAACAGTCAATAACAAATTCAAGTAGGGCAGAAGGTATTGAAGGGGGTGTGCTGGCCCAAAACAGTTCACCTAGCTTGGATCAAACCATATTTTTGGTGTCCTTAGAGTGGTGGAAAAGTAGAATATTCTGTCTTTCACCAGTAGCATTGTATCTTACTGTTCAATGCAACCCAATGCAAGAGAGGAATCTCTATACAGCACCCAAGTCTCTGTCTGATGTTCTAGAGGGTGGTCCATGTGGTCCTAATGTTTAGTTGGTGCTATATTCCATGAATCGGTAGTCTCCCGCTTCAGGAAGCTCTGTGATTTAATCATGCATTCACTAGTGGATCTTCTTTCCAGGGCTCTTATTGGACAATAGATACATGTCCAGATATATCTCGCAAGAGGCGGCATCCTCCGGATGATGACGTGAGTGTTTTTCATTCCAGACAGCATGGAACGGGGTGGGAATTCCCTTCTTCTTCCAAGGAATCCCTCCAGCACCAGACCATGGTAGTGTTTTGGGGGCAGGGTGTACAGATGGGGAGACAAAGGCCAGGAATTGAATGAACTAGTGCGTATGTCCTGCTGATAGGCTGTTATTGCTGCTATTCAGTAGCAAAGTTAATCTTGTGTAAAGTCCTTATCCTGACTTCTCAGTGACTAAGGCCCAGTCCTCCTCTTTTTTAAGCCATGAACTTCTACAGCGGGGGAGCTGGCTTCCCATCTGCAGTTTCACTTCTCCATCTGTTTCTGATTTCTGATCCTTTCCTTTTCTCTTTCTTCCCCATTCACAGATACCACAGGACTCCCCAGAGCAAGAGGCAAGTAAAAGCCCCCGAGGGGCTGTTCCAGTCAGCACAGAGGCCTCTTTGCCGCCTGAGGCCACCCCTCAGATGTCAATCCAGAGCACTACCCCCATTGCCAACTACAGTCAGGTGAGCAGCAGGGGAAAAGATAGAAGTGGGAGGAGTGCATGAATAGAAAAGCCAAGGGGTGAGGAGAGGGAATTGTGAAAACTGTGATACCAAAGCAAAAATAAAAAGAAGGGAAGGAGCTGAAATTGCAGATAGAAAATAAGGAGGAAGTGAATTTTAGCAAAGATCTGGATGGGGATAAGGATGAAGTCATAATGGTATTAGACAGCTGAAGAAAATGCTGAAGCCATTGTGCTGCAGAGGGAAGGCAATGATTGGTGTTCCTCAGGGAAAATGGCCTTTGGGAAGATTTGCTGGGAGATGAGCTAAGTGAAACAGGGTATCAGTGCATGTTCTGTGTGTGTCTAGTCACTGGATCTCTGTCTCAAGTTACAAAACCTAGTACAAGCTGAAGGCCTTATTTCTTGCTCCCTTAGCAGGGTGCAGGGCCTGTGGATGTTGCCTCTACTGTAGCAGGGGGGCAGGGCCGCGAAGGGGCTGATGTGCCACCCCCGCTGTACAGTGCCAACCATGACTTCAAGTTCTCCTACTCTGAGATCAACTTCCAGGATCTTAGCTGGTCCTTCCGAAATCTCTACAAATCCATGCTGGAGAAATCATCTTCCTCTCAGCACGGTGAGTAACTACATGCGTCATGTGGGGTGGGCAGGTATCTGCCCACACAGTCTTGTCCATTTGGCATCTCTCAGATATTTCCTCGTATAGGAGCCTGTGCAAACAGACTTGCCTTCTTTGGCATGCTGTAATTACTTCTGCCAGGAGCCGATAAGAAATCTACACATCTTTTATCTATTGCTCCCCCTAGTTCTCTTAGAATAAAGAGGATAATGATTTAAAAATACCTTATGTTGATACAAATGCAAATACTGAAATGGCGGAAACTGAGAGAAATGAAGTCCTGAAGAAAAGCATGTCAGAGTAATATTCAGTCTATTGGGCTAGAAACCATAAGAGGGAGGGGATTATTGCATGTGGATTTTCTCCAGGAGGAGAGTGGAAAGTCATCATTGCTCAGATCTGTTAAAACTAGGATTGTACAAGGCCTTGGAAAACTGTGCTTCGTGGATTGAGGGCAAGGAAGAGAGAGCCTCTGGCTCCATTCATAGCCTGTATTTCTGGGATTGAGGAAGCAGCCACGAGAGGGCAGAATTGCTGCAGGGTTGGGATGTTCACGAAAAACACTTCAGAAAAGCCTACAGTTCTTCCTGCCCTTAAACACTCTTCTAAATACTGATCTGGAGTAAAAAGGAATGTGTTATTACATGAGCCTTTCACCTGTGCTGTTAGGCATCACACAGTGCAGGCAAAGTTTGCTACTCTAGGAAGAGCCCCCTGAACTTGTAGCTTCCATGAAATAAAAATTTATATACTTTTACTGCTTTCAATATGGTGACACTTGAGATTCCTAGTAGGAGCCTGTTTTGTGAGGTGGTGTAGGCTGAGCATGCTACAAAAATGTACAGAAGAACCTTGAGTCACATTTTACAAACTTAGCAGTAATCTGTTGTTTTTTCCTCTCCAAGTCTTAGGCTGTAAGGCAGTCTTGGAAAACATGCAGTTTTTGAGGAAGTTTTGTAGGCAACTTTGGCGTCAGGATGGCAGTATTCCTCCTTTTGCCCCATCACAGTAGTAGGAAGCTTTTAAGTCTTGATCTAATGAAAACCTGAGGCTTGCTTACAGATGGTCAATAAGGGTACTTGAAGTAAGAAGTGAGTAGCGCAGGTTAATGTCATGTAGTGCCCCTGACTGTGATTTTTCACAGAGGTTTCACAGCATATGGGGAGAATGAACCAGGGAAGCAGACATAAGAGATATGCTGAGCTTCTGGTGTTGAGGAGGAATGGAGAACACTTGATGCCCTTGCATGTAGGGGATGTCTGAAATACAAGAGGATAGAAATGACACACCCAGTGAGTCAGGAGGAATGAAAGTAATGAAGGAGCCCTGATGTGTACAATGTGCCCTGTGTACCAAAGCAGAGCCTTTTATGTGTGTGAGAAAAACTGGGAAGTTTCGTGACCAAGCTGTCTGTGGAAGGGAACTGAATGGAGCCTTTGGAAACAGCAAGTCAGATGTATCTTTATCCATTTTCTAAATGTTTTATTGTTTAAGTTTGCTTGGTGATCATTTATGGGAAAACAACATGTGCATGACATTTCAGGAGAGCATAGTAAATGTAGGAAAAATCCAGGGAGGAATTTAAGTGTCTAACTCTATACTAAAATCCTGCTGGGTCTTTGTTTTAGAGCCTTTTGTTTTGAACAGTCTGGAGCACAGCAAGGGCATAATTGCACCGATGATGGTTGTTGGCAGCCTGTAGAGGGCACTCCAAAAGCTTCATAAATAGTATAGGATGAGCACTGTGAAATTAGAGATGGATAATGCCAGAGGTCTGACTTACGCTGCTCTTAAAGCTCCCTTCTCTTTCATTTACTTGGCAGGTTTCTCTTCACTCCTTGGTGACATGCAGCCCTCCAACCACAATTACTACATGTACCAGCAGCAGCAGCAGCAAGGCCCCTCCTCAGTGGGTGCTGCTCCCCCACTCCACACTCCAACCCCAGAGGGTTGCCCATCCCAAGGGGGAAAGCAGCAGGGTGGTGAAGGTTATGGCCCTCCACCAGTGATGTCCATGCACCCACCCCCAATGCAGCATGGAGGTTACCACCAGCATCAACAACATCACCCTCACTCCCACCCACAGCAGCAGCCACACCAGCACCAGCAGCAGCAGCAGCAGTCACAGGCTTCAATCAACAGTGCTGGCTTTGGTGAGTCAGGGGCAATGGAAAGCACAGCTGGGGAAAAAGGGAGCAATGAGGATCCCCAGAGAGAAATTCCACAAAGGAGCTTTCCCTAGGTAGTGCCTAGATTGTGTGTAGAAAATGGATGAAAGCCAGTTATGGTTGAAATCTGAGAGGGAAATTCTTTCCTTACTGAAGGAAAGAAGGATACATCCACCCTGGGGTTGGAATTCTGTTTAGAGATGCAGGATAAAGTCAGGACCTAAGTGAAAAAGGAGGCACTTTACCTGGTCTTCGAAGGGAGAAAGGTTTTCCAACTGCTGTAGCATCAGGCTCTTTGGTGATGAGGGCCAATCTTTTTATATTAAGGGGTGGAAGGAAAAGGCAATCTGTATTGGATTAATCTTGTCTCTGTTTCATTCCAGCATTTCCCCCTGATTGGTGCTCCAACATTGATTCCCTGAAGGAAAGCTTCAAGATGGTAAACCGGCTGAACTGGTCTAGCATTGAGCACTCCCAATTCTCAGGTCAGTGTTGGACTAGTGACTAGGGCTAGTGGCTCAGTGACCAGGGCTGTAGTCTAGAACATGCAAGTGCTGTGTCAAGAACTTTTTTTCAAAGTAACCATATCAAGTCCATTGGTTTCTCAGTGGCTCACTTTATTTCTAAAATGAGGTATCCTACTTCATGGGTTCTGGTAAAGATCCTTGAATGAATATTGCAGAAATTTGGGGCAGGGGGAATTAATTCATAGAAGTATGTCAGAAAGCTAACTGAGATTTTTCCCTCCTCTACCTGAGTCAATGAGACAGTATCCTAGATATGGAGCTCTCCAGGAGTTTGGTGACAGATTTGAAGCAGTGAAGTTGGGTTTGTGAGGAGGAGGTAGGATTTAGGGGCAGAAGACAGAAACTCTTTGCAGGGAAGACCACAGTGTGACTACTTCTTTGACATTGTCCTTTGTTCCCCACAGAGCTGATGGAGAGTCTGCGCCAGGCTGAGCGGAAGAACTGGACGCTGGATCAACATCATATTGCCAACCTCTGCGACTCCCTTAATCACTTCCTTACCCAGACTGGTCAGCTCCCTCATCTGGTTGGCCCACAGCAGCCCCCTCGAATCTCTGATTCTTGTGCCCTGAACAGTGGCAAACAGGAGCAATCCATGAACCAAGGTAATTAGGAGGAGACTAAAATTATATGTAAATGAAGGCCCAATTCTATGAATATCCTAAACTACTTACAGCCTTGCCAGGCAATGTCGCACCGAGCAACTCAGAGCTAGCCTGCCAGAGGTGTTCATAGCAACTCAGCTTCCTCTGGCTTTAAAGAACTGGGATGTCCTATGCCTGTGGTCTGAACTGACCACTATTATGTGATGCATACTGTTGACAGACAGCCTATCCAGGCAGAAATATATTTAAAAGGTAAACCCATAAAAGGAAAAGGGGGTGGTATTTTTTTGTACGTGACCAACAAAAAGAAGTGGCCAGGTAGAGAGATTGCTGTTCTAGATGGCATGAGCTGTAAAGGAGAAAGCTCTTGCACCCGTGTCAGAGAAATACTGACTGGACAAGGAGTAGAAGGATGCACTCTGAGGAGAGCACGGGATATCATGGTCTTGATAGAGCTGTAATGGTGTGTGTCATCTAGTACTGAACTAAATGGATGATATTGAGCCAGCTTGTGGTGTTTCTGGATGAAAATTTTCTTCTTTTACAATAATAGAGAAACTCCTGCTGGTTCCAAGAACAAGATCCCTGACCAAGCTATAGCTTGCAGTTAGGACCCAACAGCTGAACTTCTCCTCAGTATCCCGTGGGTCTGAGTGAGTTGCTCTGTGGCTGAGCTGCCACCCAGTCAGGGCTAAGACTTCTGACCAGAACATTAACAGTTGTTTTTGTTGTTTTTCCTTTTAATTCATTTGCTTTCACAGTGAACTCCTATGGTCAGCCCCAGCCTCCCCATCTCTTCTCCGGGCCATCTCCTATGTACCAGATTTCCACCCAGGACTCTCCAGGATATAATCGCCCAGGTAAGGGGTGACTTTAAAGGTGATATTATACCAATGAACATTAAAAAACTGGTTCCCAACCCCTTTGTGTGTTTCTCCCAAAGCACTTAGTAATCAAATGGAGTACTGCAAGTCGAGAGGGAGTGTGGACTGCAAGGAAGCCTCCATTTAGGGCTCCGCCATAGCTTTGGGAAGGTTTAGGGTTTCAGTGGCCTGAGGTTTGGGTTTTTTTCTGCTTCACATAAACAGTCTCCTAGCTTAGCCTCACCCTCAACTGGTAGCTTGAAGGCAACTTTTCATGAGAAGCTTCCGTTGATGAAGTGCTCTATCAGCAGTCAGCTGTGAGGAAAGTAAAGGCATTGGAACTAACCTCTATAGAAGATGCTGTGGAGAATTTCACAGCAGACCACCTACAGACCTTGGTAGATGCTGTGTGACAGAGAAATTGATGCCAGTAGTGTTCTTGTTTGTTAGACTGTTGGAAGGGAGAAGGCCTAAATCACTTTGGGTTTCTTTTGCCTGAGAGCTCGCCCTGAAAAAGCATGTAGTTCTTTATTCTAATTGTTCTCTTTCCTTTTTCTTCTTCTCTCTTGTTTTTGGCTCAGCTCATCATCTGGTCCCTCGGCCTCCAGGACCTCCTCCAGGTGCCAATGAGGAAATCCCCGATGATTTCGACTGGGACTTGATCACCTAGCGAGTTACAGACTTGATAGCCCGTCCTTTGTGAAGGACGTGGGAGGGGAGGGGGACATGGGGTCAATGGTGTCAGCACTGCCCTCCCCAGCCTCCCTGCCTTGCCTGTATATAGATATATATTCTCTATCTCCGCCAGAGAAGCCACCGCAAGATGCTGCCGAAGATAATCCTTCCTTGCGTCCTGTTTTATCTTCTTTTCTTCTTTTGTTTATTATTATTATTGTTATTATTATTATTACCAATAATTGAGCACAGCCCTCCCCCTCCTCTGGTGGCCTCGGACACATCGGATCGGCTCTTTCATATTGCGTAGTGCCCTGTGGAGGGCGGAAAGATGGGTCCTTGGTGCCACGAAAAGACCTTGGAAGGCTGAATCCTCGAGTGCATCTTTCTCTGCCTCCGTCATTTTGCGTTTAACAATCCCTCTTTCCCTTCAAGGTGGCCGGTGAATCTGTTGTATTGGCTACTGGAGTGAGAGAGCCTAGTGGACCCTGAGAGCCTGTAGTTATGTTGTTTCGTAAATGTTGTAAAGGTCAGGGGGCTGAAGGGACACTGGAGGGGTGATCTTAGCTCTGTGAACTTTGTCGCACCAGCAGGAACAGCAAGAAAAGAAGTGGTGTTCCCAAGTACAAAGAGAGGGTAATCCCTTAGGATAGGGAGAGCTAAGCTGAGGTGGGAGGGCAGACCTGAGTTTGGAGAAAGGAGAATGTGGCAGAGATGGTATTTCAGCAGAGGAGTTGGGTTTCAGAATGCAGTGCCATCTGTGAAGACTGAGAGGGATTTTGAAGGGAATCCTGACCCATTTCCTACACTGCCTTTTGCAGTCTCCAGATGAAGCCATCAGGTAAAAGAAGCAGTCAGGGGTGTCGCATGTGATTCAGCAAATTCTGTTTCCCAGAGCTTTTAATTTCACCTCTTAACCCTTCAAGCCCTTCTTCAAAATATGTAGTGAGGCTCTTACTTGCATATGCAAATTTGGAACTTTTCTCCCATCAGTATTTGTCCAGTTGTTATTTGGCCCTCTGCCCCTCTTTGGAGACTGTCCTTGCCTGTGGTTTGAGAGTGCCAACAACAGGAGTCTTGTTGTGTAGGTGCACATCCTCCGCCAGGGGTTCCCACTTGGTGAACGGGCTCATGGTGGGCAGAGGAAGCTGCTGTGCAGACCAGGGGGACACTGAGGGACTGCTGGTCAAGGGCTGGACCCTCTGGTCAGGTACCGGGGGCCCTCACGAGCGGTTTTTGTAAGAAGGGCATTAGAAGAGAGAGGATGAAGCAGGGCAGGGTTTTAAGCCGAACAGTCCAAGAGTGTAGTATAAAAGGGAGGAGGGTGGGTCAGACCCCTTGCAGTTCAGCTGGGGAGATGACAGAATCTGGTGTAAATCCTGAAGGATGGGTTTTGTCAGCACTTGCAAATCAGGAAGGTGGAAAAGGTACAGGAGCAGGAGTGAGTGTTGAGATGCCTCCTCCCCAAAGCTGTGTCCTGTGTTCTCCTTTTTTTCTGGTATGGCTCTGTTGGGTCAAACCTCTTGTTTCCACTTAACATTTTGTAAAGCCTCCCCCTTATTCCCTATTTACCAGTGAAGGGAACAAACATGGAAATAGACCATCATGGCCACTTGACGGACCTGGGGCTGGGGAGTAAATTAATAACCCCTACTCTGACTGCAGGAAAGTGGGGAACTACCATTGCTTGTTCAATTTCCTGTAGGGATAAACCAATCAGAAATTGGATCTTTTGTCAGGGAAGTGGACAGAGTCTCATTGTATTGGGGGGGGGGAAACAACACTTTTTTCCTTCCTTTTTTTTTTTTCTTTTTTTTTGTTTTGTTTTAAGTGCGTGTTTGGGGGGGGAGTT
>JAWWMP010000001.1:29116905-29141358 GCA_035047865.1 Dendrocincla tyrannina | reverse complement strand
TGAGGGGTGTGGAGGGCCTGGCGGGGACGGTGGGACTGAGAGGACTGGGAAGCGGCACAGGCTGAGGCAGGTGGCAGTTAGTGCTTTGCAGTGGATGTTACTGAGAGCCAGCCCTGTGGAAGTCTGAAAACACCACCGGAAGAAAAACAAACCAAGATGGCTCCTTCTGCGTATCCAAGTGCTCCTCATTTGCATATTTGCCTCATTTGCATATTAAGTTGTGCCTCATTTGCATATGTAAATACATGCCGGTCAGTGTGCAAATTAGCCTCGCTCCTCTGCCCCTGAAATCAATGTGCATTGTTAGTGCGTGGGAAGACATCGATGGGATGGGCGGCACTGGCCTGCAGGGAGGGGAGAGGGCCAGCCTGGCCTGGAGGAGGGTCCTGCAGGCCCTCCAGCCCGGTGTGGCCCCCCGTGCTTCGTGTCAGTGGTCAGGGAGAGAGGGGCGTGGTCTCACGAGTTTATTTTTGTGCATGCTTTCTTAATAAAAAGAAAAAGTGAATGTTTATGGTTTAACTCTTGGTGCCAGTATTGATTTTTTTTTTTTTTTTTATTTTCCAGTGGCGCCCGTCAGGTTGGCTCAGTTCCCACCCACTTACCTTAGAATTTGGGTGTTGACATAGCTAAATGGACCTGTATGTACTTTAGACTGAGACTCTTTTACAATGTCGAGAGAAAGAGTTGAAAGTTCTCCCAGATGGCTGTTCTTGGGGCACTGAGATCTGTGAGTCTTTCAACTCATGCTCTCCAGAAAGGCAGAGCGAAAACTCTACCGATGCTTGGTGGCTGTTTGCCATACCATGTGTTGATCTTTCTCTTTAAGGAGAGTACCTAGTAAATGTATTTCTGCTTTTCAGGAGTGGGGAACATTCAAGTTTGGGAACACCCCAAATACCCTGACTGGATGAAATTTTTATCTTCCTTCACCAGAGAGCCTGATGTAACTGAGACACAACATGCTCGTTCCCTGCCTTCTTGAGGTCAGACTGGAGGTTGTCACTTCTCAGTTCCAGGGTTTTGCCAAGTGGCTGATAGTCCAGCAGTCACCTAATCTGGATCATCAGTGACTGCAGTTAGTGAAATTCTGTGCATGTGCCACCTTAAAATGCAGAAGGTACATTTGGATAATCTCAAAGTACTTCCTAAAAGGAATACTTGTGACCCTGGTGGTGGACAGAGTGTTGGGGAGACAGGGAGTTAATGAACATAAGTACAGCACGTGCACTGGACCAGTTACAGTGAAATATTTGCCCGATCAAAGTCAGTTCAATGCAGCTGACTGGGGTGAGTGCTGTTGTAATGAATGGTTGTAAGGAAATGTAGCACTACCTTCTAGGGGGATCCTCGGCTATCCTCCCAACACCTCAGACTCCAAGTAGGGTCAAAGGAGAGGAAAGATGGGATGATATTCTGAGGAGAGACATCAAAGATAGTTTTATCTACAGTTTATCAGAGACCGGAGATGTAGAACATAGACATATAGAAATAAAGTGACATTCTCATCTTAATTCAGAAGTTAAACTATGCAATCCCACCACATTCTGCAGCCCTGCTTTCTTTGAGGGTTTAAATACTCTCATGTGCTTTGCCAGAGTATTCCCTCAGAACATTACTCCTGGTACTTCCAACTTCCCATCTCTAGAGTAGGATATAAAGGGGTTACTCGTCATGATCTGAACCATCACAGTGTCATGGGTGTGGAGCTGCAGACTAATGAAACGTGTTGGAGCAAAACCAACTGTTAACCAGAGTGATCGATGTGCAGGGCCATAGCTTGCTCTCTCTGCAGTGGTGATAGAGAGTCCTACATTACACTGTGCTGTTAATGTTCTTCTCTGTTGAAGTCTGGCTTCTGTGGTGGGTTGACCATGTGAGTTCATCGCTAAAGGCACCTTCCAAGATTCCTTGCACTGATTGCCGTACCTTTGCCCTGAAGTCCCGTCCCACAAAAACATAGAGCAGGGGGTTGATGCAGCTGTTGGCATATGCAATTGCTGTGGAGAGGTGATCCCACAGGATCAATGACTCCGTCAGTCCTGTTCCAAGACTAGGTACAAGGGAGAGAATCCCAACTATGTGGTATGGAGCCCAGCAGACGAAGAATGCAGCTACCACCAGCACAATTGTTCGAAGCATCCTGTTACGCGGTTTGCTAAACTGATTTGCATGTGTTCTGAAAACAATAATGACATAACAAACTGCCATTATGCTGAAGGGGAGCACAAAACCAAGGACAGCCCTAGTGATGTTTATTACCACTAAGGCAAGGGGTACAGAATAATCACCTGCATAGGTATTTCCCAATGAGTCATTATCATTGTAGGCTAAAAGTGAGTATTCTTCCTGTAACTCATTTTCAGACTTGTTTATATAATTTAGCACTTCATCATCTCCAAAGCTGTACCCACACTCAGTTTTGCCATCATAAGTGCTTGTCTCACGGTAGTAGAAGACAGGACAGCAGAAAATGAAGGCCAGGATCCAAATGCCGCTGCATATGACTGATATAAATTTCACTGTTCGGTGGTTTTGACACCAGACAGGATTCACGACAAGGAGGCACCGGTCGATACTGATGGCCACAAGTAGGAAGACACTAGCAAACATGGTGAAGATTATGACTGATGGAATGACTTTGCAGAGGAACCATCCGTATGGCCAGTGTTCGTGGAGGGCCAGGTGAACAATGAAAAACGGCAAGGACAAGCAGCACATGATGTCAGCCACAGCAAGGTTTAGGAACCACACAGTGTTCACAGTCCTTTTCATTTTCAGACCAGCTACCCATATCACCAGCCCATTGCCTGGGATACCTATGATGAAAACGATGATGAAGATAGCAAAGGAGACAATTGATGCCGATCCATAACTGACAGCAGTCTGTTCCTCTGAACTGCTATTGCCCAGGAGTTGAGGCATTCTGCAGCTATAAAGCAGAAAGCAAATTAGTTGCAATTCATATTCTCCTCCCCAGATTCTTCTCTTTGCTGGGGCATCCCTGAATCAGGTGACAGTACAGAGCTATGAGGGTACAAAGGCACTGGTCTATAAAAGTTTGTGCTAAAGGTTACTAATGTGACCATTTTACACCCTCATCGTTCTTGGGGTGGCTAAGCTACAGAAGCCCTGCTGCTCCAACATGGGGCTGTATAGATTTACATTCTCCTATCTCTGCCATCCCCTTTGATACCTGTTTTTTTTTGTCTCCAAAGTGGAGCTCTATTCACACAGCCATGCTGCCCCAGGTGTTTTCCTGACTGACTTCCTGCTTTGTATACACTTGCCAGAAAGGGAAATCCGTGTTTTTAAGCCCTGTTCCCTTTAAAATGGGCAATTTCCTCAGGCATAACCAGTGAAATGCATTTAGGCTAAGAAAGCAGTGCTTGTCTTTATGAAATAACCCTGCTCTGCTTTCTGGACATTATAAATAGAACACACAGGACAGCAACTCTCTTGGCTAGGGGATATTTTAGAGAAGTCTCAGTAACCACTTCCTTCCTCCTTGCTTGTGTTCTGAGCTGTCTGCTGGTTCCTTGGAAAGCTAGTCTTGATGAGGAAAAAAGCAAGAAATTAATGGTTTAAGAGTCTATGAAAGGCAAGAAGTGAATGGTTTAAGAAGAACAGACAGAGATTTAGTTGTAGAAATAAAAATGAAAATACAGAGTAGTAGCAGGAACATTCTTGAGCCATTTTAGGTATGAGGTGCCTTATTGCAAGACCATGAAGCTGAGCTACCACATACTTAACTGACATTCTGAAACTGTGAGAGTAGTAAATGACATTAATTGCTCAATTATTCTTGGACTTAGTAAATTTAGAAAGGAAAGGAAAACACGCAAAGCCAATATAGAACTGAGAAAAAGAGCCCGATCTTCATCCTTTAGGCATTAACAGAATTATCTATAAAATGCCTGTTAACTAAACCCTTGCTGAATTGATGAAGGCAGTTGTGTTGCTGAAAGGTCCCTACAAATGTTACGAAAATGCAATGAAACCGCATATGGAAGAACTGAATACAGCCTGCAGAAGCAACTGAGAAGACATGAATAACAAAACTGACCCTTTTTTAACCTCTATTATGCCAGTACTTAAATGACAGTCAGGACTAAATATCAAGATTATTAAAAAATTTAAATTCAAATCATCAATCTCTTTCTTGCATAAAATATAGTCTAAATGTGCAGCATAAGTGTTAGAACTGCTTCACCAGGAAGAAAATTAGATTGTAATTTACCAGGTTTTGGCAATAACTGCCAAGAGGTTTTAGGTGAGGGTGACCTGCAAGGAAAGCTATGAAAGAAGTCTCTGGAAGTCTTAACTTAAAGCTGGCGTCTTAACTTAAAATTCTAACAAGTTTGTTCCATTTCCCGTGTTCTTGCTGATACATGCAGAAGCGACTTTGACAGGGAAAATTGGAGAACAGTGCTGCAAGAGCTGAATCTCTCTGCCTCCCCATACAGAAAATGGTATAACGTCGATAGGGAATCAAGGGATGCTGTAAAGATAGTAATCCAAGTCCTACTCCAAAGTAAATGGAGAGATGAATCAATAAGATACTGCCCACTCTATGTTGTCAGGAGTGCTAAAAGGGCTGGAATGTTGTTCAAAAATGGAAGAGGGAACTGGAGGAGAGAGAGAGATTTTCAGGAGTGAAAAATAATAAATTGCAAGTAGAAGAGAAAAGCAGAATTCTCCAGCTTATGATACCTACCTGAGTGAAGCACTTATTTCAGTGTGTCAGGAGCAAGTACCATCAGTCCTGTTTCTGGAGTTACTGGAGAAAAAAGAAACTCACATGACATTTCAGGAACCGCTTGTTGTTTCCTGTATGTGTGTACTGTGTTCTTTCAATCTGATAGAAAGGCTTAGAATGACTCATATTTGGAATTTTAGATATCATCTGCTCATAAAATAAACAGTCAAACCAAAAGAAGTTATCCTGATATTGTCAAAATAAAATAGTGCTCTAAATAAAACATTAATGGAAAGCAAAGGAATTATGTGCATAGACCTATACTATAGTTTCCATAAGACAACTGAATGATATCTTGCCTGTTGACACAGTACTGACATTTGCTTGATGTGATTCATAATTCCAAACTCTGCCATGACACTGTCAAATATGTGACCTGTTGTCTTGTAGCCACTTCCATGCTTTATCAGACCAGCACATTCACCTAGTTAATCCCATTTCTAAGATTCTTATCGATCAAGATCAGCTTCTGTCCCAGCTTGAGCCAGCTTAGTTCACCAAATACAGAACATTGTATTCAGCAAACCATGACTGGTCATGTCAAAGGGATTTTAATCTGGCTTTTACTTTCCAGGGTATTTAAAGTCTATTTTTTAAGGAACTTGATTACAGAAAGTTAGAAGTGGTTAACTGAAATGCTGATTGCAGAAAATGTGGCAAGATGATAAGAACTGAAGACCTCTAGGGCAAGGCATTTCAAATGTTTTAGCAAGGGGGTTCCCCTTTCCCCCCCACAATTTGGGAAATCAAGACTGCTAGCAGAAATAACAAAGCCCAGACATACAAGAATCAGCTTTGTTATTTTGGTTTTGGTCTGGAAAATAAACCATGACAGAGCAAAGTTCTGCTCCTGAGCCTGGCTCTGTGAAACACACAAATCCTGCCTCTAACACAAAACCCATAAAACCAAAAAGAAGGAAGATGGGAGGGCTGGGTGTACTCCCAAAGATAGGCAGGCAATCTGCCAGGAAAATTCTAGCTGCATCATGTTTTCAGCTTCTGTTCTTCCTGGGGGACTCCTCAGACCCAGGCAGGCAGTGCTAATAGGAGGTTACTCCTATGGACTCCTGTTGGCCAAGGGACACACAGCCTCGTCACCACCATGCGACTTGCTAGCTCTAGTCAGACTCTACTTTGCAAGAATGTCCTTCTTCACCAGTTCTGATCCTCCATGTTAAAACCTCTCTAAGCTTTCATGCTAATCCCAAATCACCACATTGCATTTTCTTCTCTTCTGGCTCTCCCTGTCCCCCTCATGATAGACTGAGCTAGCTGAGAAAGGCTCTACTTCACAGAATCACAGAGTAGTTGAAGTTGGAGACTGTCTTGAGACTGTCTAGCTCAACCCACTGCTCAAAGCAGGGTCAGCTAGAGCAGATGGCCAAGGACTGTGTCCAGTTATGTCTGGGTGTCTCCAGACGTAGAAGGAGATTTCATAAACTCTTCAGGGCAACCTGTTCCAATGTTCAACCACCCTCACTGTAACAAAGTGATTATTTTTAGGTTCAGATGGAACTTCCTGTGTTCAGTATGTCCCTCTGGCCTCTTGTCCTGTCACCAAGCTCCACTGAGAATAGTCTGTCTTCATCTCCATTACACACTCCCATCAGATAGATGAAAAAAATCCCTCTAAGCCTTCTCTCTTCTCCCCAATTTGGATGGGGCCACCTGGTCTGCTGGGAGATGTCCCTGCTCATTGCAGGGCAGGTGGAACTAGATGACCTTTAAAGTCCATTCCAACCCAAACCATCCTATGATTCTCTTCTCCAGGCTGAACAGCTCCAGCTCTCTCAGCCTCTTCTTGCATGACAAGTGTACCACTCCCTTAATTACCTTAATGGATCTCCACAAGTTTCACTCCAGTATGTTCATTACTCTCGAAAAGTGAGGAGCCCAGGACTGGACACAGCACTCCAGATGTGGCCTCGCCAGCAATGGGTAGAGGGGAAGGAGCACCTCCCCTGACCTGCTGGCAACACTCCTCTTAATCCAGCCCTGGCAGCCAGTGGCATTCTTTTATACAAGGGCATATTGCCTGCTTACATTCAACGTTTTGACCGCAATATCATCATTCTCTGCAAAGCTGCTTTCCAGGTGCGCAGCCTCAGTATGTGTTAGTGCACAAGGCTGTTTCTCCCCAGAACTTTCCACTTCTTCTTGTACTTCATGAGGTTCCTGTCTGCCCAGTTCTCCAGGATGTCCAGGTTCCTCTGAGAGGTCGCACAGACACCTGGTGCATCAGCCACTCATACCAGTTCTGTATCATCTGCAAACTTGCTGAGGGTGCATGTTACTTCATCATCCAGGTCATTAATGAGGAGTTAAACAGTACTGGAACCAGCGTCAGCCGCAGCTGGACACCACTAGTGTCTGGTCTTCAGAGGGACAAAGTAATTTGAATCACCACCCTGTGAGACCAGCAGTTCAGCCACTTCTCAGCCCATCTCACTGGCCACTTACCTAGGCCATTTTCCGTCAGCTTCTCTATAAGAATGTTCATCTTGAAGTTCCTCTTGATGTACAGACTCAATCAGCCAGCACAAGTTCGCTGAAACCATAATGCAAGTTACCACGTATATTGGCATTTCGGGTTTGTTACTACAAAACTCACCAGTCTATCAGTTACTAAACAATTACACCCAGATGCAATTCTAAAAATGTGATCAGTGAGTTTACAAAAGCCTCCCTCCTGCAAGAGTATGCAGGTTGTTTCTGAAGCACTTCAGCAAGAACGGAGAATTACACTTTTATTTCTGATTTCTTCCACTTCTGCAGTTCTCAAAAGCTTTGCAGCCCCTTTTATTTATTTCTCTGCATGTGGTATGTCTAGCTGCCTACAATCTTCCACAGACCTTGAATGTGCCTTTTGTATATGGCAAACTGATGTTCCTAAAACACCTGTCCAAAGCTCTCCCAATAAATCTGAGCCATAACTGGCACACCTGTATCTCTAGAAGGCATACTGCAGTGGTTTGGTAGCCAGGCCTTGCTATGCACTTTGTTTTCCTCCTCACAACCCTGCTTTTAGAGACTCTCCAGTAACATCAAGTATCCACAGGTTGGCTTGGTATTCCTTAGATTCCCCTCTTAGAAAATTCACTGAATGACCCCAGGGAATTTCTTTACAGTGCTGAGCAAGCTTTGGACACCAAGTAGGGAACAAAGGCTGGCAAAACTGGTACTGACAAATCCTACATAATCAAAAAACATCCCTTCACAGTAACAGGGTCTCAGAGTGTTCAACTCAGTTTTTTCAGTGAAAGAAATGCCATTGGAAATAGTCTATGGTTTGTTTTGTAGAAATGCTCATAAAATTTAAGTTATTCAAAGAGTCATTTTGTGACACTGGTTTCCCCTGTACCTTCTGTGCAGAAAAGGAAAATTCCAAATGTTGGGTACAGTGAAGTAGATTCCTGGAAAATGCCTTACTTTTTCTTAAATAAGCAAATCAAAAGCCCAAATGACTCTTCTGCATGGTTTATTATGAGGCTACCTACAGATTAGCATGAACATTTTATCATTTTATCCTCCTTGTGTAGGCCTTTTCATTTGCACACCTCACATGACTGAATATTGCGGAGTTCCATCTGCTATTCCTTGGGGTTTGTTCATTGAAGATTTCTGTGTGGGAAGAATATGGATCCTTCATTGCTTTCATAGTCTGATATGAAATATGTTCTGCTTCAAGATTTCAAACTCACTGGGAAGAATATGGATCCTTCATTGCTTTCATAGTCTGATATGAAATATGTTCTGCTTCAAGATTTCAACCTCACTGCTGAATCCTTTAAAAAAAATTAAAACCAATAAATTTAGCTGCTATTGGCAGTGTTTTGTATTTTCTTGATCCAGGGATTCTTGTTTAAAAAGAATGTTATGGTCTCTGCTGGTTGTCTCAATGGAATTGAATGAGAGATGTATTACTGGCATCCTGGTGCTGCGTGTGAATCTTTCTTCACATGCCTTACAACAGCTGGCCCTGAGCCACTCTCTCATCCTAGATGTTGTCCTTCTAGGACAGTAGGAGGACTGTGGCACACTGAATGACAGCACAGTAAAGAGGTAGGTGAAATTGAATGTTGCTAATAGTGAGTCACTGAACTTGGAAAAGCAACTGTAAACTATAGACACAGAGGGATGAACTCTAGATAAGTTATTAGCACTCGAAACAAAAACGAGGTCCCTGCAGGTCTGAAAAATCATGTCAACAGGCAACTCAATCAAAAAAGTAAATGCAACAGGAAGCATTCATTGCTTCTTGAATAATGATTGCTGTAGTGGTCCTGATCTTAAGTACAATTATAGAATCAGAGAAAATACAGAAATTGATGACTAGACAGCCATTGCTGGGAATGGCTTCTTTTGGTGGACAAGCTAAATAGATGAGAATGGTTCACCTTGGGACAGAGAGAAACACCAGTACGAGAGACATATGGATAAGGTGATGTGAATTCATAGTTGAGAACAAAAAATTTACTTTTTCATATTGCACAATTAGATTCATAGCTCCAGGGATGATATGGGTAACTAAATGTGTAAATAAGTTTAAAAAAAAATGAGTCCATATAAGACTATAAAATATTGCTAAGGAATGCACTAAACCCCTGGCCCACAAAACCCTTACACTTCAGACTGCTAAGCTACTATTCTAGGGAAGTGTAATTCTGTTTTCCCTTGTTTTACAGGCTTTCTTTAAGTTCTTCTCCAAGGTTTACCTTTCATGAACCTCTGCACCTTAATTCTGCAGTCTGACAAGCAATTTAACACTGGCACAGTGGAAGGAGGGAGGCTGAGCTGCCTTTTACACATGTACCCACATCGAGTATGGGTGCCATGTAGTCCTACTGGCTCCTGCATGGGCTGCATGGAAGGGTTCAGATCTCTCTTCCTGGGCATGTATCTGTCACCTACCAGATCTACAGCTCAGACTCCCTTTCGTTGTTTCCAATGTTTTCTGCTCTGGGCACTGTCAGTGATGCAGTGCTGGGCTAGCTGGATGTTTGTCCTGACAGGACAGCTTGTTTGACTGCTCTGAGCGAGGTTCATTACCATCCTGTTCCACTTAACTGTAGAAACAGCAAGAAACAAAATTCCGGACACCGTTTCAGCTCTCCCTGCATTAACTAATGCTATTCCACACCAGAAAAAAAAGAGTAATTCCTCAAACTTAGTGATGCTCCATTAATTTTTTTTTGTTTCACATCCAGCAATAAACTGCTCACTCAGTGTTCCATGAATAGAGTAAATTACTTCCTAGTGCAATTAGCCAATGTTATGCCAACCCCTGGCTCTGTGGATATAGAACTGCAGAATCACAGAAAAGGAAAAGGTCTCTGAGATCATCAAGTCCAACCTTTGACCAAACGCCACCTTGTCAACTATACCATGGCACTAAGTGCCACATCCAAGTGTTTCTTGAACACTTCCAGGGATGGTGACTCCACCACTTCCCTGAGCAGCCTGTTCCAACGCTTGACATGGACAATTTTGCAACTTTTTTTATGCCTTTTCTTCCAGTTTTCAGAGTAAACATTTGATGTTTTAGAACCTTAGCCACAAGCTGCTGCAACACTGATGTTCACTGAGAAGTCATTACTAAAAGCATGGTTTAAATGCTGCTGTTGCTGATTTAGGAGCTCCCTAAACACAGACACAGAGTACAGTTTAGAAAGGAGACCATGTTTATTCTGTGCAGGGTGCAAGGTGGAGGTTTCCACAAATCAAGCAGACCAACTATCAAAACTTTTTATTAATTATACATTTTAGCAAACAAAGGAATTAGTGTTCATTGGCTACATGTTACATAGTCCTTTTATTAATCAGTAGTCTATCTTCTATTGGTCAATGATTCCCTTCTCAAGCTAATTACTCTGCATGCTTGATCTTTCTTTTCCTTTGGGTCAGTGGGTTTCTTGGGTCCGTGGTTCCTGAGTTTGTAGCTGTGATCTCCCCCTGCTGGAGTTACCTGTTACCAGCGGGAGCTGATTCAGCACAGTTGCTGAGTTGCCTTTATGAGTTTCTTCCTTATCTTGGGAGTTCTGCCAAGTGTCCTTGTGGTCTGTAAGTTCTGCATTCTTTGTGTCTGCTGTCAGTGGTGCATCCTTCTCCTCAAGCTTTGCTAACCTCCCCCAGGTCTGAGGTCATTGAAACACGTGGAACCCTAAACTCTTAACAAAGTAATTCTACCCACAGGTGATTTGTTTTTCTAACACCTGGACATCACTTAGTCAGCTGCTCTTGGTTTCACCGATTAAATCTCCTTTCCTGTTGATTATGTATGAAAGTATACAAAGACGAAACATCAGAGAACAGCCTTTCTTAAGAAAATCTTTATGTATTCCTTATTTTGCAACAATTAGGCAGGACGCTGCTTCATAGTCCCCTTCTATGCCTTCTATGCCCTGTAACTCCCCGGGCAAAGTGTTAATTTTCCTGATCCTTGAGAAGTCAACATCATACCTAGTCTTAACATAACTGATAAGCAAACTATCATCTACACCCTTATTTTGGCCAGGGAACCTAAATTTCTGGGGGGAAGCCGTGCTCCCGAGATTAACCTCTGCGCAGCCGGCATCTTTACCCCTTCCACCAGCAACACCTGGGGCGTTCCGTGCCGCGTTTTCTCTCTACTGCCCGCGGTCCCCCCAGCAGCCGAGTGCCCTCCTCGCCCCAATTTCCCACATTTCCTTCCCCTCGTCCCACGCGTGCCAGGCCGCTGCCCGTACGGGGGACACAGCCCAGGCCGCCCCACACAAACATGGCACTGCCAGGCTCCAACATGGCGCCGCTGCTGCGTCAGGGGCGGCTCCAACATAGCGTCCCCGCCACGCCCCAGCTGCCAGGACCCAAGATGGCTCCCCCCTTGCGTCAACTACGTGGCTGGCGCCCCGCCCGTCCGCCCCCGCGGCCCCAGGCGGTGCCCGCCCTCATCAAAGATGGCGGTGGGCAGCGCCGCGGGTCAGTAGGTGGCTGCCGCTCGGTCCCCGGCGGGGTTCGCGGCCGCGATGGCAGCGGCCGAGCTCGAGTACGAGTCTGTCCTCTGCGTCAAGCCCGATGTCAACGTCTACCGCATCCCGCCTCGGACCTCCAACCGAGGGTACAGGTGAGGGAGGCTCAGCGCGGCCCGGCCCCTGGGCCGCCGCGGGGCCGGCAGGACAGCCGGAGCCTGGGCCCGGCCCGAGCGAGGCCTTGGGAACCGTGTCGTGCCCGCCGAGCGCCCGCGGTGTGTGTGGGCAGCGCCTGGTCGTGGAGCCGTGCGGGAGCTGGGGCCGCTGTGCTGCCGAGCGGGTGCGGGAGCTGTGCCGGGCAGAGCTGACCGCCGCCCCCGCTGTGCTCGGCCGGCGGGGATGTGACTGATGCGCCCGGACGGCACGGGGGGCTCGGCCTGTCGGCTCTGCAGCAGCGGGGAGAAAGGCAGCAGCTCATTAATGAGAAGAGGCGGCAGGACCAGCGGTTGGAGAGGCCGCCTCTGGTTAGCCGACGGCAGTGGTTTGTGGTTTTATAAGCTGTGCCCACAGGCCTGCTGGAGAAGGGGATTTGCGTACTGCCTGAACCTGACAGACTGTTGGTGCTGTGGGTGTTGCACCGGGACACTGGTGTTTGTTTACCGCTGTAAAATCCTGTAGGTTTTACAGCACCAAGCCTGCCAGAGTCCAGGAAGCGTTTGGACAATGCTCTCAGGCACATGGTGTGATTCTGGGGGATGTCCTATGTAGGGCCAAGCGTCGAACTCTGTGATCTTTGTGGGTCCCTTCCAACTCAGAATATTCTGTGTTTCTCTAGGTTGTTTTTTTTTTCTCTCTTTCCTTTTTTTTTTGCCTTCGCAAGAGTCTTTGGGCTAGTCAGAGTCTGATGGGATTGTCAGAACATATGATGTTTTACCTGGAGTAAGCCAGGTGCCTCCAGGTGTGGAAGTACTTGATACAATTTTGCAGCAGTAGGGTAGAATAATAGAGTGGCTTTTCAGCTTGGTATTAATTTTTGGGGTCTTCCTGGTGCTCAAAAGTCACTTATTAGGCACTTGTGGATTTCCTGTTCAAGTGAGTTTCTGGGCTTCTGTCTCCCTTCTGCAAGATTATAAAGGTAGAAAGTTGATGTTCTCTCGACTGTGTCTATTTCCGTTTACCCATAGAGGCCAGTCATGTGTGTTAATTGGCCACAGCAGAGAGGAGCTGAGACCCCATTGGGGAGGGAAGTGGAATGAGGTAATTGCAGATGTTGAGGGTTTGGGAGTAGAGACTTCTGCTGAGATAGTCAGCCAGAAGTAGCAGGGTTGATATATGGTCAGTGATCAGCTGGTTGTCTTTTCAGGGCATCCGACTGGAAACTGGACCATCCAGACTGGACAGGGCGGCTTCGTGTCACCTCCAAAGGCAAAACTGCATACATAAAACTGGAGGATAAGGTTTCAGGTAAAGAAAAGGCTGTGCCTTGGGAAGACTGCAACTGTGATTGCTGCTTGTGAGCCTGTGTTTCTCAGCCTGCTCAGAGCTGTGTGTGGTAGCTCTGGCCACATTTAGCAAGAGGTTGCTTTCCTTAATGCCTGATTCTTTGTCTGCAGGAGAACTTTTCGCCCAGGCTCCCATAGATCAATACCCTGGCATTGCAGTAGAGACTGTGGCAGATTCCAGCCGCTACTTTGTCATTCGAATTCAGGATGGGACTGGTGAGTTGAGGGACAATGTATGTGCCAAGTGCTAGGGGTGGAGATGACTTAGCCTGATGGAACTGGGAGTATGCCAGGTAGATTGGAACGGTGTTGGGAGTGCTGACAAGGCCGCGTAGTGTGCCTAGAGGGATCAGAAGGCAGGGTAAACAAAGGAGGTTCTCTACATTGTACACAGTCCAGGGGCTGGGAAGGAACATTCAGTTTCTGAGTGTGCCCCATGGGAAGAAGAGTGCATCCTGAAGGCTAGGAACAGTGAACTGCTGTGAGCTGCTGGTGTCCAGCTGCAGGTGTTTTGGAGGGAGGTAGCACGGAGTGGCTTAGAGAAGCAGAAGGACTTTGGAGTAAATGAACACAAGGGCCCATTTGCAGGGCACCTCCAATGACTCTTCCTATCTCCTTGCTAGGACGAAGTGCTTTTATAGGCATTGGCTTCACGGATCGTGGTGATGCCTTTGACTTCAACGTCTCTTTGCAGGATCACTTCAAGTGAGTTGTGCTTTTCTGGAATGCTGTTTTTCCTCTGGCCTGTAGAACATGGTGGGTGGTGGTGCATGGTCATTCAGTGCAGGCTTCCTTGGGATGGTCCTGAAGCCCTGCTCTGGCAAGGATCACTTGAGCGTGCTGTCAGCTGTCATACAAGCTGAGAGCGTTGCAGGGTCAGATCTGTAAGTCTTAAGCTTAGATCCTGTGTTGCTCCAGGTGGAGTGTTAGACAGTCTCTTGGGTTTATGGTGGTCATAGCTTTTTGCTGTACTACAGTGGGAGTAGGGAAATAGCAGGTTTGACAAAGCAAGGTAAGTTTGGTAGGATGGGGAGGAAAACCACACATTCTTCTGAATCCCTTTTCCCTTTTGATTCAGGGTCTCATGTCTTCCTATCTTCTTTTTAGGTGGGTAAAGCAGGAGACTGAGATCTCCAAGGAGTCCCAGGAAGCTGACACACGTCCCAAGTTAGATTTAGGGTTTAAGGAAGGGCAGACCATCAAACTAAACATTGGGGTAAGCAGACCAGTTTACTCTGCTTCTTTCTCTGGATATGCCAATGGAGACTCTTCCTTACATGTCCTTTCTTTTTGTACAGAACATGACGACAAAGAAAGGAGGAGCAGCAAAGCCCCGTGTATCTGGATCAGGTGGCCTAAGCCTGCTGCCCCCACCACCAGGAGGCAAAATTGCAGTTCCTCCTATACCTCCCCCTTCTTCCACAGCCATTGCCAACCATGTCACACCACCACCTGTGCAGAAATCCAGTAATGCAAGCAGTGCAGGTAAACATTAGCACAGAGCAAGCAGTCAGTCAGACTCTGGTGGGGGCTTAGAGAGGGTTGATATCTGCTGCAGCAAACTAGTGTTCAGCCTAGTGCCAGTAGAGCCCTGTGAGAGATGGTGTTTCCCTGCTGTCTTTGGGAGCTCTGGTGTCCCAGTGCAAAAAATACGTGGACCTGTTACACTGGGTCCAGAGGAGGGCCCTGGGAATGGTCAGAAGGCTGGGACACCTCTCCTGTTAAGAAAGAGGGTTGGAGTTGTTCAGCCTGGAGAGGACAAAGCTCTGAGGAGACCTTATCGTAGCCTTTCAATATATAAAGGAATCCTGTAAGAAAGATGGAGACTAAAAAGTTTGTAGTGACAGGGTAAGGGGTAAAGGCTTAAACTGAAAGAGAGTAGATTTAGACTGGGTATAAGGAATAAATTCCTTACAATGAGCATGGCAAGACCCTGTAACAGGTTGCCCAGAAAAGCTGTGGGTACCCCCTCACTGAAAGCTTTCAAGGCCAGATTGAATGGGGCTTTAAGCAACCTGATTTAGTAAAAGATGTCCCTCCTCATGTCACAGCAGTTGGATTGGATGACCTTTGAATGTCTCTTCTGACCTAAAATATCCTGTGAGTCTATAATAAAGAGATTGCTGCAGTCTCTTGAACGCTGTACTGAAAGTGTGACCATGCAGAGCTGATGATAGCCTTTTGAAGGCAGAGACTTCAGCACTGCTGTACACAGGTCTGAGTGAGAAGAAAGTATGAGCTTCTGAATAGGGCTCATGTGGCTCTAGACTGTGGTTGGTACTGTTCAAGTGATGCCTGTTTGGCAACTGCTATGATTGCTGAGTTTGGGTTGAGTTTGAGCCTTATGACTACTGGGAGAGGTAATAAGTCACGAATCTACCGGTTGGCGTGCTAAGTGGAGACTGAAAAGTTCTTGATGACAATGTATCCTTGCAGTGTTAGCTGGAGGCTCTGTGCACATTCAGCAAAAGGCGGTGCTGTTATAACAAACCCCTTAAAAAGTCTTCACTTCCTTCTTCTGGAGAGAGAGCTGGAGTCACTTCGAAGGTTGTCTGCCGCTGCATCCAGGAGTTTGTTAGGTGACAGTTTAAATGCCTGTGGGGTTTTCTTCTTGATTAGCCTGATATTTTTTTTTTCTCTCCTGCATTAGATATTCTGTTAGACTTAGATGCTCCTGCATCTGCATCCAAGGCACCAGTATCAGCTACCACAGACCTCTGGGGAGACTTCAGCACTGCATCCAGGTAAACTGTGATGAAGAGAACACAAGAAGGGTAGTGTCCTGACGGGCACTGGAAGAACCATAAGTTATGAAGTAGTATTAGATCTGCCCCTTTGATTCTCCTTTCTTTATTTCAGCACTGTTCCCAATCAGGCTCCTCAGCAGTCCAACTGGGTCCAGTTCTGAATGATCAAAGCAGTGGAATGGGACAGACTGATGACCAAGAGGCTCTAGAGGCACAAAATGGGATCAGAGGGTGCGCGAACCTCTCTAGTCTTCAATCAAAACCAAGTTGGGACAATCCTTCATTTTCAAACCAGACCTTCACTTTAGTAAAAACTTACTATTTTTGATCCCACTGAACCTAAAGAGAACATATTGACTCCTCCCAAGATGGGCGAGGAGGAGAAAGGTAACCTTATCTCTTCCACCCACTTGGCCATTACATGGTACATCCTAGCTCTTTTTCCCTGTCTCTCCATACAGGGAAAGCAAGAATCCTAAAGAAGGTGGGTATAGGAGTAGGCTGGGTAGGTGCCCCTGAGTTCCTTGTGCTTGAAATTTTCTTTGGTTAGGCTGTTGCTTTTTGTGGCTGTTTTCAATAGTGACTCTAGTCTCTTCAGCTTGCAGTGCTGAGGACAGCTGCATTTGGCTGCAGCTGGTAAATGGAACCTATAAGGAAATAGTTCTTGTATCATCACAAAACCCTCTTGGTTTAATTATGTCTGTGGTGAGGAGTGAACCACCCCCTGCACACACTACTCCTCCTGTCTTTGATGCAGTTTTTGGTAGTGCTGGATATTCTCATGCTCTTGTGGGAGGAGTCATGCAAGTCCTTGAGCAGACCCGCTGCCACTGTGCTGTAGCTCCAGGTGGACACCCTGTGTCTCCAGGCTCCTTATTTGGCTTGCAGGTTCACTGGAGGAACTTATCTCATTTTAACTCCTTTCTCCCCATGCAAAGGCCTCACTATCACTGAGCTGTTTTAACTGGAAATAGCTTTAAAAAACAAAAAAAGCCTGTTTTTATAATTTGGTAGTTACTTGCACTAGATGACCACCAAGTAATTTCCACCACTCAGCATTTCATGTTCCTGCGTCACTATCCTGAGCCCTGGCCTTGTGACTTGGCACTATGTTACAAATATTGCATATCTATGCCACAGTAGGAATTACTGTTGGACAGTGGATTATTTTTTGGAGGAGGGACAGTCTTCTTCCTCTTTTCAGCTAACAGTTCCCACTTGGGCAAGAAATGTATAGTAGGCCCAATCTTGAGAACTGTGGTAGCAAAATTCTCCCACATATATTTCTTATGGCTTTTCTTCTGAAGTTAACTTTGTAGGGATGCAAGCTGGTTATTGGAACTTGGATTTTTTTTTTTTAATGTACCCCAAGCCCCCTCTATTTTCTGTGTGGTTTAGGGGATTAGAAAGAAAGTGAAAGGCCCTTACTCTCTGCTTTTCTCTTTGGGAGAGCTTCCTGAAGCTTTTTGGTGTGGATGCTATTTCATCTTCAGCATATGAATGTGATTTGGGGTGTAAGTCTGTGATTACTCTGGGCAAAGCTTGCAAGGCAGGCTGGAAACCTCACAATGCTGGCTACCCTTCATGCTGGCTCATAAGCCAAAACACTAGCTGGGAAGGTGATCTCACTGACTCTAGGACAGCTGTACCCAGTTACTGGAACACTAGGGTTTTGGTGCTTCACTGGACGGCTTCTTCCTGTTTTGAACACTCAACACAGCAACACTTTTGTGTCTCTAGCACACCTCTGCAAGTAAATTTTTGCCTTTGGGCAAAAATTTTCTCTTGAGGCTTTTAAAAGAGTAGTTAGATGTTTGCACCTTGTACTGGCCAAAAGGTCTCTTGTCATTTTTGTCTTCTTACTACACTGAGGGCATTTTGGAGACAAAGTTTCACTTAGACTATCCCCCTGGGAGGCAACATTCTTGAAATAGCTCTAAAGCTGCTGCAGTTCCACTTGTGGAAGTGGGGACCAGACTGCTGTTGGATGTATTTTAAGTAGTCATTTAATCCTGATTCCCTGGCTCTTTTGGTGTTTTCCCTTGCCTTCATAGTCACTCCTGCAGTCTCACTGCACTTCAACTTCCTGCCTCCTGAACTTGTGGATGGCTTTAGTCTGCCAGTGAAGTCATGAACTCTGCTGGTTGGCTTTTTGTTTTCTTTGTCTTTTTTTGTTTGCTCAAATCCTAGTGAGGTCCTGTCATTTCAACTATGTATCAATTCCCCAATCAAGGAAATTCATGGCACCAATTAACAACTAACTAGGAGCCTCTTCTGTGTTGTCTTAGTTAGTATTTTGGAGATAATATATTATGTATTCGAAAAACTGAAGAAGCAAAAATTAAAGATATATGTATATAAAGCATAAGATGTATTGGTGCAAATGGTCATTAAACAATTACTATCGGGGAAAAGAGTGTCATGATTGTTCTAAGTTGTCAGATTGTTGTTGCTTTGGAAGCCTCTGGATTGAAGGTCTTCATGTCTCCACCAAGATCCTGGTAGCCTACCTGTCCTGCGTATGTGTTATGGCCTGCAGGCTGGACAAGAGTAACTTCTGGAGTGAATAGGTTCAGACTCTGTCTGGGCAAAGATGGAGGAGTGTGGAAGAAGGACACTGAAATGCCATGGCTGTTCCAAAGGGGGTTAAACACCACACAACACCAAACACAACAACATAGAAACAGGGCTGACTGTAGGTGCGTGTGATGCTTGTTAAGAGTGTGGATAAAACTACAAGTGAGAAAACTTAGTTGCCCTGACATTCAGCATTTCAGACATCAGAGGGTTCTACAGTCTGCAGATATTTTCAGAAATAGTTCTTGCCATGCTGATAGATAGAAACTATCTCTGCTGACTGCGGAGATGGGCAAGGTGAGCTTTATCAGGGGCAGCAAGGGCAGGCTGCTTGGAAAGAGAACAGGCTGGAAGCTGAGTCACAGCAGGGCAGGCAGGGGCAGTGGCCTCACTGACAAAGGAGCAGTCCTGCAGTACTTGAACATGAAGATCAGAGCAGGTCAGGATGAGGATGTAGATCATCAGGGTATGTGGCCAGATGTGGGCAAGGCTGCTCTAGCTCAGGCAGGGATCAAGGGTGAGACCCTTAGCTATGATAATCCCACAGGCCAACTTTACTAAGGTTTCTTAAAGCAAGGTGCCTCCATTATTTAAGCTGGACTTGAGTCCAGGCAGCCATGGAAGATGGAGAATATGCTCAGGGCCTTGATATTCTTCTATCAAGCCTGCTTTCAGCCATCTCTTCATGCACAGCCATACTTGCTCAGTGTTCCTCTGCCAGACAGCAAAGCTGTGAATATGGCTATGCTGAAAGTACAACAGAAGTCTTGTGGCCTGCGTAAAGATGAGAAGTCTTAACTTTTCAAGTTGGCTGTTTGAATTGCCAAATATTCTAGCATCTCTGGTGGCTTAAAAAAAAAATTACATTTTTTTCAGATATGGGAGCTGTTCCTGTGTTTTGGTGAATAGGGTAGTAAGTTGCATAGGTTGTGGTAGGCAGAAAGGGAAGAATCTTGCCCATAAGGTGTGGTGAGATTCTCTGACTTTGCAGTAGGTACTTGCAGCAAAAATGGGTGAAAAACCTAAAAGGGTATTTCTTCAGAGTAGGAGGATTTTCTTATGAGGTGCACTGACGGACAGTGTAGGGATACACTCCTGTTTGTGCATAAAGAAGCATAGAGGATTGGGAAACAGTTAATGAGGAAGAGCTTTGTCCTCTCTAAATACTCCCAGCTGCCATGCCTTTCCTCACAGGTAAGTTTCTGGTGAAGTGACTTGGCCTGGCCTGTGAATGGACTGGCTGAATCCTCCCATGTCGTCCTGCACTTCCCTTTGCCAGTGGCTTCTAATGTATCCTGCTTACTGCCTTCTGCTACATTAGAGCTACGGTTTCAGATGTTGCAGACTTGTCCTGGTAAGGGATTAAGGCCAGGCTTTTAATGTGGATCTGCAGATCAAACAGCAATATCTCCTGAACATTTATTATGTTCCACATAGAAGATCAGCTGGTTTCCTTAGGCATCTGGGAAAAGCTGCCCGCAGTATGAGAGGTGCAATGGTCAAAGGGGGAATAAAATTTGTGCCAAAAGGGAGACAGAATCTTACAGTCATGCAGCAACTGTTCCTACCACAGCCACACAATATGGATTTCAGACACAAACTTTCTAGATTTCACAAAGCCTTGATGCTGTGTGTGGACTCCTGAAGAAATGGAAGGAAGAGTTGTCCTTCCAACTAAAAACCAAACAGGAAACCAAAACCCCCAGTCTTCCTGAGCATTGATAAGGAGGTAACAGAATCTGAATCTGAACTAATGTAAAATGCTGTTAAATCAGCATAAATCTACAAAGTTCTAGGAGGGAGAACAGCTGGGCTGGTAATGCATATCAGTGGAGCACAAGGGCCTAAATAGTTAACACCCACTGTAATGCCTCAGGGTCTAGGCAGTGTGTTGAGTGCTCCTTGTATCATGTGAACAATAGACTCACTCTAGAGACTGTTACTTGTCTCCTTCTTCGAAGTTAATAGTTCTGCCCATGCTCACAGTCAGAAAGAGCACGTTGCAGGATGCAGTGCCCTTCTAGTTTGGTAGCTTGATTTTGTCACCTGCCATTACCTATAGCTGTGTGTTCCCAACCAGAGCTGGAACTCTGACAGACATTGCTTGAAGCCGAGCATGGGAAGATCAGTCAGCAGCAGCTGGTCTGTGTAGTGTCTCCTGACTGGAGCCGCGTTTTCCAGCTGTCACTGCTGGGATCTTCGATCACTTGTGTTTGGGGCAGGTCAGCCAGGTAATTTGCTATAGCCTGCTTTCCTTTTTCTTTCCCAGGCATTGTAGGACAGCAGCTCCTGAGTGCTGGGACAGAGACAGCTGGCTTGCTTAGTAGACTGGCTTTTTAGCCCCTGAAGCAGTTTGAAGAGACGTTCCCTAAAGGAGGGAGCCGCCTGTAACGTGCAGCCTTTGTGTTGAGCCTCGTGTTTTAGGGATGTGTGGTGCTCCTCTGCCCTCCTAGCCTCGTCTGCAAACCTGGCTTGGGTGGTGTCATCCGCGATCAGGCGCTGCAAGTTCAGTCTCACCCGTGACCCTGTGCTGCCATCTGCTGCTGAAACGCTTTGTTTCGGGCTTTCCTGCAGCCCTGGGCTCAGCCACCATCAGCAGGGATCAGCTGGGTCCCCAGGAGTAGGGGGAGTGGCGGGTGAGGTGCAGGGACATCACCTGAGACCTGGGTAGCACTGCTGAGGTGTACTCTGAAAAGAAATTGCAGCTGGCGATTTGTTGTTGGATAATTTGGCAGTAATGGAACTGGTGCTTCCAAATGTACCTATGTTCTGCTATCCTAATGCCCTTTGTGCTTCCCTGCTGCACAGACAGCATAGTGTGGGGCTTGGAATCGAGCTGTCCCAGCATGTATCTCCTCTTGTTGTCCAGTGTGCATACAGGTATGTATTTCTGTTGCCTTTAAAGTTTGGCCCAAAGGAACGGCACCCCTCCTAGTCTTTTTTACAAGTGATGTCTAAGCCCTTGTCTGTAAGTGCATGTTTATTGTGTTATGCAAACTGTTCAAAGATGTGTGGAGACGCTGTGTCAGTAGTGCTACACAAACCAGCACTTTGGTTAGCTTGGAGGGACAAGGAACTGGATTTCAATGAGCAGCAGTGCCCAGGGGTAAGGGGCAGGAGAGTATTTTTTTGAGAATATGTGCTGAGGGGCTATAGATATGACAGCATAGGCTGTATATCTCTCCCAGAGCTAGGAGCTGCTGTCACTAATACCTAAAGCTGAAGTCAATACCATGAGTACATATGCAAAGTGTGCTTGGAAATGACAGCTGCATACTTTTTGGTAAAAAACCAGGAAAAGCCCCTAAGCAATACATTCCATACAGAAACAGGGTTACTGTAAGCAGATAACCTGCCCTGTGTAGTCTGGTCTAGCTCCAGAAGTAGTCCTGCCTTGAGCAAGGTTTGAACAAGATACCTCTGGGCTGAAACACTTCCTAGCACAGCTTTTGTGCTAGGCTGTGGTGAGGTGCATCCCATGGTGGGGTAGCAGTGTGAGTAGACATCTGACATGGGGGTTGGTAAGTGGTGGGGAATGCTGAGGTCTGACAGCTATCCTTCACCTCAGGAAGGGCAGACCCTGGCCGAGGACCAGGATGGTGTGCTGAGCCTGTCCTGTCCAGCCCTGAAATGCTAAATATGCAAATAATGGTGAACTGGAGGCAGAGTCTAAGAGACGCAGGCCATGGTGCTGCAGGCCAGTGTGAGTCATCAAAGAGCACTTTGGTCTTTGTGTCAGTCCCAGCTGGCAGCTCCTGGCCCTGCAGGGAGTCAGCAGCAGGGGCCCTTCACCCTATGAGTCAGTGTGGCTTCATGCTGGAGGACGGAACCCTGGAGCGCCATTTGCCCGCCATTCACTTTACTGTGCTGACTTCAATGTCCTACTGTGGTAGAAGTCAGTGACACAGGCACCTAGAGAGTGTGCTCTTCAACAAAAATTGCCCTTCTCCATCCAACTGTGTTGACATCTGTGTCATGAGGAGGCTCCTGCATACAGTTGAACCCCAAAGCTTAAGCCCTCCCTGCCTGGCATTAAAACTTTCCTAGCATAATTCAGTGATGAGGTGCCAAGAAGTGTCTGAGTTGACTGTACTGCCTGGGCTTAATTCAGCTTTCTGTGACTGTTTCCAAATGGCCTTTGCCTTGTCCTGTCCCAGCAGGACACATGGTAGGTCTGCACTTCTCTGGGGTCGGGTGGTGTCCTCTTGCCCTGCTGCTGGCCAGGAGGTGGACTTGGAGGCTGCAAGTGGCATTCAGGGCTGTCTTGCCTATGGGATGCAGGGTAAAGACCAGCACAGGCCATTTACAATCTTTTGGATAAATCTGCCCTTGAGGAGCTGAGTAGGGTGAGTGAACTCTGCAGGGCTGGGGAAGTTAGTGCTGCTATTGCAGTACCACCTGCTGGGACAGCCTATGAGAAGGTTTTACTGCATCTCCTTCATGTGTATGGAGAGGATGTGGAGGGAAACAGCTTGAGATCAAATTAGAGTGGCCCTAAGATTACACATAGGTCTGTGTGATCTTACTTGATAGCCCCCATAGTTGCCTGGTGACTGTGGTGGTTTGCCATTTTTGTGCTTTTCTTTCCATTCCCCTCATTCCCCCTTCAAAAGAGGGAGATCAGGTGCATTCACCACAATGGGCAGCAAGTAGCCAAACTGAATTTATGATATCTGTGGTCCTTAGACAGAACAGGAAATGAAGCATGAAGAATTGCTTCTGTGGGGAGGGGTCACGTGGCTGCAACTTTTTCATGCAAATCCCATGTGCAGTTTATCTAAGAAGATAAACTTCACAGCCCTGCCTCTGAAACAGGCCACTGGGTTCTGATCAGGATTTGGATCTGGCCCAGGTTTGAAGTCAGATATGCCACTGTGGCAAGCAACTATGGTGTGTGGACCTGATCTCCAACAATTTCTGGCCTTGTGACTCACGTCCAAAAGAGGAAGGGGGCAAAGATGTGATGGTCACAGTAATGGCATAAACCAAAGCTGTGAGGTAAATCCATCTGAATGTATCCTCATTTGGCTTTGATTGGATAATTTTTTAATTAGGGGAAATAAATGAAACATCTTTTCTCTTCTGAAGAAAGAATGCTGTGTTAATGCTCTAAGTAAAGAGGCAGGTTGGGGCTTCTTGTCTCTTTGAAGATTTCCTGGATACTGTTCTTCTTTCTTTTATTCTTTCCCTTATACCTGGTGGATTTTGGTAGCTTGTCATCATAGCTGGGCACATGACTTCCCCTTCCTGAATCTGAGTTTGAGCTCCCTCGGCTCACATAGTTTTGGGACATGGTCTCTTCTGCTTGAAAACCTCAGCTCTCGCTAAACTTGGAAAAGGTGTGGGCAAGGGAAAAATGCTGAAACCCTTTTGAGGAGGAATAATTTCTTCTCATCTCTCCTACTTTTATTTCTTTTTCCCATGTTCTGCCTGGTACTGTAACCGTAGTATTTTGGGAAGCTGCTGATCTCTGTCAATGTACAAGTGTCACTCTAGGTGGTTCTGCTCAGGACGCCGCGTGTTGCTGCTGACTCAGGCCTGCCTGTGGTGAAGTGCTGCCACCTGCCAGAAACTAGTGTGGCTTTGCAGTGCTGCCTTCTGTTTAATCCATCCCAGTCGATGCTCCCACCTCCCTTTCTCACTGTCCATTCAGTACTTCCCTGTTTCCTCTTCACTCCTGGATGCTGGCTCAAATGTCCTTTTCTCTGAGCTTTCATAACACCATTTAAACCATTTGCCCCTAGGTCTCTTGGCAGTCTGTATGGAACCCGGGTTCACCTTCTGTGACTGCTCCTGCAGTAAGCATTGCTGTATCCTGTCACTCCCTGCCTTAACCAGTTTCTTGCAGCAGGGTACAAATGGGATCATATGTTACTACATCCTCTCTAACCAGCCAAATCTCTCAAGAGCTCTCAAGGAGTTTT
>JAWWMP010000001.1:29105418-29116805 GCA_035047865.1 Dendrocincla tyrannina | reverse complement strand
TGACCTCCCATATTAACCTCTCAATATCTGGCTGTGGGTCCCCATTTTCCATGCTCCAGTGCCTTTTTATGTTCTTCCCTTGGCTGCTCTGCTCTTCCTGTATTACCTCCAAGGCCTTAATCTGTAGAGAGCAGCAAGGTGGTGTGGAGAGGGAAAACCAAGGAGGTGTCATGTATTCACTTCTGATGTTCTTCTCACCCAGGTGCAGGGACAAAAAGCTGAGTTTTGCTTTAGGCTTTTATTTAAGTGACCCAAGGGACTATGCTAGCTTGAGGTGCCATAAGAGCAGATGATGGCAGCACTGTTTGTTCAGCAGGCAGACAGGGTCCAGGTAAGATCAGGGCATAGTTTTGTGGAAGGACTGGTGTGTGGGCTCTGCTTGAATAAGGTCTTGTGATATCAAGAAACTAAACAAAACCCCACGTAAGGCTGACTGATGATACTTAGTTCCATGAATGACAGTAAATGGAGAGAATACAATTTGGCTAGAGAAATTGCCCTACTTTTGTCTTCCTGCCTTTCTTGCTGTCTGCTTTGCTTTCCAAAATGCAGCAAGATGCCTTCCCTGTGTTTGTGCTCAGGGTGAGACCCACAGATGATATCACAGCAGAGCTGTTCTCCCTGGAAGACTGATCTTGTAGCGAACCTTGCCCCCCTGGTAGCCCAGCTGCCTAGGGGAGCTGAAACTGACTCAGAGGATGAGCCACATCTGCAACATCCTTCATGCTGCTGGATAGAGAACCTCAAGATGTGCTCTCAGCATCTGACTGTCTCCACCTGATAGGTGCTTTGGACAAATCTGGGCCATACTGATGTCTGTGCCTAAAGAATAAAAACAGGACAAGTATATAAGATATTCTGATTTAATTGTTTGCCTCATCCTGTATGTTACCAGAATAGGAACTTGTCAAGGTTACTTTGTGTTGAGTAAACCCCCAGTGAATTTCACTCCTGTTAAATTTTCCCCGGTTTCCACCCTTAAGCTAGTTAAGCTTTCAGGATGACCAGCTGGGCTAAGAAGTCCATTTCCACCTTCCAGCATGTCCTTGAACGCTTCCAGGGATGAGGTGTCAACAATTTCTCTGGGCAACTATGCCAGTGCCTCACTATCTTAATTTGTTTTTCTTTATGTGAAAGTCATGCTATAGTCTTTTTCAGCCTTGCCTTTCTCTGAGCCTTTTCTGGACCCACTGTACGTTTCTTGGGATGATGTGAGTTATGAGGGCATAACAATACACTGCCATAACAATAATTTCCATTCTGTGTGCCTTTTTTTCCCACTATTCCTGATGTTTGATTTGCTGTTCTTTCTGCCTCTGAACAGATTTTCTCATACAACTGTTGTAATCTGACATTTTTCTTTACCTGTGCCAATAGTACCTCAGGGCCCATAATTTTATATGTGAAGTTAGGGCTGATTTTCCTAAAGTGCATTGCTTCATTACCCATTTCCCTAAAAAGCATTCCTTGCCTACAAAGGACTGTATGTCCTTTTATCACCCTGCTTCTCAGTCTCATCCTTCTGCAGTTCTTTGTGACTGACCCTTGAGTAACTGCCCTGAATGATTTGGTATCATTAGTAGATTCTGTCACATCATTTCTCTTTGCCATGTTGTTTGCAAAAATCTTCAATTGTGTATTAAAGTGTATTAGAGACCTGGTAGAATTCTGTAGGTGCTCTCTCTCTGTGACTAGTAATTCCTACCCACCTTTTCTGTCTGCTTACTGTGAAAAGATCTGCCTTCTTATTCCATGGCTGCCCACCTTCCATGAAAGAGTTTGCTGAGATAATTCACAGTAGCTAGATTATTTTCATGCATATCGTTATCAATCCCTTCAAAGAGCTACAAGAGGGAGGATTTCCTTACAAGAGTTATATTGACTCTCTCCAAAGTAAGTAATAATTCTACAGGTGTCCACTGATTTCATTCAGTTGTTATATTAACCTGGCCACTACAGGTGTCAAATTTTTAACTCCTTAAAGCTCCCTAGACTTCTCCCCTCCCCCCTCTTTGATATCTTCCTTGCCGTCTTGTGATTTGTCGATTGAAAGACAGTTTAAGCCAACATACTTGACAAAACTGGTAATATACCAGCCAAGATTGGGAACACTGTCCCAAAGTGACCCTGAATGGGTTGGTCAAACCACCCTCTGATACTGTGGGCTGTTTAGTGGGGTCTCCATAATGGGGCACTGACAGGCTGGTCAGGCACAAGGGCCTTGTCTTCCCTGGGGTTGTTGATAGATTAATCAAATATAAAGGGTTCAAGGAAACCCACCCTTTAACCTGACACCTTTGCTTTGTTATGGTTTCACACTTACTGGAGGTCATGATAATTTCAATTTTCTTCATTTGAATGCGAGGTCAGCTTGTTGAAAAATGCATACTGATAATCCCTTTGGATAGACATTTTAGCCATGTCAGCTTTCTTCTGCCTTTTTAAAAATCTTCTAAAGAGGTTCTAGGTATTGACTTTGGGCTGCCAATGTGATGTCCCTGTGTAACATCCATGTTACTTGTGATGACTGCCAAGCCCTCAGCTCAATCCCCTCATCTTCCCCTTTCCACTCAAACTGATTTGCAAAAAAGCACCGCACTTCTCTACAGTTTCCACCATAACTGTGCTCAACTTCAAAAGGGGAATTTTTTATTTTTTTTTCTCTGTGGGATCACAGCTTTAGGATGCAAGTCCTTCTCTTCACTTATAAATTCGATTTTAACTCAACTGGTTCAGCTGGATTTTCAAAAGAAGTAAGGCATGTGTAATGGCACTGTTTTCTCTGCCGTCACATGGACCTGCTTGCTCAAGTAGGTGACACAGTCTGTGAGGTGAAAGGCTTGCAGATGCTACCTTAGAGCACTCGTTCCTCTGCTGCTTTATATTTGGGTCAGCCAGCCAAATGGTGCCCAGGGAGCTTGCAGAGCAACCAGCAACTGCAGCACGAGTAAGCAGGGAAAGTGGGACTGTTGAGGGGAGCAAACACGAGTGCTAGAAAGGAGCTGGGGCTTGTGAGGCACAGGGGAGTTGGGAGCACGGGAGGTATGTAGCAGTGTGAAGTAGGGTTGAGTGAACAATGACTGTGGGGAAACACAGGTATTGTGGGAGGACAAGGGGATGACCAGAACACAGAAGGGGCGAAAGGGAGGAACTGAGGGGCAGCAGTGGGAATGCAAGGAAACAAAGTGTGAGTTTTGGGGGTTTCTTTAAGCAAGATGTTGTGGTTGTTTTTTTTTTTGTTGTTTTTTTGTTTTTTTGTTTGTTTGTTTTTTTGTTTTGTTTTGTTTTTTTTTCCAACACCGAAACCAACTGCAGGGCCCAATTGTTCTTATCTCCCATCCATTTACATGTCATCAGTGCCTATGGAATTCAAAGGACAAATTTTATCCCCAGGAATATCACCTCACTGTTGTTGCACACTAACTTAGCACTGCATCCCATGGAACTATGATTCAGGGTTGACTTTTGATAGCAAGCAACAACTCTGATGGCTGGAAAGAGGAACTGAGCTGTCTACTTGATGTTGGAGTGCAGTCTAGTGTAACCTAATAAAAAGAGCGGCTAGAGCCTGAATTTGCATTTGAAATGCTTCAGCTGTGTTTGGAGATGTGTTTCAATGGAAAAAGCTCGTGAAGCTACTCCGTGACTTCCTTCTCTGCCTGCTCAGTGTATTTCCTGTTTCTTCACAGTGGAAATCTTGAAACCCTGTCAGGAAGTAAGCCTTTTCCCCACAAGACTGCGTCTGTTGAGGCTGTTCCCTGTTGGGTAGGGACAGGGGGCAGCATGCAGAGGATTGCTCTGATATCTCAACATGAAATTTGAGGGCTTAATTAGATTTCACCACACACTCAGGGAGACTTAATTTCAGTGAGAGGGCCAAGCCTGAAGACAAAGAATAGTACTGGAAGGATGCTGGGAAAAAAACCCAGAAGGCAGCATTCATTTTCTCAAGGGACCAGGCTTCTGTCCTGCAGCTGTTCTTATTCTTGTATAAAGTCACCCTCTTTGCACGCAATACAAAAAGTAAAGCCAGTTTAGAGCGCACAAGACATGAGGAGGCTCCTTGGTAAAAAAACATCCGCCCACTCTGTTTAGGGGCAGTTCTCTGTAATCTGTTCAGATGCCCTTCACCTTCTGCAATATTGTGGTCCTCTGTTGTTTGGTGCATGTTCTTCCTTGTACTGCCCTATCTCACCTCCAACTCTGCCCTGTGTACCCTCTGTGCTAGCTGCCTGGAAGTCCTGTGTGCATCTCATCTGCTCTGCTCTAAAGAAATTCCAGCTAGCCAAAATAACGCAGCAGAGCTTCCTTCTTCTTCCTCCCGGGCTGTTTTGGAGGCCTTATTGTGGCTATTCAATACTTAGATGGGGCTTAAAAGAAAGACAGACAGAGGCCTTTTACCAGCATCTGTAGTGGTAGGACAAGGGGTAATGGTTTTAAACTGGAAGAAGCTAGATCTAGCTTAGATATAAGGAGCAAAATCTTTACAATGAGGGTGTTGAGACACTGGAACAGTTTGCCCAGAGAAGTTGCTGATTCCCCTTAATTGAAAATGTTTAAGACAAGGCTGGCAGGGGCTTTGAGCAGCCCGATGTAGTGAAAGATGTCCTTGCCCATGGCAGGTGGGCTGGACAAGATAGTTTTTGAAGGTCCCTTCCAAGCCAAACCATTCTGTGATTCCTGAGTTCTGCTGACTGAACCCTTCTCACCCTGCCTGACTTACTGGCATTTCTTCTCAGCGGTCTTTCTGATCTAACATGTATCTCATCAGCCATTTCCCCTAATTGTCTCCTTTCAAGATCTGCCCCAGCTTGAAATCAGACTAAACAGTAGACTGTCGTTTTGTCCAAGGTAGTATCAGAGGCCTTTAGCAGAAAGCAGATAAGGGAGATAAATGACAGCGTTGGAGCAGAAAAATATAAAACATCCCTTTTCAGCCTCTGAAATGGAGCCTGAACCAAGCACTGCTCTGAACTTCCACGGGCTGTGAATCAAGTTGTGATAGAAAGGCCTCTGTGTGTAGGCTTCTCAATAACCTCTCAAACCATCAACATTTTTTTTTTTTACTTTTAATTCCACTTTGCTTGTTCTCCTCCCTTACTCTGGCCACATCCTTCTGTTTCTACTTGGATATATTATACTTCTGATTATTTTTTATTCCTCTGACTAAGGCTGCAAATCCCTAGTCTTACTACCACAGGAACATTTCCTCATTTGAAATTTGTTCTAAGTGTCAGCTCCCAACTGGGATTGACTTCCGAGAATGAGACATAGCTGCAACATTTGATGTAGCAAACGCAACTTAACCACAAGGGACAAGTGAGGACAGGATGCATTTTCTATGGGACTGCAGATTAAACTGAGGTAGGAGCTGTGATAGCTGCAAACCTAAGAGCAATAGTAGAATTACAAATAAAGAAAGGCACGAAAATATGGGATGGGGAGGGAGTTAAAGAAGGAAGGTAAAAAGGCAAAAAGAAAACCCTAAAGATATTTTTTAAAGGAAGCCTATCAGCTGAGAATCGGATAAGGGGAAGGAGCAGTGCAACTTCCTTTTCAGTTGTTAGGTTCTCTTTTTTTTTTTAATGTCTCAGAAGTTTCCACAGTGCCACGGCTGATTTTCTCAGCTAAGAAACGGGAGATCCATTGGGAGCATTTCTGAGTGCCGAGGAATTCTGAGGTTATTGCCAGTGCTTCCAGTGTTCAAACCAGCCTTTTTTTATGGGCAGAGGGTGAATGAGCAGATGGAAAAGGCTCAGTAACCTATTGGTGCCACCCTCTGGAAACAAGGATCTAAAAGGACCACGTTTTATGTGGCAAAACTAAGGACAGGGTCAGTTGTCACGCTGTGTTTAAATGGCATCAGAAATCACCTATGCTGAGGTGAAGTTCAAGAATGCATCACCAGCTGCAGCGGTTGAAGGTAAGGAATGGATGGGTTATTCAGGGGAAACAGAGCTGGCATGAGGGGGGACTGAAGAACAGGGAATGGAGGCTTTTCCTTCTGTATACCACTAAATGAGCAGGAGAGTGGAGGAGTTTTGAAGTAAGAGGCTTAAGGAATGTCGGCAAGAGTAAAGGTGAGTTGGAATTGCAACATGAACAAGGATGACTACTGGGAGCACAAGCAGTAGGTTTCAAGTGAACATTCATTAGGAATATACTTGGGCTCCCTCAGTCCCCTGGTTGCAGCACCAACAGGGGAGAATGATAATGGGTGTAGAATAGGCACTGTACAGAAATGGTGCTTAGCCATGTTTCCATACTCGTGGTAGCTGCAGCCTTACATGTTATGTAGTCTTGAATGAGTCATTTTTGGACAGTACTGAGTCCCAACAATAGAGGCTATGGTTTATTCCAAACAACCTGATCTGTCACAAAGGTGGAAGGGCTCCCAAAGCAGCCCTGGCTGCTGCTGCCCTTGCCTCTGAGAGCATGAGACTACATATTCTTGCTTATGTAGAGCTCAGGGGTCTCCTTACAGTAGAACAGCCAGTTGTAGCTTGGAGCTACAACTTGGAGCAAATGAGAAGTGGTACTGGCTACAGAAAGTTATAACCCCGTTGTCCATGGCTGATTGAGAAATGGTACTTGGAGAAGAGAGACCCAAAACTTGAACAGAACACCCAAAAATATACAGAAGAAGAATTATTTAAGATCTAGAGGAAGATCCAACTCTGTTATTGATGTCTGCCCCTCCTGAAAAGCAATTAACACACCAAACAAGCAAACTTTTATTGCTCTTAAAAATTGCAGTGGAAAAATTATTTTTTTTACTGGACTTTGTGCAAATGTAAGGCATATTTTGATCAGTATGTATCCTATACTTATTATGCCACAAGTAGGAACACATAGAGAGGTTCTAGGTATGGCTCACTGCTTCTGCCCTAACATACAAAACAGGACCCTACAAAACAGCAGGGGAGTGAAAGTATGTGTGCATAAATCAATTAAAAAAAAAGAATTAAATAATTGTTGCTGCTAAAAGATATTAACTTGCCTATTTGCAGCTTTACCGCAGTTTTACAATCCCAGACAGAGCAGACATCAGTTCCAGGTTATTCCTTGCCTACTCTGAGGCATGAGTCATGGAAATGACTGTGTTGAAAGCTCAGTGTTTTCAGTGCACCAAGATTAGTTGGTTCTGGATACAGCTAGCATTTCCATCGTGCTGAGGTGGGAGTAATGGAAGTTCCCCATTGTGTTCTGAAGGATCTATTCCAAAGACATCTGATTCAGCTGTGTCTGCTTGAGCTGTGGATGCCAGGCTCATGCTATAGGTTTGGGTATGTGCTCAGGGTCTGATTTTTGGTGTGACTGTCCAAGTGATCTCACACTGGTTGTAGCTTATACTTGGAGTTCAGAAGTGTCCATTGCACGCAGTTCTAATACCTCTCACAGCCTCACATTATGCTCATAAGATGAGAGTTATGACTGAAAATTAGTGAAAGATTGAGGGAGTCTTGGTGCTCTGTTCTTCTGAGTGGTTACTTTGGCCATGCAGAATCCATGTTGGTAATGGCCAAGCACACCTGAGTTTTCCCATTCTGTAGCCTCTTTGAGTTGGGTTCTAGAGATACCAAAATTGGCAGTCAGGAAGTGAGAGAGGAGAAGGCACCAGCTAATCAAACCATATATGAACTCTGGCGGGAAATGACAGATAATATTGGGGTGTGTCTCACTCCACAGTATCGTTGGAGTTACGCATTTCCAACCAGGACTTCCCAGACAGAAACACAGGCATCCCTGCTGCACCACCCTTGCTGTCTGTGCCTAGGAGATGTTGGATTTTCATGCTGAATAACCAGCATATGCTGATTAGATCTGTTGTGTTGGGACCATGCCGGACAAGTTACAAGCATGCAGAACAACTGTAGAAAGCATTTTGCAGGAGCTCAATGCACAGAGTGTGCACAAGATTACTGCACTTCACTTGTGTTGCTAAGGTGCATGGCATGCAGCATTCCCTATGCCACTCAAGTATGAGTGTGGGATGCTCAGGTCTCACTGGGCACAGGTTGGACGGTCAAACTCTGGATGTGCTGCACGACAAAAAAATCATTTGGACTGGTTAGATCTGCTGTCTGAAGTAGGTGGCTGGGACTCAAGATCATGAGCTGGTTCCTTGTTTTCACTACAGACAATAGTCTTGGCTAGAAAATTATGATTTGACAGAGGAAATCTTGATCTTGTCTGTCTATGAATGTTTTCTCTCTAGATAATGGAAGATAATGCCTTTTGTCCTGCTAAGTAGGAAGTAATCAGAAGGCTTCCACAAAGAGCAGGTTTCTGGAAGTTTTGCTTACTAGGTGTGGCTGGCAGGCACACATGGCTGCTGACAGACTTGGGAGTTTCATGCTGAGCAAAAAATGAGGTCTCTATAAATTTTATCACTAATATCAGTCTCTCCCAAACCTTCTTTACTCTTGTGCTGCACTGAGTGTTGCTGCCTCTTTACCCTCTTATTTGCTGTGACTTGTGTACTGGCCAGTAGCTAGAACAATCTCCTAACAAACATGTGATTCTTCCCTACTACCCACTTTCCTACCTACTCCCAAACCTCCTCAGTACCAGCAAAATCCCTCTAGACAAAAGTCAGGTCCTGGAAGGTCTTAATCTGAGCAGCCTTTACTCAGGCTGCTGGACATAGCCCTTTTTTCTCCCCAGGTATCCAGTCTAGCACAACCTCTTACAGCAAATCTCTGAACTTTGGATTGGAAAGCAGAGATGGAAGAGAAAAGTACATTTTTAATCTCCCAATGATTATGAGTCATCATAGCTTTGCACTTTTTTGTCTCCTGTCCTCATTCATCTTACACCAACGTTCTCTATAGGAAGTCCAAAAAGCTAAGAAGGAACTGAAATAGGCATAAAAAGTTTTGTGGGGAGAAGTCAACATGAAATCTTTGTATGAATGTCTCCGTACTATGCACAGAGCAATACTGCATTTGGCAGCTTTGGGATCATTCTAGAAAGACACGGCTTCACTTCAGATTTTGAGGCCATGTGAAGGCCTCACCCCCAAACAACAGCAATTAGCACTGTTAGCTCATCAGCTGGGCTGGTACTGGAAACACTGTCACTGAACTTGACCTTCTTCAGAAACCAGAGAGGTCCTCTGCTCTGTCCCAGCCTGCCCTTCTGCCCAGCCGTGTAACTTCCACCTCAGAAATTAAATTGCTCTTTTTATTTCAAGGAGCTCTCTCTTGAGTAGTACATCCTTGGTGTGTGGACTGTGGACTGACTGAAGCATAGTTGATGACGATATTTCGTTTGGTGTCTTCCTTCACTTTTAGTACCTCCTGAGGCAAAGGAGCGGGAGCACCATGCCCAGAAATACCCCCCATGGCTCCCATGGCTGATCTCACTGCTGCTCCTCTTGGTGTGCATTGCCCTTGTCGTCCTTCTCCTTGGTGAGTATGTGCAGGGTGGTTACAGGAGACAGGTCTAGGGGAAGTGCTGGGAGAAAGGCAGAGAAATCAGAGCCCAGAGAGGAATATCTTCCAGCCAGGGGAGGCTTTTACTAAAGAAAAATTTTGTCATGAGAAACGATGCAAGCACCAGCATTTGGGTTTAGAAAACCCAAATGCTGAACCTTTGAAAGGTGTTTGGGAGCAAAATCTTTCCTGACTTCTTAAGCATTGTGGATTTCAGGATACAGTTGCAACATGACACAAACTTCTCTGTTGCATGCCAGCCAAACCAGATGTTATGGCCAAGTGGCATGTGGGAGTTAGGACTACCCCAGCATTATGCCAGATGATTCTGTTATACCTGCCCTCTTCCTTAGAATCAGGGAATAACTTAGGGCAGAAGGAGCTTCTGGAGGTCTCTAGTGTATTACCCTACTTGAAGAATGACCGTTTTCAGAATTGCATGGTTGTCTGGACTTTGTGTAAAGGTCTCAGATTTTCCTGCCCTGACTTTTTATATGTCTGCACACATCCCCCAAATCTTTCACTGTTTACCTTGGCCTTTTCAGTGTGCCCAGATTGCAAATTTCCATCTTGCATGGCCTCTTTGAAAAAATTCTCTACCTTCATACCATGCAAAAAGAACTTAATTACATTTAGCAGAGGGCGAAAAGTGGAGATGGAAGCAGAAGGGTCTATACAGGCAGCTGAATCTGAACTTAGGCTCTCTAAGGTACTTGGACACGCTTCATGTCTTAATGGAAAAAATGTGGAAAAATGCCACAATCCTGGCATCTCCAGGGTAAATTGCACAGTGCTAACTCTCACACCTTTTTAGGATTAATTGCAGAATAATTAATTAGAGGTTATTCTTGCACATGCAGTTTGTGGAGATTGTGATCACTGTTCCATTTTCATTTTCTGTTAAAGGTCATTCATGGCATGTTTGCACAATTGCCAATAAACGTGATGGATTCTGGAGGAGGGCATATTATTAGGATAAATCACTGCCTTTCCTTTTGCTGTCATTAGTTCCTGAGTCCTGGAAGTTTGTGTTACTTTGTCTCTAAATGTATAACTTTTCACACTACTCCGCTAAATGGTTGGGGAGTTTCAGGGCGGCATGTCAGAGTTTGATACCTTCTGATACATATGGAATGTTTAATTTTTAGTGGCAAATTTACTTATTGAAGTTAATTGATGCTAGATAGGATATTGGTTTAGCAGAGAGATACAGCAATGTATTTAAATGAAGACACCAGCACAAACTGCACTTAGCAGAGGATGGCAATTGCAATGCGCAGAAGAATCACAATACAACCATGATTGTCATTATTGGTCATACAAGTGTGGAATCATTGATGTTGGAAAAGACAGCTCATGTCATGTAATCAAACAATTAAGCAAACACTGCCAAGCCCACAACTAAGTTATGTCCACAGAATACTCAAGGAAACAGCATGAAGCTGAGTCAGGGGAGGTTTAGGTTGGATCCCAGGAACACATTTTTCACCCAGAGGGTGGTTGAGCACTGGAGCAGGCTTCCCAGGGAAATGGTCACAGCACCAAGTACCAAGGGTTTAGAAAACACCATCAGGCACCTGGTGTGATTCCTGGGATGTCCTGTGCAGGGCCAGGAACAGGACTCAATCCTGATGGGTCCCTTCCAACTCGGCATATTTTGTGGTGATATCTTTCTATTATTACTCCGCTCTTCTCACTAGTAAAGACAGTTCTAAATCAAATCATTATTAAAATAGACATATGTATTGCTTTGCACACCCTGATCAGTTTCCAGTCAATACCCCTGACTGTTGGAGTGAGAAAAAAGTCCTTTGGGTTGTGGATGTGACCATTCACCAACACGGTGTTTATTATTCCCCAGAAACTGGGGCTGGGAAGTCCTAGGAGTTTACCCTCCACCCTGGTTTCAGCAGCAATAGCTGGATGTGATTACCTTCACCTGCACTGTCT
>JAWWMP010000001.1:28989525-29105318 GCA_035047865.1 Dendrocincla tyrannina | reverse complement strand
CAGGTATGTGCACAGGGCTGAGGGAGAGGCAGAGCAGCCACAGACACAGTGCTGGGCCCTGGAGGGGACTCAGAGCCCCTCCTTGTCCTGCAGGGGAGGAGGCATTCTTTTGTCTGCACTCCTGCAGCATCGGGTCCCCTCTGTCACCAGCCCCACCCCACAGGGACTCCTCATGCCTCCCTCTGCTTAGTCCTGCTCTTCATGGGCATTGTACTTTTTTCCAGGAATTCCTCTTCAATCTGGGGAAAGAAAAAGCTGACAACAGCTATGAAACAAAATACTACATAGGCTTAACTTCTTACAGAAATGGGCAATGGCAGTGGGTGGATCAGACTCCATATGAGGAGAAAGCCACGTGAGTATCCTAGTGGAGTGGGGAAGGTCCTGTAATTCACACTCCCTCAGTCCAAGTTACCAATACACTGTGTAAGGCAGGTATGTATCAGATGGGGATTCCTATCTCCAACTGCCTTGTAAGTCAGAAAACTTGCTAATTTTCTAGCCAAAACTGTGGCTCCAGATTTCTATCACAGTAACCTTCCCTTTCTCTTCCACAACTGTTTGAGGTGACTTCACCTCCACTGCCATGCATGCTAATGTATTTCCAATAGAGGAACTTTTTTTCCAGGTTCTGGAAACCTGGAGAACCCAATTTACTCTTTGCAGAAAGGTGTGCTGCAATTCATGTCAAGGGAAAAAGAGACTCCAACACTTACAGTAACTGGAATAACATTCTTTGCTTCACAAGTTGCTATCGTATTTGTGAACTGGCAGTCAAATTTGTCTGAGGAAAGAAGCTCCACTTTGGACGAAGCATCTGAGGGAGTATCCTTGAGAAAGGCCAGCTCACGAAAGCTCATGAAAACCTGGCCTGGGCTCACACAAATACTTTATCCTGGAGTGTAGGATGAGCAAGCCTGCCATACAATCCTAGATCTGAAAGACTTCAGCTCCCAGCCTGTACTTCTGCATCTCTTTCCAGCTGGAGAACAGTCCTGGATGAAATAGCTCAGGCTGATGTCAAGGCCCCTTTACACTCTGCCCTTTCATAGATGAGGGTCCTGATTCTCCAGTACTTTCCTTGACTCCTTGTCTATTCAATATCTCAATGATGTGGGAAAGGTCACGTCTGTTTCATGAAAGGATACTGGTTCTTCAAATCACTGGAGCAGAATTTGAAAGAGGAGGATTCAGTGGAGTGTTCTTGTCTCTCCTCTGAGGGGAAAAATTACTCATGGCTTATCTTTAATGTTTCCTTCTTCCTTCAACATACTCTGTGTTGATACATTAGAAAAAAAGCATGTTAATAAATTTTAATTCTGCTCTTTGCATGAGGATGTCCTCTGAGTGGCATGTCCCAGATTCCCAAATCCCAGCCCCTCTGCATGGAGGTTTCAACTTTTTTGTGTGTTTGGCACCTGTGGATGAGAATACTACTGTTAGTGTGCTGGACTGGCCAGGAGCACAACCAGGTGTTCATCTGCAGAGACTGTGAGAAAGGGTCTGAACACTTTTGGAGAATCACATGTGAAAGCAACAGAGCAGGCTGTATAGTATTCAATGCCATCACTTGCCCAGGATGTAACAGAAAGGAGATAGATTTTGGAGACTCTGATGAGATGTGTGGCAGAATGAAGCACAGCAAAGAAGGGCAGAGAAAGCAACTATCACAAGAAGTATAAAAGCCAGAGTCCCCCAAGGCAGGATTTCTAATGTGAAAAAAGGGCAGAAAAACCCTATCAGCAGCATCACTGCAAATCAGATACACAGAAGTCTTGAGCAAGTGCCCTGCTTCCCTCAAATTTTCCAAACCTCTGTCAGCATGTTCCTCCCCTTTAGTCAATGATATCCATACTCTTTGAAGAGCTGGTAGTTTCCAGTTTGGGACACTAAAAATATATATATAAAAAACCCGTTCTGCGTGTTTTTTTCTTTCAAAATCCAAGTCCAAATCTGTGTCATTTCTACCTGAACTAGTGTATTTGCCAGGTTTCTGGTTTATCCATTGGACCAAAAGCTTGGCTGTTGCAAGGTCTTGGCCTCCTACTTTCTAAAGTTGCTATGATACTTTCACAATGGAGAAAACTTTTGTCTTGTGCAACATGACAGCGAACAAAAACATTGCAATGGACTTCTCTTTTTTATTCCCCCAAATCAGTTCTGCAAATTTCAACAGCACAGTTTTGAGGAAGAAAAAGGGGGCAAATAAGACACACAGAGCAACCACCATTTTACAAGAGGTTGTAGGAGCAGCTGCAGTTCTGTCTCTTGGAAGGTGGTATGGGACAGAGCAAAACTCACACCAGGAGATTGGCTTGCAAGAAAATGCATCTTGCTATAAGCAGTTTCCCTGCCCAAATTTGGAACCCAGTTTTTCTCAAGATGTCAAGACAAAAGAGGGATTTTGGGAGTTGATGCTGGGTTTGCCTGCAGAATTGCTGAAGGAAGGTTCCTGATCCCCTCTGTGATACAGATGTTTCTGAAAGAGGTGCCTTTTCCTGACATATGAGAATCGGTTTTTATCAAATCTGTCTTGATTCAGGAGGTCGCAGATAGTGTAGCAAGAGGCAGAGGTGAAGATATTCAGTCAGGTACAGGACTTTCAGAAAGCTTCATAAGGATAGCCCTGCATACTGAACCAGGAGATTGGGTGGAAAGGATAAAATGCTTATCAGATTAGCATACTTCATGATGGCACCTGCAGTCCTTCTTTTCAGGTGGACATCCTGGCCACATCCCAACTGCATGTCAGAACAAGACCTGTGTGCTTACGGCTCCTTGGCACACTAATTTTTCCTTTGGAAAGGAGCTCAGGTCTGAGGGAAGGAGCCACAGTGACATTCGCTTCTGAGAATACATACATCATAGAGTGTATGCATTCTGACTGCAGCCAAAAAAAAAAATCTGTTAGGTTCAAACTTGAGGTAGCTTCTGCTTTTCCTCAAGAAAGCTCATGATGCCCTGTCTTCAGCTGGAAAAACATCATTAGAGCCCAGCCATCATTAGGACAGCCTGGCAATACACCTCATTCCCCTGTACACTGTTTCTTTTTGCAGAAGAAAGCACAGCTAGTTCTCCCCACTTCCACAGTCCTACTCTGGAAGTCTTAGAAATTTCCCAGTGGGAATCTTGTTGTGGGGGAGATGATGATGTACCCTGCTGGTTTTGTCCCACCTGCTCAGATTACAGCCCAGGCAGAAAGGGAGGTTGGTTTCCTTTATGCTGCTGGCAAACACTATGTCCACTGATGGCATCATCACCAAGAGAGGGAAAGAAAATGCCAGGCATTACTAGCGAGGAAGAGAAGTAAGAGTGGGAAAGACAACACTGCATTCTGTTTTCAGAAAACATCTGATAAAAATGTGTATATGGTATGAGCTGGGATATTTCTTCTGGTGTGGCTATTAAAGAAGACATTCATTGTGTCCACAGATGGCATTAAGCAAGAGAAGACAAGACCAGTGCAAGTGCCAACATCTAGCTCACAAGAGCATATGGAAGAGGAGTGGTGGTGGTGCAGAATCTACCTCAGTAACAGTATATTCACCCTCTTCTAAAAACTCCATATTGCCTTGGACAGCACTGGCAAATGCTGGCTCACCTTCCTTCTCTCTTGCTGAGAGACGTGACTGCAACACCTCTGGGAGGTCAGAGCAGTTAATACTGACATCAGTTGGGCAGTGGACATGTAAAGTAGTCAGCGTTGATGTTTCCTCTGGTCAGACTTATTAATTGTCTGTACACTGCACATGCTGCTCTCTATATGTCTAGTTCTGACAGCTGATTGTTCCTTATAGGATACAACTGACTTTCTCTAATAAACGATGATCCTTGTCGAACCCCAAAGCAAAATGTATGTGTTTTTCATGACAGTCACTATCTTTTTATAAGGACTTTTCTATACCAATTTCCTCCAAGGGCATCTGTTCTTTTTTTAGACAAAGCGGATAATTATCCCCCTACTCTTTTTCTTTCATGTTCCCTTACAACATTTATTTCTCCACTTCTGTATATTTCTTTTCACTCCTGCTATCTCTCAGACTGTTTTCCCCCTTTAATCTTTTTGTTTTTCTCTTTTAAATATTGTTTCCTTTTACCTTTTCTTGCTAGACCACAAATGAGGACCATACAATGTTGTTTGGGGAAAATAAAAAGAGAAATGGCATTTAAAGGAGTTCTGACACTGAAAACACATCTGTTCTGTCTTTTAAAATTTGGTATTTATGAAACCATTTCCTAAACCCTCCTGTGTAAGGTATTAGTAGTAACCCAGGCACTGTTGGCCTTGCAAGGTTCTGTTATCCAAGCGATCCCCAAACTTCTCTTCAGCTGTTTAGTTCATGCTGCTTCCCCATTGTTTATATCATGCTGTCTAAGACAAATACTGTGACTTTAGCCTTTATGTCTCTACCTGGTTACAAGGTAAACACAAACATTTTTTTTAAATTTTACATGCAATCAGTCTACGTACCTGAGCAAGTTTTTAACTTTCTGCTGCTTAATTATAAATCACTTATCCTGACATGCTTTTGGATGACCTCCTGGTTTCATGGTAAATAACTCAGCTGACTATGAGGTCTGGCACTTCTCTTGCTCACACCAAGTCACCTGCCACTCTTTCAGTGTCACTCTGATTTATCACCTGAGAGTAATGTACACATGCTGGGGAGAATGAGGGGTGTCAATGCTGCTGTGGTGAGGAATGAAGTGCATAATGTGAGACCCTGAAGTCTCACGTTGTAAGGGTGTCCCACACAGCAGGGATATTTCTACCATTCTGTAACCTCAGGGCTTTATGTCTGCCAGACCTCTACACACCCTGGTCCTCCACACTGCCCACGTTGTCCCACATCACCTGGCTCAGAATGAGATGGCTTCTCTCCAGGCAGGTACAACATGAAGCTGTCCTGCTGTTTAGTACCTTTGATGGATCCTAGAGCACTTTAGGCAAGATTGCACATCTGAATGTATTTAGTACTACCCATTGCTAGCAGCAGGGCTGTCTTCAAGCCTCCATGAAGTTGTTCAGGTCCTTTTACTGTTGACTTCGGACAGTCTCAGGGATGGAGATCCCACAGTCCCTCTGGAAACGTGATCCAGTGCCACACCACTCTCAGAGAATAATTTGGGTTTTGTATGTGATCCACCCTTCTCTGGCAGCAGTGCATGAAACTGCTTTTGCTGTTCTTTAGCATACTGACTTGGTGCAATGTGAGGGAATGTATGGCTTAATGAGTTTATGGAGAAAGGATACCCATATCCCGAGCCTTCTCAGCTCCATTTACATGGAGCCATCAACACCTTTCCCGAATGTCCAAATCTGTTCACCATTTTACAAAAGAAAAAATAATAATAAAAAAAAACAGACCCACAAGCAACCAAAAAAAACTCCTAAACCTTTTTCTCTCTAGCCCAAGAAAATGGAAGAGAAATCCACTCAGGTGATCAGTTAGAGTTCCAGCATCCTTTTCTTACACCTCAGAAAGTCAGTTCATATTTTTACAGTGTTATTTGCTCAATGGCTCCAAACTAGGACCACTGGATAAAGCCATTTCTAGCTATGCAAAACTATAAGACTCAAAACAACGACCTAAGGTGCAACTACATTTAACTTCCAAACTCCAATAAAATTGCCGGATCCTTACAGCTCTTCCAATGAGGACTGTGAGTCTCTGGGGGAATAGGGGTATATATCATATATCTTGGCTGGAAAAGGGTCTACAGAACAGGAAAGAGGGCACTGCCAAAGATATGTGAGGGGCCCAGAGCTAAAGCAGTAAGTAGCCCACGAGGTAGAGTTCTCTTGGAGGACAGAAAGCAGGAAGGCAGATGTTTGCCAGAGGCTTCCCCTGAGCTGGAGAATGATGCTGCTGTCCTGCAGCCCTGGCTGTGCTGTGGTGGCCAGGACTGCCCTGCAGGGCTGCAGCACATCTGCGCTTTTATGTGAGAGATGGGGAGGAGGTGGCAGACCCTGAATAGTGGGATGTACCTGGCAGGAGCCATGGGAGGGGAGACAGGAGGAGATGAAGAGAGAGAGCTGGAAGAGAGCTTGCGAGACCTGCAGCTGTGCCTGGGGAGAGGAGGGGAAGGGAGGCAAGGGGTGGAGGCAGCTGACCAGCACCTGCAGGGTAGAAAGGCCCCCTCTGTGGAGGAAATACATCCTCTTGCCTCCAGAGGATATAGACAAGGACTTCTGTCTCTTCCTTCAGCACTTTCTCAGCATCAGCCAGCCCCGGGCCATAAAGCCCATGCCATGGGAGTGTAAAGGGCCAGTCGCGGCATCCTGCTGGTGCAGCTGTGGCACGTGGGGAACAGGTGCAGCCTTGTGACATGAGAACTGTGATGCAGAAAGTTTCTCCCACAGCTCATGGCCTTGAGGAGACAGCTTTTCAAAGCTGCAGCAACAAAACACTGCAGCTTCACATCGTCACATTACCCCAAAGCGGTCTCGCCTGCCCAGCAGGAACGTTGGTTATTCCAAAGCATTCGCAGATACAATCACAGGACCTCTCCCAGCCTTCAATTTTTCAAGGTTTAAGCAAACTGTGTTTAACAAAACCAATATTAAGGTTGTTGCTTCACTCCTCCTCCCTGTTATCTTCTGCCTTTATTTCATTTTCAATATATTGTAAGTTATTAATATGCCCAGATTTTTTTCTCCCTGCCATTTCCCATCAATAAGTTCTTACCTTAGAAAAGAAGCTCTTGATAAGGCGTTCAAATTAGTTCTTCACTTTAAAATTTCGTCCTATGTCCCACACTATATTCTTCAATGACATTTGATTATTTTCAGATAATATTTGTACACTCTGTACCAACCATGCCCGGTTTTGTGGCATCAGTAAGTCTTATTAGCATGAGATCATGATGAAAAGGCTACATGAAATTTGTGCCCAGTACAATTCTTAATGCTCTGCTGGTACATTATGAAGGAAATAGCTCTAACACCTTGGATATAACCAGTGATGTGTTAACAATATGCCATCTTATCGTGTGCAAACAGATAGAATGATTAAAAAGCCTTTATTAAAGACACTACGAAACACCAGAGGCAAAGAGAGATACCAAAGAAACATCAGATAACAGTGTTAAAAGTAGCAAATTTGAAAGGATATCCTTTACTGTAGAAAATGAAACAAGTTCAACTTTCTGGGATATTTAAAACTAGCTTTGTGGAAATTTTTCAAAGACTGGGGTTGAGGAGATAATAATGCACTGTTAGTTTTCAGTTCCTGGGAATCAAATCATAAAGTCATTGTCTCTTTCTCAGCATAGAATCCTCAAAACTTCAAAACAGAACACTTGTACGACTTTATCAGAAGAAAAAAATTGTAGCATCATTTGGCTTCGAAGTATAGAACAAAGATTTTCAAGTTCAGAATAGCTGAAGGATTTGGGGGATCTTCCTGGGTAACATGTACTATTGGATGTACACAAAACAGTTTGTAGCGTTATTAGTACAGATCACTTCAGTGACTTTGGATTATTCATAGATTTGACATATATTTATCTGGGTACAGTGAAAAGAAATCATTGATCCTTATATCATTCACTTCCCATCTCTTTTGCTGAGGAATCTACTCAGCTATGACCCATGAGATCAGGAAGAGCTGCAGAGAGTCTCTGACTCTGTCACTGCAGTCCCTTGTGGTGCATCAGCGACCTTAACAGCAAGCTCAAGAATTCTGTAGTGTTCACTAGAAAAAGAAACACAGCCAGAAGACATGCAATTGGGCTCAGGATCTTGAAATGCACCATAAAAATTGGCTTGTGCTATAGTCTGTGTACTAACACTGGAGAAGTTCAGTGTAGCACTTTAAGAACGCCCCATTGATCTGATTATTCAGATTGAAGATCAAAATACATCATTGCAAACAGACTCCACTGCTGCTTTCCTGTCATGACATTCAATCCTGTGGGGTGAGGCACCTACTGCCTCAGATTCTCAGGCAGCCTGAGTTGCCGCAATTTTAGGTTCGCTAGAAGTTCTGCAAATTTCCCCTAGCTGAGGATCAAGGAGGTGAGTTCACCGCCCGAACACTCTTTTGCTTCTGACATGAGCTAAAGCACGTGTTTCTCACTACACAGCTACCAATTCTGAAAGCAGAGCATGAAGGAAACCCCTTTCAAAACATTAAACACCGATCAAGGCTTTCCCTATGCTGTCAAGGTTTTACCTTAAATGATCATTCTCACTTGTCGTTGCTGTAGCCATAATTTCACCTTTCTTCCATTCATTTCTAGATTTATTATCTCCTAACATGTCTCTGTTTTTAAAGTGACTTTCCCCCCCGCCCCCATTCCTACTCATCTCTGCATGATCTTAACTAACGAACTTTGCATACCTGAAACCTGAGTAAGTCTGGAACAGAGAACCATTTGGAGATAAGGAAACAGAGGAAATAAAAATGGGAAAGGGGTCTCTTTGTTTCATAGGTATTAAGACAGTAAATGTTTCCCCTTTTGTGGTTAAAATGACTCCTGTTAGGAAAGGAAGTAGAGGGACTCTAACACAAAAAGGCAGATTTGGGAGGGAACCAAGAACAAACTCTTATATCACACATACAATGCAGAGCTACTTCTCATATTAGTGATGATAACATACTATTCAGACACCATGTAAAAGTATTGCAGAGCACTGGCTTCATGACAAGCAATCACATTTTCATGAGCCAAAACCTGCTTAGGAGGTATGTTACTTCATTGGATCATCTGACCAGCTGGGAAAGGAATCAACGAGCTGCTGGGAAGGGTATCCCAGGCCCTAAAGATATCCTCAGGCCTTAAAAGAAAGGAGTCAAATTCCTCCTCACCAGATAAGACAAGGAGAAAAGATTTCTGCCTGCAGATTCACTTTGGAGCCATCGTCATCAGGCGTGTTTTACTATTCAAAAAATATTTCAATGAATCTGTCCCATCCAAAGGCCACTTGCAGCTACAAAGCATAAGAATAGAGACACAGGACAAAATACATGTGTGGAAGTTTAGAATTACTCTACCTGCATTCTTAACAAAGTCTTCTACTAAATCCAGTTACTGGTATTTTTGCAGGGTATTTTTCTTTCTATTTTTAATAAATGTAGCTACCGCAAAAGTTCTAAATGTCTACTGAAGAACTGGAGTAGCCCTTTAACTCCATCAGACTATTCAACAAGCCCATCTTTTTAATAGTCACACAAAACCAAAAATCAAGTGTTTATATAAGTGCTCTTCATCCCAAAGGGCATGGATGTGCTTACAGGCCTGATCCCTGCTTTCTTTTTCTACTGTTGTTACGATTGTTCAAAACAAGATTGGTACAAATGTCAACCCACCTCTGCATGCTTATAAGTATGCCTATGTAAAATATGCCTACGTACTTTCAGTGCATAAGATTTTTCTCTCAGCACAAAATACTGGCTCCCTGCTTGATGACTCTGAACGCTTGGTATTTGTACTGTCATTTAATCCTGGGTGCTACTGAATGAAGTATTGCACCAACAAAACTGAAAAATTGGCTTAAATTTATTATTTAAAAAATAAAAAGAAACAATTTTTAGTGATCAAAAGTCATATTTGGGAATACCCAATGGCTGTGGTTTACCACATCCCAAACTAGTACATCCCACAGACCTTTGCACTGTGCTGAGAGCACAAATTATTCAAAATAAGTACATTTTTTGATGACTGCTTCAAAAACTTTTCCCTGCAGCCCTGGGTCTCCTGCTGAAGAGTGCTACTCAGAGCCAGATCAGGACTGACTCATGCTGGTTTGTGGAATCCTGTGAGCTGGCACACTCACACACTGTTGGAGACTGATAGTCAACAGAGAGACATAACCTGGGGTAGGGATCCAGTGGTTGCAGAGTGAGGAAAAGGAAAGAAGCTGCCCCGGATTAAAACGAACAGTTTGTAAATCTGTTGCAATCTTAATTTGCCCGAGATTACCTGCAGGTATGTCCCCAGGGCAGTAAATACTTTCTAGTCCTTCAGCTGTGCTCCATTTTCAGTGTAACCCTGAAACCTCTTCTTTATAAATTCTAGCGTAAGTCCACTGTGGGTTTTATCTTTTGGGATGCCCAAGGAAGTCCCATCCACACAAATAGACCAGAGATTGCAGGTGGCTTCCGTGGTTTGAGGAGGAAGCTCCCATTCAGATTATCACTGGCTGTGACCCAGCTCAGGAGTGGCATTCCACAGGCCATTGGCTTGGAGGGACTGCACATCCACCATCTCTTTCACTGACTCCAAATGAAGCATGAATGGGTATCCACTATGCATCCAACCTGTAGGGAAGGTAAACCACAACCAATCATGGCAATCTGTCTGGGAAAGCTCATGGGATGCAACAAGACCATGAGAAAAATACAATTAATTCTCTTTACGTTAACTCATCCTTTGAGTTGTCACAAGTGGATGGTGCCCATGATGTGCTTCCACCCCCTCTGCTGGAGTATCAAATGTATTGACCACAATCAAAAGTTGAATGTGTGTATTGTATGCCTTTCTTCGACACTTTCACTCCTCAGCACTACCCAATGCCAAGAGCAAAAAAGGTCACATTATTTTGCCACAGCTACAGACATGGCAGGTGACTGTACTTGCACCTACAGAAGTGGAGAACAGGTGTGAAAATCAAATTCTGTCAGTAGAAGAATTTCCCATTGACACTGGTGATTTCTTATTTTCAGATCTGGCCAGGAAGATGTTTTTGCCAGGACAGTTTGCATCCTTGTAGCCAAATAACTGTGTGGTTTGTATCAATGACAATGACCCCAGAACCCTATCCAATTCTTTCTAGAATCTGTAATCTAGTTCTGGCTTTGGAGAAAATACACAGGGTAAAAATACCTCATGATAAATAGGAGGCACAAATAAAGTGGAAAATAGATTATTTTTCTTGAAGTGCTCCCAAAGAAGCAGCAGATTTTCACCTTGAAGGTAAGGGACAAAAACGTTTAATGGCAAAATTTTGTATCAGAGTCCTGAGTGGAACAAAAGTCTTTAATAGCTTCGGGCAGCCCCACCCAGGCACTCCACCTACCCCTCCTGTGGATGGCCCAAGCCATTTCAGATCAGCCCTGGGCCATCAGTCCCTGCCTGAGCTGTGTTGTGGGTATGCCTGTCTCCAGGTCTGTCACAGCCATGCCTGTGTCTGGCCACAGACCTTGTGGATCAAGACCCTGATCCATGCTCTGACTTCCTCACTTGATTTCAGATGTGCCTCGTCACCTTGGGCCTGCCTGGTAATCACTGGACTGTGTCTGACCTTGGTCACCCATCACTGGACCTGACCCTGACCCTGATCCTGACCCGAGGACTAATTTCCTTGCTTGACCTCAGACCTGCCTCATCCCTGAAATCTTGTCTAGCAATCTGGGCACTCTGGGATGTTGTGCCAGGTCTGCCGTGCTCACTCAGGTGTTGTGGGATGGCCCCCAGGTAACAAGGCACCTGTCTGTCCTGCTGGCTGTGTTACTGCAGCTGGTTCCTGGCCACCTGACCCTCAAGGAAGAGCCGGCTCCACTGTGCCCTGACAATGTCCATTGTACCAGAAAGCAAAATATGAACAGGAATTTATATTATTTTTTTAGTTTTTGTTTTTTTGTGAAGGCGGATTCTTATCAAGTTTTTTTAGTAAAGCAGTTCTTTACTATCTGTCATGGTTGCTAAAAAAAAATAAAAAAGGAAAAATTTCTTGCTTGAATTTTCCCCATTACCACTGTGGAAGGGGAAGGGAGGGGCTGTTTCATTGCCCCCTTGCAATAAACAGGGACATCTTCAAACAGATCCGGTTTCTCAGAACCCTGTCTGACCTGATCTTGAATATTTCCAGGGATGAAGCATCTACTACTGCTCTGGGTAACCTGTGCCAATGTTTACACTCGAGCCAGCCTCTCTTGAATCAGTCCTACTTGACCAACAGGAGCTATACCAGGTGATTAAACTGTTAAGAGTGTGGATTTTTGACAGAGTGGTGGCCTGGGCAGCTGATGAATTTATCAATTCAATTGGTAGAAGACACCTCTAATGCTGCAGTCAAGGAGAGCTGAAAGTACCTGCCAATCCTACTGAGAAAAAAATACAATACTTGAATGAAGATTCATTGAAAATAATGCTGAGGCTTGGCCTTTAGGAGCCTCCTTACCACCCATAACAAACTTCAGTTCCACTGACCCAGTGAATTGCCTTGAAACAGCATGTTTCTTAAATGAAAAATGCTACTTACAATAAACTCTTCCCCCTACCACTGCCCCCATTTCCCCACTGAGGTAATGGCTATGTAATAAGACCCCATCAGGGTCTTATTACATAACAGGCTGCCTGTGTGTCTGTAGCATGCCTTAATTCAAGTTTTAAAATCTCATTTGTCCTGCCTAAAACAACTAGCTGTATTTTCCTTCTTTCTGTTGCAATTAGCATAAATTGATTCCCAGTAATAAGACCAACATGACACAGTACACATGTCATCTGGTGGCCAGATTGTCTCCCTTCATTGTGTTTTACCCTGGGATAGTGTCAAACTAGTTGCAGAATATGCTATTTTTGTGTACAAGCTCTTGAAATGCACAGAAGATTCTTGCTCTCTCAAACAATCTTCTCAAATACGGTGGAATTAATCTGTTGGTTTGAGAATCTGCATAGTCTTGTGATAATGTTACTGCATTGTGTATTTCCCTATGAATATGCATCACAGATAAAGACAAAATGTCCCAGTTATTATACTTGCCATGAGATATGTGGACATCTGCCACCATGCTTTCTGGCCTTGGAAAAGTTGCTGGGATGTCTGCTGGCTTGGCTATTGCATTCCTCATCTTGTTCCAGACAGAAAGCAGACTCTCTGGGTTGTCCATGTGGTGTCCATGAGCAGCTGGTACCACCAGGATGATGTTTTTGTGACCAGCTCAGCCGGGGTGGGCTGGTACTGACAGATGGTTGACTACCAGGCAGAGCTATGAGTTTCCCCTAATTCAACATTCAGGTGAAAAAAGGTAGCCAATTTAAAAAGAAGTTTTAAGTGTGGAGAAAGAGGAGAATCACCATAGCTAAAACCTTTTGCATAACCTCAGAAACAATAAATGAATCTAGATGTAACTGTGTTTTACTGAATCATGCGGAGATCCTGGGTTCAGGCAAGGGGTCCAGTCCTCTTTGGTGATCCATGTCTGTTGTTGCTACGAGGAGTTGATGATACTCAGTTTTTAATCTCAGCTTCTTTAAAAGTGTCTCAGACATGCTCATACTGGAAACCTGGAAAGAGATTAATTCTTAAATGAAAGTCATATCAATATGCTTCCTGACTGAGAAACGTAAAGCTTTATGCAAAGACATTCCCGGAATGTTACATATTTTGACATTTTCTACATATATGACCATAGAAAACACCCCAAAAACAAAACCAGGAAAATATGGCAAGCCATAAATACAGAAATGTTTCTTTACTGCCCCGCTATAGTTAGATTTTGGGACCACTTACCAAGCCTGAAGAAGGGAGCCTGCACAGCTTCTTTAATTGTGACTGATATTTAGCCTAATGTGCTCTCCTTTGGCACTATGATATATAGAGGGACATACCAGAGAGTAGAGACTTACATGGAGGTTTTTTTCAACATTTTTACCACTAAGGGAAGCCACTTCTGCTTTACAGAATAGCTGAGGTCATCAGTGTGACAGCAGGGAACAACAGCCACCAAAAGGCGCTGCAACTTGGACAGGCTTGGGTAGCTCCACTCCAAACTCTGTGTGTTCTGTAGATACCATAGTCAGCAAGACACTCTAATCTCAGCAGGAAAAGGCAACAGTATATTTCCATATAGAACATTACTCTTCACCTCGACACAGACATCAATCAGAAGAAAGTAGCTTGAAAGGATTCAAGGACAGATTTAAGCCCTGTGAAGAAGAAAATGGAAATTCTGGATCAGTTGTCAACAAAAAGTAGAATTCTCCTGCTACCGCTCTGTTGGAAAGGAGGGATTTCACTGGGTTTGAAGAAATAACAAAGTTGGTTGACCCCAGTTTTAGCCCCCTTACTTCCCATCACAGCTACCACAGCTGTGCTGATCTAAAAATATAGCATCAAGGTGAGAAGCAGATCTTATCTTGATGTGAAACTAGTGAAGAGAAGCTGAGGAAGAGGATGATGTCCCCATTTATAATAATTCACCTGCTTTGCACACACTCTCTGAAACACTGTAATGCCCACACGGGCCAGCCATCAGTTACTGAAGACATGTAAACCCCTACTTCCTGGTCTAGTTCAGCCCAGTTCACCCAAAGCTTGTCCTATTGTCAAAAAAAAAAAACAAAAAAACCAACCCAACCTGCTGTGGGATAACACTGATGAATAACTCTGCTTGCTGTAGTGTTTATCCCTGCAATTACATAGAGGTTGGTTTCAGAGTCCAGATACAAACCCCGTAGTGTGGGTGTTCATGTGTCAGGATGACAAGGGTAGTAAAACTTGAAAGAAAAGAGCTTGGAAGCCTTACAATGAGGCAGCATGATAGAAGAAGACAGCAACGTGGGGCAGAAAATATCTGTTCGTCTCCTCCACATAGACAGCATTCAACCTTATTATTTCTCATCCTATTCACTGTCAATACATGGATTATTCCTTTAATCTTCAAAGCAGCAATATAGATATTTTTCTTTTTTGACCTTTGCCTTCTTTAGGGGAATGGAGAGCACAGAGGAGGTATGAGACCAACATGAAATGGCCACAGTACGGTACAGAGCCGATGAAAGTCAGAGGTGTGTCCATTACAGCTGCAGTGGTCAGTCATTTTTTAGGACAGAAGTGAGAATATCACTCGAGAAATGTAAAAAGAGGTTTATAATAGGAGAAACTTGGGGAGAAATTGTCTGTGATTCATGTGTAAGTAAGGACAAGATGAACTTCAAAGAAAGGGGAACGGAAGAAAGGAAAGTTCTGACTGTAATGAGAAACAAAATCAAATGTTCACCTCCAGGTCAGCTGTGGAAGTAGAAGCAGGAAAATGTAGAGTGGCTCTTCTTCTGGGCCATCACTGGCCTTGGATTTAAAAACACAGCCATGTACTTCAGGTTGGAGAAACCAGCAAGAGGGTGCTTCAAGTTGGAATTCGCTTTGACATACAAAATCATCTGTTGTGGTTTAAGCCACCTGTCAGCAGGTCTTTTATACTCTATACACAGCATTTCAGGCTCAAGCACTTCCTCTCAGACCACAGAGGTTTGGTAGGTGCCTGACTTACCCTTGTACCCTTCCACAGCACACTGACAACCATGCTCCTTCCCCTCTAAAGCTGCTGCTATTTGACACAACCTTGACCCTCTCTTCTGTGTGAGCACCCTGGGACACTTCAAAGCACAGTGTAAAATACACATCTCCGTTGACAGAGGTCTCCAAGTTCCTTCCTCTCGTCTACAGTATTAACACAAATGAGACTGTTCTTTTGTACTTCCACACTGTTTCTCCAATGAGCAGTTTAATCCATTGTGCAGCTCACAACCCTGTTAGTTGTTGTAGGTGCCGTGGGAATTTCAGGGAGCTTTTTTTTCAAAAAGAACTTTGTTGTGTGTGTGGAAAATGCTTCTTTACGAGGTAGTTTAAGATTAATCCCTTGGCTACACTTCAGTTTTTATGGGATAATTTCCTCTGTTTCACAGTCACATATATATATTTATTTCAAAGCATGGAACATTCAGACACACTAATTAATCCCAAACTGGTCATGGGATTGCTTTTGGACTGGCCTAATTCTTAAAGTTAGGAGCTTGATCCCAGTTTAGTATGTCCCATACACACTCTTTTTTCATTCTGCAGAAGCAGCAGCAGCTTCTGGTTGATTCTGTGCCTGGCCTTGTATTTTCCCATTCAAGAAACAGCAGTAGCTATGCACCCCAGCTCTGTAGGGTTGAGGTATATTGTTGAACCCTTACCATGAGGTGGGCCATATTCAATTTTGCCTCAGCCAATCTGGTAAGGCCATATCCCTAATCAATACCAAGCACTCAAGCAGAATTATTTGTTTCATAAAACACTGCACAAAAGGAACAATATTTCCCCAAAGAAAAGAGCTATTCCTGTATTCCAGAAGAGCTTTATATGGGGAATACAGTGGCCCATTCAAATGTCAGTTCGCTCACATAGCTTGTGCTCTCCACAGTTTCATCTGACTGTCCAAAATCTCTGCACCTGCAACACCTTCTTTTCGTTCTTGTGTAGCCTTAGGCTATCAAGTACTAAAACCATCAGCAACTTTGTTATCCCACTCCTTCTCCCACAGTTCCCACAGAAATCCCATGGCCCTTAGTACCCCACTGCTCTGCAATGGAAATTCAACTTACGTGCTGCTCAGGCAGTAACCAAGTCATAGTACATATTTTCAAGTGTCACTTTCAGTCATTCATCCTCTCCAACCATTATTCCCCATTCTCACGTACATTCAGCTTTCCTACTATTAGCACCATTTTACCATGCAAGACTGAGAGGGAAGAGTCTCCAAGTGCCCAAGACAGGTGCACATAGCACTGAACACACGAGGAAAGTGGTCAAAAAATTATATATGTGACTGCCATATGCAGTGCAGAGTTCCCTTTCTTTCATGCTGAGGTGATGGTTCACCTAACCTACCTCAGAGGCAAGCAAATCCTCTGTGCTCCCTCAGGGGATGAATTGCCTAAAGGGAGCCTTGAGTGAGCAGCTCGCATTGAGATGGATAATATTCGGAAGCCAAACTGAGGCAGATGAATCCCACTTTATGTGTTCCTAGTTTGTGGATTACTTCCTTAAGTTGCTGCCAGAGAATCAAAGGCTGAACTAATCAATACTATTAGCACAAATTTCTCTAGTAGTCTAAATAAATTTTGAGAAACAAAACTATTAGAGCCTATTATATCAGCAGCTCCTTCAGTACCACTGAGTTCTTTACTACAACCAGAAGAAAAAGGCATATTTGAAAATAATTTGCTGCTAGCCAGAAAGCTTATACGGAAGTAGCTAATACAATTGACAAAGTCATTGGTATGTTATTTCACATTTGTCTTTGAAGAGGTATTGTGCCTCAGTGTGTTTCTCCAAGTGTCTTGACAAATCTGATGCTCCTCCCATTAGTGGTATCACCTGTAGACTGATAATAAAAGGAAAGACTTCATCAAATCTTTGTTGGCCTTCCAGCTCTCCACTAGCAGAAGGGAGTATATAGAAACAGCAACTTTCCACCTAAAGCAAACTGAGCGTAAAAATGAAGCCAGTAAGTCTACGTGTAACCTGGAATCCTCACCACTGAATCCACTCATTTTTAGTTTATCACAGCAGGAAAATCTCCTGCTTCTGGTTTTATTTTTGCTAAGGTCAATGTGGCCTCCTAATCTATCTTACTTTTTTTCCACTTCAGCTCATGTTCAAGTTGGTCTTAGGTGTGTTGTAGGGTTTTCCCAGACTACATGCTGAATTGTTCTGTAACTGCTGCTTGAACTACCATTTCACAGAAATTATTCAATGTTTTCTGTGTGTCGAGGTTTAACACCAGCTGGCAACTAAGTACCACACAGCACCTTGCTCACTGCCTTGCCTCGGAGCAGGGGATGGGGTGGGATGTGGCAGAGAATCAAAACAAAGGTAAAAGTCATGGGTTAAGAACAGTTTAATAACTGGCAGTAACATAATAATAACAACAACAATATTTGCAATGAAAGGCAGAGAAAGAGACATAGAGAGGAATAAAACCCAAGAAACCCGAGTGATGCACAGCGCAGTCACTCACTACCCACTGGCCGATGCCCAGTCTGTCCTCAAGCAGTAGCACCTGGCCAACTCTTCTCAGTTTATATACCAATCTGATAAGAGATCTGATAATACTTTGATACATTTTGTACATTTTTTTAAGTGGCCATGAGCTAAACTTTTCATTTATAAACTCATTAGACCCTGCTTCTGTAGGCAGCATCAGGTCTAAACCTTTATACCATGTAAGTTTTTTTCCAAATCTCCTAACCAGTACTAAAACACTGTTAAACTATCATCAGGATTTATTTTATTGGAACATCAGCTCACACTGGTAGTGAATAATGACAGAAAAAAGTTTGAAAGACAAATCAAAATATTAGGTGGATGAATCATTGGGAAATCAGAACCACATCTGAGCCAATACAAAAATGAGAAGCTGTTGTAACAAGTCTTTGGGTAACTTCTATTCTGGTCTTTTTTTGCTGTCTTGATGAACTGTTGTCTTCCTTCTCTCTGCTCACTCATGTTGTCAGGTCAGTGCCTGCATTTTAACCTTTGATGAGTTAAACCATTACTGACTCCTATTGAGTCACCTCTTTGCTTCCACCCTCCTATCTCCATTGGCATGTATCTTACTGGCAGGCTGTGGTTAAGAGTGACAGTTACAACTTATCATTGACTTATTCACTAAGAAGAAATCTCCAGCATTTCAGTATCAGCTATGTATTACATACCCTGTATATAAGCATTACAAGGTCACTTTCATGACAGTAGGTGTGGAAGTTCTGCATGATTAGGGGAATTAAAAATTAGGGATTTTAGGGGAACAAAAACAATAGTGAAAAATCTCATGTCACTGAGATTATAATTGAAGAATACAACATTTTGGAGGTTACTATTTGCTTTAAAAATCTATATTCTCTTGATATTCTGGAGACTGTTCCAGTGATGGCTCCACCCTGAAAACTTCTATTTCGTCAAAGAAATGTTCTGTAGGAACTAAATCAACTCAGAATTATATTCCTCCTGAGGTGAAGAACCCAGAACAAAGCTCTTTGATTATTTAACCCTCCAGAAGACAGCTTAGATGGTTGCTGATCTGCAGACAAGTTCCTGTTGAATTTCTGTTGGGTTTGGCCTCCACTGGCAGCAAGAAGCTGAAGAACACAGTGTAAATCTAAACATACAGTGAGCTATCACTAGAAAGAAGAAAGGGAAAAAAGAAGAAAGAAAGGAGAAAAAGATAGGCCATAGCAACTGTGAGAATCAAGATTTAGATAGTTTTCCTTTATGGTTTATAGGATCTCATTGGGTCTTGTTCCCAGCTGGGTAAAGCGGACAGCTCCACAGACAGCTCTTTCTTGATAGGCCATCCCCAGGCTGTGAAAAATGGAGCCAAATTCCTATTCACCTGCTGAGAAAACTTCTGTGCCCACAAATTCATCTTAGAAGCGTTGTCTTTTGGGATGGTGGACATTTTCTGGTAATCAGAGAAGAGGTGGGTGAAGGGGTCCCAACCAAACCCTTCCTGCAACTGATGGAGAAGAACGTAGTGTGAAAACTATTAAGTTATTACTTCACTGGCATTATACCTATATTACAAACAATAGAAGATTCCATAGTTTTCTGCAGTGTCTTTTGGAATGAATGTAAATTTAGATGATAGCATCCAACTTTCAGGCTTCAGAGCATAACCAGAGTACAGAAAAATACCTTCCCATTACACTGGCCTCCCAAAACAGAGATGAAAGATGCATTGGGAGCAGCCAGAAACGTCAATGACAAGCTGCCGCTTTGGAGGAAAGCTTCTTGTGCAATGAAAAAGCAACAGAGAGGACACTGACAGGATACCCAGAAAGAAGGAGCAGAGGAGAACAAGGAGTACTGAGAAAACAGGAAGGAGAGATTGTGAGCAGGGCATGCTTTGGCTAGGAATAAGAACGAGAGGGATTCATCCAGAAAAGCTGCTGTTGCAGAATTGTAATTGTTCTTTCACATCACATTTATTTCAGCAGTCCTGTTAGCAATGAGGCAGGAGATGGGAGATCCGACTCTAAGTGTGGATGAGGCAGAGGGACACTGGCTAAGCAGGTAAGGTATTGTGAGAAAATTTTCCCCTTTAAAACTGTTTCACTCTGTGTAACTATTTTGGTATTTGTCGCAGCAGGAAAAAAAAAGGTTTACTCTTCAGTTTGATGATTTAGGTGCTTCTCTGGGATGTGGAAAAATCAGGATCGATACCTAAATATTTTGTTGCTCATATAAGATGTGAGAGCTCTCAGACAAGGCTGAGGGATATCCCCCTCACAACAGTCAGTAGCTTAATCCATCATAATGGACATTTGCTTTACAGTGCCCAGTTAAAATCAGGCTGAGTGCTCTCTCCATTAGACTACTAGTTGCTAAGAGGATTAAGGGAAAGGGGAAATCTCTCTTGCACGCTTCCCCGGGGAATGCACTTCAATGTAGGACAGGGTTCATGTTTTAGAGTCTCATGTTTTAGCTCTCTTTAGTGCTGAGCCCATCCCCTTCCCACCTGATGGACTACACTGGCTCCACTCAGTCCATTGGCTGATATGAACACCCTGCTCTTTGCAATGTAACTCACCAGGATACTGCTCGAAGTCTGGCTCTTCTAGACACTTGACAATGCCAGGGATTTTTATCAACTAGCCCAATGTCCCACAGGAAATCTACAGTAGATTAAAGAACTGTGCCCAGGTTTGATCATCCTTTTCCTTTGCCATATAACAAGCAGCAGTTCCTGTTTCTCTCCTAGGGAGTGAGATTAGTATATTGCACTAAGCTATCTTCCTGAGTGGCTAAGCCCAAGTCTGGCAAAGGAAGGTTTGCAGGTGACATCAGCATTAAACACTCTGCCTCTGTACCTTGCAGGTACTTTCTGAGTCCAAAATGAACCCAGATAGCAAGCCAACATTTACAAGGCTTGACAGCTACAGTCACCAGGCTGCAGACATCTCTCTGACACAGGCTTCACTGACTGCACTAAGAATACACACACTTTTCCCAGTTACCTGCAGGTATGTCTCCAGAGCAGTCCACACTTGCCAGTCCTTTAGTTGAGCACCTTTCCTCAGATATTCTTTTATCCGTTCCTTCCGACACTGTGACCTAAGGGCCTCATGGGCCTGATGCCTGGGAATCCCCAGCACCTTCTCATGAACATAGACAGACCAGAGGTTGCATGTGGCTTCTGTGGTATGAGGGGGAAACTCCCATGCTTGCTGCTGTTGATTGTGTCCCAGCTCATGGATAGGACCCCAAAGACCAGTAGTTTTCATATGCTTCACGTCTAACATCCCCTTCGCTGAATCTAGGTGGCCCATGATGGGGTAGCCAGAATGCATCCAGCCTGCAGGAAACACAGGTACCAACACACATCACTGAGTGCTCACCTCAGTGCTTCTCAGATATAAATGACTTTTTTTTTTCATTTCTTAGTGCCTTCCCTTTATCTCACAAACCACACTGTATTACCATGAATGACCAATTTTTCACTTTGTGAGGTAAGGAAATACACCCTAGCAAATAGTCAAATAAGCAGTGTAAAGGTAGGACTATCAGTTAAATACAGTTTCAGCTGCTTTTGCTTTTCATGCATAAGCGTACACTCATGGTTGGACTGAGGTTGAGATTTTAGGATGAGGGGAAAGGCCTGACCATTGCCCAGAAGACTGAACACTGTTGATGCTGACACCACCATGTGATCCAGCACCATGGCAGACCTTGACCCTTCCTATGTAGAATGTGGATACTGCAGATCTGCACTTCAGTAGTCAGTGGTGCGGATGAGACACATGAAAATCAAAGTGTGTCCTGCAAAGCTTGTCATACTTAAGCCTGTTCTTAACCTTGCAGGATAGCTGTTCTATAAACAACTTCCCACCACATTGCTAGGCAAGAATCTTTCACTGCAAAGGATTTTACTTATGTCTCCTTGTCTTCATCCTTAACTGGTCCTTCTTTAAGATTCCCAAAACTTCATACCAGAGTCATGCCCCCAAATGCAAACACCTATTGTAGTAGGGGATAAACAGTGCTTTATACTTTATATTCATTACACAGGGTGCCTACACAGCTGACTTTGAACATGAAGTTTGCAGACAACCCAAGCTGGAGAACATGAATGGAAATCCCCTTCCTGCAGAAAATCGGATCTTGAGCTTCCTCTTTTTTTTTTTCAACAAAAGGGATGCATACATTTAGCAACCACTGGCACACAAAAAGTTCAGGTCCAGAAATGTGAGTGAAACCATTTAGTCCACTCAAACCAGAAGGGAATTTTATGTTTGTGGACTATGATCTTTTTAGTTGGCATTTGCCCAGGACAGCAGAACTTAACATTCCCAAGATGTGCCACAAATTCTTTCCATGTGGCTTAGCAAAGGGTTAGGACATCAGGGTTCATGCCAAGCCCTTGTTTCTTTGTGGGATGATGACAGTGTATTTTGAAAAACAAGTGAACAAATTTTTTATTGCAAAGTTCCACATTTAGCATATAATTTGACTCTAGATCAAAGGCACTCTGTTCTCAAGTGGAAAAGCTGGAGTCGAGGAGCATCAGCTGCAAAAATACACACTCATGGGCTTTGACAGCAATACCAGTTCTACCTCTCCATTGCTGTCCTCTCAGGCACATCTTTCTGGGATACGCTTTGCCCACAGTAACCTTTGTGGGGCCCATCTCCAGCAAGTAGGCACATGGAGGTTTAAAAATTGTCACTGAACACATAAAAACAATCCTGTGGCTGAGGCAGAGAAAAAATAGAAATCGGGTCAGTCTCCCAGCTGTACTGGCCCTGCAGTGCATTCAGGAGGGAGAATGAATAACTGCATGTGAGCTAAAGTCACTTCAGTCAGCAGCTCTGCATCTTAACACACCCAGACAGAAGAACAGCTGAAGAGACAACACCAGTTTTGAGAGCAGGGAGTGATCTGAAAAGGTCAACATGTTTTTCAAGCCCTGCCTTACCATGTTTCCACCCTGATGGAGTAGCTCACAATTATGCAAGGGTCACAGTCATTTAACACCCCACATATGTTCCCTGTCTGGTTTTAGCAAAATAACCTTGAAGGAACAGACACTGCTGCTAGAGGCCACTTGCCTCTTAGCCCTTGGGAAGACCATATGGCAATGTACCTACCACATGAGATCTGGACATCTGTTACAATCCTCTCTGGCCTTGGGAATTTTGTTGGTATGGCTGCCAATTTGCTTATTGCCACCATGATCTCATTCCACAGGGTCAGCAGCGGCCGTGGGTTCTCCATGTGGCGGATGCTGTCGGAGGGCACTGTCAGGATGAGATTCTCAATAGCCAGTTCTGCCCAGGGAGCAGGGTAGTGCCGGATACAGGCCTTCCACTGGCTTTCACAGGTCTCCCCTACACCAACAACACACAAAATAGGGTAAGAGCAGCTCCGACCTTTGAGCACGCTCACAGAGGTCAAGCTTGGAGAAGTAGATCATGGTCATGAAATTTTCATGGAAAACAGTATGTGCTAGTTGCACGACTGGGGGTGGTGGCTGTTAAACAGCCAATCCTCATACTGTGCTTAGGAAGCCTCCCCAGGCTCTTTAATGGATAGGAAACAGACAGAAAAGGACTGGCGTATAACAGAGTAGCATGGCAAGAACAGATCCCTGTCTTCCACCAGAGAACACGAAGCATCAAGTTTCCCCAATGTTTCATTTCTTCTTTTCCAGCAGAGATTTGATATTTCACATAACCATGGTTCTGTTTAGTCTGACAGAAGAGCAAGAAGAAATTGCATCCAGGAAGAGAAGAGACACTGCTGGAAACACAGAAAATTCAGCAGAGGTTTATTGTAGGGACTAGAAATGGCCATAGGGGGGCACAGTAAAGCAGGCAGAGTACAAGACATGTTTTGTGGTGCCAGAGATCAGTCTGCCTCTCTCCAACACAACGGTTTCCATCAAAAATGACAACTCAATCTCCAAGAAATTCTGGAATGGACAAACTCTGCCCATTTTGTGAAAGCTCTTTCACCTACCTCCAGCCACACAGCAGGCTCAGAGTGACTCTGTGACTTACCTGGAAACATAGATTCATAGAATTGTAGAATAGTTTGGGTGGAAGGGGCCTTAAAGGCCATTTAGTCCAATTCCCTCACTCTAAGCAGGGACATCTTCAACTAGATCAGGTTGCTCAGAGCCTTCTCCAATCTCACCTTTAAAGTTTCCAGGCATAGAGCATCCATCACCTCTGTGGACAACCTGTTTCAGTGTTTCACCCTCCTCCTTGTAAAAAATGTCTTCCTTATATGTAGTCTGAATTGGTCCTCTTTTAGTTTAAAATCATTACCCCTTGTCCTATTGCAACAGACCTTGCTATTGTGGCCCCCTTTTAAGGCCAGAGTAAAGTCTCCCAGGAGCCTTCTTTTCTCCAGCCTGAACAATCCAAAGTCTCTCAGCCTTTCCTCACAGGAGAGGAGCTCCAGCTCTCCAATAATCTTTATGGCTCTCCTCTAGACCCACTCAAACAGGTCCATGTCTTTCCAATTTTGAGAGAAGGATGTTGTGGGAGATCATGTCAAAGGCTTTACAGAAATCCAGATAAATGACATCCGTAGCCCTTCCCTTGTCCACTGATGTAGTCACTCCATCACAGAAGGCCACGAGGTTGGTCAGACAGGATTTGCCCTTGCTGAAGCAGTGCTGGCTGTCCCAAAGCAACTCCCTGTTCTCCACATGCCTTAGCATGGCATCTCGGATCTGTTCCATGATCTTCCCAGGCACAGAGCTGAGGCTGACAGTTCCGGGGGGCCACCTTTCTGTTTTCAGAAGTGGGTGAAAAAATGGGAATCCCAGAGGACAACATAGTACAGACACTAAATCTGGATATTCTTAAACCCAAGCATTTCTAAGACAGGACCACCTTTACTTTCAGTCACAGGGACAGCAGCATCTGTGAGCAGCCCTAAGCCTAAGGAGAAAAGCACCAAGGTAAACAAACCTACCAAGCCTGAAGAAAGGAGCTCTGACTGCCCCTTCCACTGTGATGGGCACTTTCCCCAGGACACTCCTTGCTGGTACTATGATGTAAATCAGGCCACCCCAGAGGCAGGAAATGGACTGCTTCTGGCAGGCAACATCGCAGGTGCGTATTACCACTGGTGCCCGTTTCAGCTCTTTGGCATGAGAGAGGTCATCCGTGTGACAGCCAATCTGCACCTGGCAAACAGAAGTGTAGGGACAGCTGGTCAAATGTGCCCAGGTGTGACCTGGCAGACTGACCTCAACACCCTGAGCTCTCTGCTGCAGCGCTGTCCCTGCAGAGCATGTACACAGAAGCAGCCTTCTGACTCCAGCCTAGTTGCAGCTTTCAGCCTGTGATGTCCAGAAGCAATAAATACAATGAAAAAAGCTGAAATTTAGTGCTATCCTTGTCTCAGACAGTCCTACAGCTATACTCCCATTACTACTGGCTCAACTGCATCCTTCACCAGCAAGTCAGGGTACTGCAGTGACATCTTTCACTACACTGTACTTGCACTGATCATTCCTCCACCCTTCACCAGCATCAGTCACATCCTGTAACATAGGAGCTAGAGAGATGTGATCACAGCTGACTTCTTTTATTGTGCCTTTTCCTTGGACATCTTACAGGAAAACAAACAGCATGTGCCTGCAGGATCAGACAGATCACCTGAGTTAACTTCACATTTCAGCTGCAGGGAGGTCACTGCAAAAAATATTCAAGCAGGTAAGCATTTACCTGTGTAGTATTTTGTGGATTACAGGATCCCAAGTAACAATGTATATCTGATCAGGATACATCTACATGAGCAGTAGTGACAGCACTGTCGAAGTAATTTATGAGAGATCTGGAGAGAGGGAATCAAGTTTGGTGCAGAGAAGGGCCCAGTTCTCTTTGCACAATAACAGCAAAAACACAGCTGCCCTCTGGCAGCAGCCACACTCAGTTATGCCTCCAGCACAAAAAAGCGGGAGGAATGCAAAAGAAAAGAGTGAGGACACAAGGTGAAAAAATGATGACAAAGCATTGGAAGTGCCACAGGGTGGCAGCAGCAGGAAAGGACTGGAAAGCGAGCAAAAACCATTAAGGAGAAAACCATTCGCGCTACTTTTGAGCGCTCACGAGACAAATACAGAGGTATAAACAAAAGCCAAACCAGAGAGAGCTTACCTTCAGACCAGCACCAACCACTAGGCAAGGGCATGTTATAACTGCTGTGTGCCCTTCAGGGAGGTACAGCCCCGTGCTCCTCCAGGCAGTCTTACCTAAAAGGCAAGAGAACACAGTCCTGAATAGCCAAGCACTTCTTTGTCCTGACCATTACAGATTCTGGAGATTTCAAGTTGCAACAGGACAAAAATCTTCCATCCCTTTCTTTTCCCTTGCTCTGCACTCACAGAACCATCTCCCATTTTACCCAACCTGTCAGAAATACAGTTTCAAAGCAATAGGGTAGCAGCATGAACAAGAACATCACACCATTAGGAAGCAACCCCACACAGATTTGTACTTCTGGAAATGCCAAGCTTAAATGCATTTACTAGTATCTTTAAAAAATAATAAATAATAAAAGACAAACCAAAGCTCCAACACCTCCCCCACTCAGATTCTCTCACGCTAGAGCCCTCATAAGAGGTGCCAGCTATGGTGGTATTAAACATAGCTGAAGTTGTAATGGCCATAAAATATTTCCCAAGTAACAGACGGACAGTAGCACCACATTTCTCCTTACTGACTGTGGAATCCAGCACAAGCTGGAGCCCATAGGAATTCCCATGTCTAGCCAACTGAAGTTATGAGAAGGCCTAAAGAGATGGTTCTATGCTAGGTGTAACAGTAAGATGGATGTCCCACCACGCCACTACAATTCAGCATATTTCCACACAGTCTTCCCTTGGAAAAGCAAGTCTTCTCATCTTAGACCTGTAGAAACACTTGCAATACAGAGTGCAAAACTGACTCATCTTTATGGTACAGCTTGGGTAGATTCTACTCCCCAGTTCTGACATAACGCTTCCTTAGGTATGTTTCAATACAAACACCAAAAGTCCTAAAAAGAGCTGAACTGTCATAAAGCACCCAACTTAAAACCTTTCCTGTCATCCAGGAAAGCAAGATCAGTTTTGTCAAACAAAACCTAATCCATAGAAAAATGCAAATTAGACTATATGACAATGTCTCACCAATTCATTTCAGTTTTGCTGAATTTGCACCAAAGGCAGTTTTAAAATCAAAAACTGGTGTTCAGGGTTTGCTAGCATTTCTTTCTTTTTTGTTTATGTGAAATGATAAAAATTCTGAGTATTTCCGGTCAAATAAAATACTGTGTTCAAGCCAATCCATTCAGTTCAGCCAACCCTAACAATTTTCCCCTTTTGTCCTGACTCATTAGTGCTAAAACCAATGAGCACAGTTATTCCACAACTTTTCTCTTTGCATAGCCTCCGCACTCAGACATTATTACTCCAGAATAATCGCCTTTACCTCGTTAGAACAGCTGGGAAGCAACTCCTCTCAATCATATTCTAATTTAAAAAAAATAATAATCAAGATTAATCTGTCCAGGGGATAAAACCTTACTAGTGGAATTTAACTTAAGAGTTTAAACATATCAGTTGTGAGCAGGAATCCCAACAAGCTTGTAGAGATACAAGGCCTCAGCTTAGACAAACCATTCATGATGTAATTACCAAATATCTTGGTTTCAGTGGTGGTGTTAGCCCAAGAAGCTCCCACCATACTTTCAGCCTCTTGTTTTCACCCCCAAAAACAGATCTCCACTAACTGTGCTGATACAACAAGATGCGAGACTGTGTTATAACTCAGACTGAAATTACCTAGGTAACAAAAACCCCTTTTGTTTCTAACTCCTCTGTCTTTGTAGGATGGCTCCATAGATGGCTGTATCAGCACAACTATGGCAACAGCAACCTGCAGTGTAGAGTGCAGGGTTTCTCAAAGAAGCTTTCTTGACAAAGCCACTGTGCTGTGCAAGTCCCCTGGGGTACCACTTGTTAGGTGGTTCTTCTCCACCAAGTGTCTGTGCACCAACAGTGAGGAAGCAGGACTTTCATGGGGTGTTTCAGAGTGCTAAAATCAGGGCTGGCCACAAAAGGAGCCTGTCTGCCACCACACAGAGGTCAGCCTCCTCTCAAGCCCACAGTGAAATTGCACATCTGTGCCCATGTTCAGGCATGCACAGCCAGATGCACTCCGAGGCCAGGCACCACACTGACCCCAGCAACAGGATGCTTCAAGAGGAAGGGAGATACACTCCTCACCTGGGTTCGTGCCATCAATTTCCACAGTGACGGGATGGCCACAGACCCCCACAGCAGATTTCTGCAGCAGGGCTGCGCTGTCTGTCATGGTGAGGGACAGCTCGTTTGCCATTTGGAGAAGGACTGCCTCTTTGGAGTTGCCCTTGACAGGGCAGTGCCTGCTGACCTGTGGGATCCCACTTCTCTGGATCACTTTGGTCAGGATGCGGTGGAGCGAGGCGTACGCCGGGCAGTCATGGGCTGGGATGCGCAGAAAGGCAGCGCAGTCTCGTGCCAGCGGGTGCAGCCAGTGCTTCAGGGGCCCCGAGAGCTCCTCACGTTGGTGCACCTGTGTGCTGAAGAGCAGGAGCGCCCTGCGGAAGTGGTAGTGCTCCCCAGGTCCCACGGCGGGGTACTTGGCCGCTGGGATGCTCTGCCCCAGGATGCTCAGCCCAAAGCGGTTCAGGATTTTGTTGCCAGGATATTCTGCCACAGCAGCTTTGCCACAGTTCTTGGAAGCCCAGTACCAGGCCTGGCCTCCCACCAACAGGCCCCCTCCCTCTGCCACAAAAGCGTGGATCCTTTCCGCCTCTTTGCTGTCGTAAGAAGAGCAGCAGTACACGCTGAGGTCACCTGTCAGCTGTGACACCTGCGACGTCACCCCTCCCTGAGAGAGGAGGCTACACACCTTCTTCAGGCTGGGATTCACGCCCACCAGACCCTTTCTCCCGGCATCCAGCCAACAAACAGCATTAAGCAGGAACGTGGCCAGCTTTGGGGAGAAAAAATGGCTCTCGTGGGTCGCCACCACAACACGGCCTCGGCCATAGCGTGCTGCAGCCAAGAGGCAGCGGTGTGAGCTGTCCAGGCAGAGAGGGAAGGAGAGTACACCGTGCACCAGCAAGGCAGAGGGTATGCCCCCCGTCATCAAATCCAGCTCTGACACACCACGCAGAAGAAACTCAGCATCAAGGCTGAGGTTGGCCTCATGCCTGCAGAACCAAGACAGGTATAGGTTAGCCCCCACTCCTGGCTGAAAACCCAACCTCATCCATCCTTGACTCTCCTTTCTCCCCCATACCAGTACATCATGTTGTCAGTTCTTTCATTAAAAAAACCCACAAACAAAAAACCAAACAAATAAAATCCAGTAATACCTCATTTTTTTCCTTTTAAAAACCTCAGGTTTTACAGCAAAACAAAGCTGTAAGAAACTCAGTCATCATTATCATCATCATGGCTAGGCTTTGTGAACGAAGATTTGGGAAGGGCTTTACCCACACTTGCTGCAAGCATGAAGAAACTCAGTACTCATTTAGAAAAAGAATATGTCAAAAGGACATTTGTAGATCTCTGACTTCAAAGAGCCAGTTAAAAATCTAAATACATTGCAGAAATTCAAAAATCAGACCCATCATGTTTTTTAAACTGCAAATGATGTGGGAAGTTGCAAATGTCCAGTAAGAGAAACTTTCTCCATTTGCCCCCCTCTAGTCTTTATCAATTAGGCAAGCCCAAAAGATTTCTCTGTGCCTCTTCCCAGCCTCTGCCCTTGCTGAGAACTGAAGAAAGGACAGCTAGCACAGAAGAGCTGGATGGACAGGCAGACACACAATGAGACAAAGAATGAGTGACTAGAAGTTGAATTAGAGCCCTAACATATAGACCTCACATTCCCTCACATTGTTGGTCTCCACAATATAAAGAGATTAGGCTGTGCAAGGCCCTCTTATCTCTGCTATTTCCATATAACTCCTTTATGTCACTGTGGAGATAGACATGCAGAATGACTCTCATTTGCCTTCTGTAAACTTTCTCCTGATTCTGCCAAATACAGTTTTCCCCCAACCTGTAAAAGTATTTGTTGTTATATGGCCATTACAGCCAACTCAGGAAGAATAAATGATGCTGCCCTTCTGCCTATTCATATCACAGGAATTAAATCTGCAGCCCTCCTTTGGTTACTGCTTTACTGAGACCCTTTGTCACACAGAGTACGTGCCCTGGCATATGTCACAGCACCTGCCTCAGACTGCAGGCTGGTTCTCTGCACGCAAAGCTGGCAGGAAGGCTCAGAGCTGTTGTGTTACACAGAAACTAGAAATCTAAATTTCTCTGTGGCTCTAGATTGAATGAAAACCACCACAAAAGCAACCTAAACAAGGTATATTTCATCCTTAGTTACCATTTAAAGTCCTGTTAATTGAGATGTAAGTTTTCTCTGCTGAATTCTCCACCCCTCTACCTCTTCCATACACTATGCAAAAAGCAGTGGGAACATGCCTGTGCAAAGCAGGTGGGAAGAGGAATCAACCAGCAAATTTTAATTAAAACCTTTATTTAAAAAAATTTAGCTATATTCTAAGCATCTCACTGGGGATGAGATTTCTACTACCGTTATTGGCAAATAAACTGAGCATCCAGAAAGTATCAAATCAAATTGTTTGAAAATATTAGAAATGTAGTTACTATATGTCCAGAAGAAAAAGGCTGTGAAGGAAAGGCTTGCAGGGAATTTTATTGCAATTGTGGCTTTCACTACAGTGAAATAAAACTGCCTCGGAGACCCTGCTGCACCTTGTGTCACTCAGCAGAAAGTGGCAGGAGGCACAGCCTGGCACAGTCACTGGCATGGGGAGGAAGATGGCAGAGCAATGCCCAGGACTCCAGTGCCTGGTCGGCTGCGTGATATGAGTCATAATAGCCCTGATATTTACACCTGATGCTTCAGGACTCAAATGGCCAGCCTTGAATTCCAACCAAACCTTGTAAGCACTGAGATTTTCTGCCCTCAGCCTGTGTAAGCACCGAGAAGGGAGGTGGCACCCGGCCTGCCTCCTCAGCTCTGGGCTGACCCCAGGCTCTCACTGCAGAAGGTGAATTCCTGCAAGTTAACGGGCTAAACAGGTTTAGCAGCTGTCAGCCAGAGCCTGGCCCAGAGGGCTGGCCTGGTGCATCTCCAATCTGGTGTTCAGCTGTGAGAAAATTGCCCTGAATGTACATGTGTGGGGAGAGAGAGAGGAGTTCCTCCTCTTGACACTGCGTTGCTGTGTGTTGCACTCAGATACACTTGATTAGGCAGAATGCTCTAAAAGATGGCTCCTGGTATTTCCTTCTCCCTGAGTGGATTCCCTGGGCTTGGCTCAGCTTCCCAGTTGCAAAGAGTGGGAAGGTCCCCTTTAAACTGGAAGACAACAGTTGCATCCTATCCCAGCTATTAAAGAACCAACATCATCCTCATCTCTCACCTCACAAATCTAGAAATAACTCACCTGCATGACCTGTTCAGTTGTATAAATAGAGAGCAATTCAGATACTCACGGGACAACTAATGGGATCTTGGGAATTTTCTTGGCGACTTTGAAGACACCTTTTTCCACAGCATTTCCTGTGAAGTACACGCCAGCCACGCTGGTCACCTGGTTCCCAGGAAATTCAAACAGCACCTTCTCCTTGCCATGTTGACTAGCCCAGTGCCAGGCTTGGCCTCCAATGAGCAGCCCTCCACCCCCTTTCACAAAGCCAACCAGGTCTTCTGCCTGAGAGCTGTCATAGGCATGTGTACAGTACACCCCAAGAGAAGGGATGAGCTCTGCCCCAACTTGTACTTTGGTGCCAGCCTTGAGCAGCACTGGGAAGAGGGAATCCAACTGAGGATGAACCCCAACCAGGGCCTCAGGGCAAGGCTTGAGCCACTCCACAGCATTTCTCAGGAACTGGGAAAACTTGGAGTCTTTCAAGATTCCTTCGTGGGAAACAACCACCATCCGGCCCTTCCCATATTGTGAAACAGCAATTAGAACCTGCTTCTTAGCACTCAGGAGCACAGGGTAGGCATCCTCCCCAACAAGGAGTAGCTCACAAGGAACAAAACCACCAGTGAAGTCCCATGGCCCAACACCGTCCACTAACAGCTCGTAGGTGGCAGAGGGTTTCATCTTCAGGAAGCTCCTACCTGGTGGAGAGAAGACCAATATCCATTACAGCATGGCTCAGCAATAGAGGACATCTGCAACAACTCTGTGGAGTAATTTTGCTGTCTAGCAGGAACTCCAAACAAACAGGAGTCAGCTTTGTGGACACAACTGTTTTAGGGATTTGGTAATTTCTTTGTTTGCTTGTTTGGCTTTTTTATCACAGGATTTACCATTTAAATAGAAGTGACAAGTATATTAAGATGATGGAGGCAAAGAAAATGACTGTTTCAACAAATTCTGCTATACACCATGGAGGAAAACAGGGAAATAAAGGTATTCATTTTTCCATTAACAATTCATTTGAAGAGGGAGAGTGACAAAGGTTCCAGGAAGTCTACTAGGAATTTTCTTGGTAACGGTGGTTCACACAGAAACAGCCAGAAAGTGAAAAGACTATATCAACACAAAACAGAGCATAATTCAAACATGCAGTTCACATTTTAGCTCCTAATTGGATATGTGCAGGGCTACACACACTTGATGGAACATGCTATTCCAAAGCTGTACTTTTCTACCCCCACTTAGGCACTATAAGCCCTTGCTTAGAATTAAAAGGTGCTGTGAGGGAGGAGGTCAGCACAAATGATGGAGACAGCCAGCTGCCCTGGAATAGATGTCAGTTTAAGTCACACAGTCCCCAGGAGAGTGGGTCTGGGCACGGGAGATTCATGCCCTAGTTCCCTGATCCAAACTGCTTTGTGATCTCAAGAAAATAATTTCCCTTTACCGTAGCTTTGTTCCATCTGTTTTCCCATCTACAAAGTAAGGAGAGTGGTACTGACCTCAATTGCCAAGCCCTTTGGGGTCTGTGAGCGACACGTGCTCCGTTAAGGCTCCCTCAGATGGAAGGTTTGGCTTGGCTTTTCCCTGAGTTTGTCTTCCGTGGAGCTGGAGCAGCTGTGACTGTGCAAACCGGAAGGCTTTGAGGCAGGGAGTACAACCCAGTCCCACCCAGTTTCTGTCACTGAGGATTCAGAAGACTGACTTGGAGCACACTTGTCACAAGGAAAGGAGCTGCCCCGAGGGGGCGTGGCCCTTTCCCTGGAAGCATCCTGTGCCAACACTAATCTTCACGTGCATTTCATATTTGGCTGCCCTGAAAGCAAATCCTAGTCACGCAAACACAGGAAAATGGAAAGTCCTGGAGAAGCTGCATACTTGATTTGGATTTGTCATAAGCCCCAGGGTGCTTAGAAACAGCAACCTGATCAAGAATGAGAGTATCATTCCCACTTCTTATCCTCTGGACATGCCTGGAAACACTGTTTTTCCACCCAAACTCTCACATGACTCTGCTGTTGTTTTACGTAAGATTTATTAGTCAAAGTTGCTGATTAACATAGGATAAAAACTACACTGCCCACTGTGCTCATTTAAAAACCCAGCAGGAAAATTAACCCCACTCAAGTTGCCCCCTTCTGACAGCAGAGGAAACACTGTGAGAGACCACAACTGGGAATCACAATTTTACTGAAAAACTTGCAGTAACTACAACAATATCAACCAAAGAGGGCACAAAAGAGAGAGCGCTCTTCACAAAAGGGCATTCACCACCAATTAAACAAAAACACTTCCCAAGGAGAGTGCCTGGGGTCGTTTTCTCAGACAAAGGCAAGATGGCACCTGGTCCTCTCTCCTCCTGCTGGACCATGCAGTTCAGGGAAACAGACACAATGGGGTAAATGAGTTTCTGCAGTTTCACATCCTCATCCCAACCCTGAAACAATGGAAAACAGGGTCAGAACAAGACCTGGGAGGCTATTTCTTCTGAGTAAGGAGTGATGCTTCCAAGCTGTTCACTCCGCTAGACCAGGTGCTCAAAGCCCCATCCAACCTGGCTTTGAACATTTCCAGGGTTGGGGGATCCACAGCTTCTCTGGGCAACCCATGCCAGTGCCTCACCATCCTCTCAGTAGAGAACTTCTTCCTAACATCTAATCTAAACCTGCCGTCTCTCAGTTTAAACCCATCCCCCCTTGTCCTGTCACTCCATGCCCTTGTAAAAAGTTCCCCCCAGCTCTCTTGTAGCCACCTTCAGGTACTGAAAGGAGCTCTAAGATCTCCCCAGGGTCTTGTCTTTTCCAGGCTGAACAACCCCAGCTCTCTCAGCCTGTCTTCACAGGGGAGATTCTCCAGCTCTCTTGGTGGCCCTTCTCTGGACTTGTTTCAACAAGTTTATGTCTTCCTTATATTAGGAACCCCAGAGGTGGATGCAGTACTCCAGGTGGGGTCTTACAACAGTGGAGCAAAGGGGCAGAATTCCCTCCCTCCACCGGCTGGTCATGCTGCTTTTGATGCAGCCCAGGACATGTTTGGCTTTTGTGGCTGTGAGTGCACATTGCTGGGTCATGCTGAGTTTCTTGTCAACCAACACCCTCAAGTCCTTCTTAGCAGGACTGCTCTCAATTAATTCTTCACCCAGCCTGTATGTGTGCTTGGGATTGTTCCTCAGGTATTCTCAGGCATGAGGATTACCCTACAGGACTAGGTTTAAAGCAAACTCAGCAAACTCCTTGGCCCCCACCTTTCTTCTTTCCACAGGATCTGAAAGCTAACATCCTAGACTGTGGACCTGGGAGGACTGCTGCTCCCTGGCGTTTATCCAGACCAAGGTGTGGCTGCCTTGAGAAGGATTTTAACTCTCTCTTAACTGAAAGCAATTGTCACCATATAACAGAACTCCCAACTTCTATGTAATCACAGTTTCTCCATTCCAACCGTATCAAGCATTTCAGTGTGGAGAGAAGGAAGGAAGTGCACTCATTGGACCCAACTAGAACCAACTAGCACAGATACAACTACAGATGATCTATTTCAAGAGAGAGAAGAGAGAAAACACAGCAGGGACAGAGAACACACATGGCCTACAAGAATTGAAAGAAGCTGCAAAAGACTGAGCTGTGTGTCTCTGATGTCACTCAGGAGGAAACAACTACTGTATCTGGGCACACACAGAAGGAAGGGGAAGATCTTGGCTGCTAGCTGCCTTCCTTCTTAATGTGGAAGTATAAATTCTCTATGACAATGTCTCGAGAGATTCTTGATCCCTTGTCTTCAGTCCTGCCCCCTCCAACTCTCACCTTCAGAAAGTTCCTACTCCCTGCAGAACTGAGAATATTGAGAGTAGGTATTGGAGCATGCATTTATAAATCCTACCAGATGACTAATTCTCTCCTAGCCTTTCTGCTGTCTCTGGAAAAGGGACAAAAATGCACTGGGAAGATAACTGGGTTTCTTTAAATTCAGACTTGAGATTCCATCATCTGCTGCCCAGAAGCCATCGCACACAGGCAAAAGAGATGTGTTACAAAGGAAGGAATACCCCTTGGTCCACTCAAGAAGCATATCTGTAAGACATGACCTGGGAGAGTTCTAAGGGCGAATAAGGGAAGACATTTTATGTGTCAAGTGGTCAGTCACTTTGGGGTGAGTATTTAAGGTCCCTGTAAAGCCTGTAAGGATCTCCATGAGTCAAAAGTATGGGACTGGGGAGCACCTGTGAGGAACAGGACAAAAGACACATGACAGCCAGCAGGGTGGATCACCTGTTAAGAACACAGGCAGCCTAAGTGAGGGAGACACACAATTCCTAGGGTTTTGGCTGTTCATCCTAAACAGGGTGGACCCACGAGTTTTCCAGTCTTCCCTCTCTTTCAGATTTACCATCTAACTGCCTTCTGCACACTAATCAAAAACCAAGTATGCTGCAAAGTCTGTAAGCAGTAAAGAATCGGGGGACTCTTGCTTCTTCAAGTTTATCAACAAATAGAGCAAGGAGAAGAATGCTGATATTTGGCATTTGCTGAAAAGACAAAAATACTTATATTCATTATATCTATTCATCATCAGCAAGGAGTGGGTCACCATAATCAACTGAAAGAAGGTAGATTTAGATTGTCTATAATGAAGAATTTTTTTACAGTGACAGTAGTGTGACACCAGAATAGCTTGCACAGAGAGGCTGTGGATGCTCCGTCAGTAAAAGTATTCAAAGTCAGGTTGGATGGGGCTTTGAGTAACCTGGTTTAAAGGAAGGTGTCCCTGCATTATGAGAGGGGGTTGGACTAGATGATCACTGAAGGTCCCTTCCATCCAAAACGTTCTGTGATTTTGTGACTTGTGTGCTGTGTAGTACAAATACAAATTTAACATAGATAAAAACTGCAAGAATACTTCAGAGTTCTATGGCACATTCTTATAAAGAAAGGCAGTGTCTCCATTGCAAGACTAAGTGGGCTCTCCAGTTGCTCAAAACACTCAAGTGAGAGCCTGGGCTGATGTCAGGGCTGTAATGTGCTCAGGCTCTGCACTGCTGGAGGATCAGGAACTTGGTCTTAGCCAGTATGTCCTCCCACACATACAGCACTCCTAGGGTGGTCCACTTGTGGATGGGCTCAAACTTGTGTGACGCTGGACACAACAACTCCCAGAACTGAACATTCTTTGCCCTTTTCAATGCCTGTAAGCACCTTGAAGTCACCACCAAGGTAAGACAGGTAAGCTAAAGCAGTAAGCCATGAGATGTTAAGATTGAGCAATGTGCAAAAAAGGTGGTGAAATAAAGCAATTAATTCAGGTGCAATTGACTGCACACAAAAGACAAACACAAAACTAAAACTTGGACAACAACATTTCTTAAAGAACTGCTCAAAACTATGGCAAAAGAAGGGACCTAGTGCAGATCATAGAATCGCAGGATATCTCAACTTGGAAGGGCCCCATAAGGATCACCAAGTCCAACTCCCCATTTCTCATAGGACTACCTAAAATTAAACAATATGACTAAGAGCGTTGCTCAGATGCTCCTTGAACTCTGACAGGGTTGGTGCCTGACCAAGCCCTCTCTGTGAAACACAATTTCCTAACATCCAATCTGAACTTTCCCTGACACAGCCAGAGAAGAGAGAGAGAGAGGTTTGAGGCAGCCAAGCAGCAAAGCTTGCATGGGAAAAACAAAAATAGAAAAAAACATACATTAAAAAAAAACCCTTTCCAATATTACATAATAAAAGTAAAAAACCAAAATCTAAATACATCTAAGGGAAATAGAGCCAAAGAAGTAGATTAGGTTGCAAATTAATGAGAAATCTAAAATTAGATCAAGAAAGCAATTAACAAAGGACCTTACTGTATTTATTTATTTATAACAATTACAATCCTAAGAGTTATTACAAAAGGGATTTTTTGGTAAAAGTACAGCAGAATCAATCAGGCAATTGCCATCTGTAATTACTGTTCTTGGTGTCATTTTCATATGGCACTCCACAGCAATCGATTACAAAACATTACAATGTCTAAGCCTAGTAAATTATTGCTGTACTTTAAGGAAAAAACAAACATGAATTGCCCATCCTTTCTGGTGTTATTAACATACACACATTAGGGTTGACTCACTGGCTAACAGGACACAAAAAAATATAAAATCTGAATGTCTAAACATACATTTGTCCAGTAATCTTGACTGCTTTTAAGGCAAGGAAAGAACAAAATGAAAGTAGCTGACTAAACACAACTAGGTATTTTTAAAATAATTTTGCATTTGGAATGATAAATAACATCTTAATTAAAATTAATTGTATTAACTTCCTATGAACTGAAAGCAGGCTGATGAGCTATGATTGGTAAAGACAGGGATACGCTGAATCAGAACAGATGTCTATACAAAAAAAATGCTGTTTGAAAATCTACATCTGTGATCAACAAAAGACAGTACATATATTACATAAATGAAATTACTAAAAAATAGAAGGTAATAGACGCACAGGAGGAGAAATCATAACCATACTAGGAGATAATTTTTTAAAAATGAAACCTTGCCTATCTGCAAGTCCTATGGCCTGTAGTTTTAGAAGAATGTTGACATCTGTTGGTGAACAAGGAGCAGAGCAGCTCAAAACCCCTGGGAACTGCAGATACAGAGCCCTTTTCCAATCCGACACTGCAGAGTTGAGTCTCATTTGCATGCCTGCTATACAATAGCTCAGATCACTCCTCTTTAAATGTTGCTCAGTTTTAAAGCAGAGGATGAGTGTAACACCACTTTCATTTGAAAAGGAACAAGAGATGCTCCTTGCATGTGGGCCATGCCAATCTACTACAGTCTGCAGTGATGTGGTAAAGGATAAGGAAAACCAACAACTTTATCCCTTCTAAACTGAAAGGATGGCACAGGACTTGATTTGCTATATACTGTCTGGAAGTGAAGGAAAGCAGGGATACTGGGACAGGTCAGGCAAGCTGAGAATGAAGAACAGGCAGGGTATAACTCAGGTGGTGGAGAGCAGCTGACATTCTTAATAGCCTGTCACAGACATGTCATATAAAATAATGGTGTAGGGTTAGACTGATGAAGGTTTGTGCCCTACTGTGGACTTCAAGGATAGCACCACTTATTGAAGAAAAAATGGTGCAGTTCCATACTGAGCATCACTTCTTCCTTATCCCTATTAAATTTTATAAAGCTACAAGCTATTCCTGATCTCTTAAATCACATTCCTTTCCAACTTAGTATAAGTGTGACACACCAACACAGAACCATCTTGGGTTTCTTTTGGATTCTGAGACTAACCAAACAACCCCTCAGAAAAAAATCTATGCCAAGCTAAGAAGCCTAGCAAGTTTACTTAGTTTGTCATAACTGCAGCTAAGTAGACACTTACAATTCATCCATATTTTAAAGCTTTATTTCAAGTAACATGGGTGCACAAATTGTCGCTCTCGCCCATGTCCTGTGAACTCTCCTTTTGGTATTAATTTCCCCAGGAATGTCTTCATCACACTCAAGCCACACTGGGTTCAACATTGTCTTTCCTTCCAGTTGGCATCAGGGATGTTCCTGCCAATGGCTTGGCTGTCAGTCCATCTGCAAGCTGATGGCCAGTCCAAGTCAATACCAAGCGTGTGACTTCTGTCTTTCTTTCTTTCTTACACCCTGTGCTCAGCCCTTCCAAGCCGATCAAGCGTGAACCCAGTGCTCATGATGAGCTTGGGTTCAATTCCTGTTCCAATCACAAATGAATAGCCAGGGTCATTCCTTTTTTGGTTATTCTGTTTCCTGTTATCTCATAATGCCATCTTTGAGCTTGAACAGACATGCATTCCTCACTCCTTTTCCCAGTTCCAGTGAGTCCGCAGTGCCAGCATGATGAACACAGCTGGGCAAGGGAACTTCCAGGCCACAGCCTGTCATGGTGGGGCTTTGGTCAACCTACACAGCACAGTGACTCGAGCCATGACACACCTGGGAAGATGACCCTTTGACAGCAACCCAAAGGTCATCCCTTCTGGACAGGCTATAGGCCGCCTCAAGCCCTTGCCTTGCAGGACCTGTCAATAAAGTTACAGCTGAGCTGTGTTGCCCTATGCCATGTTTTATGCCCAAACCTTGTTATCTCTAGCAAGTCTTTATATAAGTCTATTCATAAATCTAGCATGACGCTGACCAGCTTTAGATTGGCTCCGTGTCTCAGGAGACTGTTCCAGACTCTTGCTGCAATTAGATATTTTTCAGGATGTCTTACTGCCCGGGCTATTCTTTGCTGCTTTAAGCAATCATCTCACTTGTCTTTCACTCTGCCTGATAGCTATTACCAGAATTTTCATTTTCACTTCACCTAAGCATACCCATCAAGTTCTGAAATCTTTCCTTTGTATTCTCCCCATCTTACACAATTACTGTCTTTAGTATCAAAATTGTCTCTACAATGTACCTTCTGAGAACAGGCCTGACTTGAGGCTGCTTTACAAAGCTGTACTACACACATGCCTTAAAAGAGGCTTAAAAGACAGGGCAGACTTCTCTGACATGCCTTTCCTCCATCCATACCCTAACAAAAGCATTATGGCATTGACATCACTTAAAACACTCACTGTTTTTTCTGCTGCTATCTCTGCCCCCTCTTCCATAAAGCACTGTGCATACAGCCCTTAAGGAAGGCCTTAAACAGTATCTAAGTAGTCTTTGAAAAGTTACTAAGGAATATAGCTTGCAGTACTTGCCTAAAATTACTTAGTAAGGGCTTGCACTGCTGAAAACAGGGAGATGGCTGAAAATATTAAACATATAACATCTGCAAGCGATCTCCACTGCAAGATCTCCTTTCCTTTCTATTTATCATTTTTCTAAACTTGATTCTAGCATGTTTGGCAGGTGTAGATAATTTGGCATATTTCCTACATACTGCAATTATTAGATGCTGGGTTTTGACATGCACAACATGTGGCTTTAAAAATACCTGTCCCAAGCAAGAACTTCTTTGCCAAACATAAGGCAGGTGATCTGCAAAATCTTCTTTTAAACCAACTACAGTTGGTTTGTTATTAAAAAATTTAGATGAAAAGAAAGAGGTCAGAGCTGATAAAGTGGGAGTATAGAGAACTTCTGTGTTAATGCTGACTGGAGAATGTAAATCCAGTGCCATACTGACTAGTTAGAAAAGAAGTATCTCCTGTGTTTTTGCTGTGCCTCCCCTAACAAGACCTGCTAGACCTGCTGGACCAGAACCAGACTAGATGCTCCTCTCTGTGTTCCTCAGTGCATCAGGGTCTACAGTCTACGCACACAACTTCCTACAGATCTAATCTGTAATCAAATAACTCATCCATGTTAAAGTGTAAACTGAGAGCACCTAGAAGCTTCTAGACCAAATGTACACAGAAACCGCAATTCTTTCCTTCTCCACCTTCCCCCTACTTACTCAGTTTGAAAGTGCACTAAAGTGTATGTTTGCTCGGGGTTGAAAAGCACAATCTTTCTCAGGGGAAACCTGTAGGTTTCACAGTTTACACTCACCTGTTGAAGTAACTACAATGTCTTTATTTAGGCTCTATTGCTACTACATTCCTTCAGCATCAGCAGAGCCCACCTAAGGCTGCTGGAATAGTTGAGCACTGTGCACAGATACAGCTTATACTGGCACAGGACAAATCCAGGTTATCTGCAGCGTCAGGACAGGTGCTGCAGGATTACTCACAGAGCAAGCTCACACACTGCCAAACTTCCTGCAGCCTTTCCCGGGGGTCCTTTCTGAACTTACAGGTCGGCACTGTGAGACGGCAACGCAGTTTGGAAGAACAACTCTGAGGCACTGCACGCCCACCTGCGAGCCTCTTTTCCTTTCACCCTCGGTAACCTGTTTTGCTACCGAAAGTTCAAGCATCACTCTGAAGATGCAAAGGATGCAGGAGGTTGTCCATCCCTCCGCCGCTCGGGGACCGTGTGCCTTATGGCTTATGAGCACCCCCGGTGCTTTTGGGGGGCAGGAGGCACGGAGGAGCGCCTGCAGCAGGTTGGCAGGCGGGGCTGCAGTGCCACAGCACCCGCCCAGAGCTCAGCACCCGTCGGGAACACGGAGAGAGAGGGTGGAAAGTTCAAGAAGAGCCGGGAAAAGTGCCGCCCTACACAGGGGGTGGGCAAAACTGCACGGGGCAGCCGCTGTCAGTGGTTGAATCCATTTAACGCTCTTGCCTTAGTTATTTATGCTCAAGACGACGGACAGGGTTCTGGTCTGATTTTACATCCTTGGATGCTGCAAGTGATTTGACCAAAAGCACCATTCCACCTGAGGCATGCACAGATGCTGAGTAGACTGAAATTAGACTGGTCTGTTAATCCCTGCACACCCACACTCATGTTCTTCATATTCACTATGGACTACCCATTTTTATTTAGGCATCCCCAAATATTCCAGCAAGCGGGTCGAGGAGCAAAACGGCGCTAAACTTTACCCAGATGGATACAGATGGGCAACCCACAGATCTTACACTCTGTGCTCTAAGCATGCCCTCACCTCCTCTGGTGCTGGGTAACAAATCGTTTCCGAGCATGTGGCTCCTAAGGTGATGCGCTGCCTCTCCTGTGGCCGAAGGAACACAAGCCCACGCATCTGCACGGGGATGCTAATACGGAGTGGGGCAGCGGGATTAGTTTCGCCCTAAACGCGGCTTACAGCAGAATTTATCCAGGGCAGGGCGCTCCTGCACCACCTGCGGGAGGTGGGCGCTCCAGCGCCGCAGAAGCGCGCCCTCCCTCCTGCCACGGGTGATCTATTCCTCCTCCTCCTGCTGCTGCTGCTGCCGCTGCAGCTGTGCCGCCGGGCCCCGCCGCCCCGGGTGCGCACCGCGGCCCGGCGCTGCCTCACCCGCGGGCCCTGCCACGGCCGGGCGCTTTGCGGCAGCCCCGCGGCTGCTCTAGAAACTTCTCGGGCCCTCCCTCTCCTCTCCCCTCCCCTTCCTCCTCCTCCTCGTCCTCCTCCTCCCCCCCGCCGCCGAGCAGGGGCCGGCGCTGCGGCGAGAGCAGCAGGCAGGCAGGCAGGGAAGCAGAGAAGCAGGGAAGCGTGCGGCGCTGCCCCGGCCCCGTTCCCGGCGCTGACCCGGCCCTTCTCCCGCAGCGGTGGCAGCGGCAGGCGGCATGACGGCGGAGGAGATGAAAGCCGACGGGGCCCCCCTGGAAGGCACGGACATCACCCCCAAGCAGGATGAGGGCGTCCTCAAGGTACCGGGCGGCTGCTCCCCATCCCCATCCGCGCCGGCTGGAGGAGGAGGAGGAGGGTGGTGGGGGGTGTGCGTCCCTCTTGGCCTGCCAGCGGGCTGTCCCCGGCCGCCGTGGCCCGGCTGCGTGCCCAGGGGCCGAGTTGGTCCCCGGGCGATCGCACAGCGGCGGTGGCGAGCGCGGAGAGCCCCGGCTGCGCCAGCGCTGCCCGCCTGCCCGCGGCGGCTCCCACGCGGCTCCTTCCCATCTCCCATCCTCCCGGGAAACCGGGGCCTTTCCCGCCGCGCTCCCCGGATCTGCGGGGCGGGGATGCGGGAGACTGGGGGGAGGTGGGGGGGGCGCGAAGGGTTTTGGGGGTGCGGGCCCGCCCCCCGCCGCCAGCACGTGTTTGGGGCCGGGAATTAAAGATGGAGCCCCCGGCAGGGCACGTGGGCTCCGCGCAGGTCTCCGGCTCCGGGGATCGGCATCCCCCCAACCCCCTTGGTACCCTCCCCTTGGTAGTCCTCAGTATCCCCCCGGCACCTCCCTCGGTGCCCCCCTGGAACCCTCCCAGACCCCCTCAGTGCCCTCCTGGTACCCTCTCGGTGCCCCCCTGGAAGCCCTCAGTGTCCCCCTGGTACTCCCTGGTACCCCCTGGAACCCCTCAGTGTCCCCCCGGTACCCCCTCGGTGCCGCTCCCCTCTGCAGACCGTGCAGCCAGGCGATCAGGGCAGCAGAATTTGCACCGTGAGGGGGAGTTGCGCGAACTTCCTCTGTCAGACGTCGCCTATTTCCATATCTCTAGAAACTTCCCCGCTCTCCGCTTAAAACCTTTGGCGGTCGTGAGAAGCCAATCCCAGTTCAATCCCAGTGAAATACCGGAGTGACGGTGTTCAGAAGAAGAAAGTGGTGCCACAGCAAAGGCAAAATTATGGTCTTAACCTTTAGAGCCCTCTGGCTTTAAATTTTAGGTTCGTCATGGAGGCACTGCCTCCCTTTTAGGAGGGGTATCAGGGACCAAATCGTAGATGTTGGCTTCTGTGCTTTTGCTTTCCCATGCTTTGGTGAGAATTTCTGGGTTTTGCACATAGCAAACAGCCAGGTCAGAGTTCTCATCTGCCCAGAAGGTGCCTGTGGGTCTCCCACAGCTCAGATCCCTTGAGTATGGTGGAAGGCAGTGATCATCTGCCTAATCCATGGAGTGCCTGTTTTGATGATGGAGAAGCAGCTTTGATGATGGAGAAGCAGCAGGTGTTTTGGTTGGTTTTCTTTTGTGGTTTTTAAAATTTTAATTATTTTTTTTTAAGGAGGGGAGTAGAAAATGCTAGTAAAAGAACTGAGGGTGTGAAATCCACAAAAAAAGAGGAATTATGGATTGATAAGCAAAATACTGTAGAGGTCCTGAAGTCCAGCCTTCATGGATTTTATTTTGCTAGTAATTTCTGGAGTGCAGAATGCACCCATTGAAACCAAGGGTCTAATTCTGAACTAACCTGCACCAATTTTGTGCTGGTATCATTGCACTGATTCCAGGAGTGTGTTTATTTGCTCATTAGCTTTGTATCAGAAAAGTATCCACAGGTTTTTACCTGATATTGTTGAATATGCTTGCAGTATTTCTAATGTAAATATTTAAGTTCAGAAACAAACTATTTGAAATCCACAATATGAACTGAAAAATCCTATTTCTCCATGTGAAAGGGAGATGCAAATCTTACAGAAAATAAGGTTGCTATATTGAGAATATGAAAAAAGTGAAACGAGTCTTCCAAATGAAGTAAATGCAAAAGAATAGTATTGTATAAGTGATGAAAACAAAATACTCATTCCTATAGGATACCTTGGTAGAATATGGCATTGGGAAAAGTTTAGTAAATTTCTGTTAAATTCAGTTACTTTTCAATGTGACTTCAGACTGGCTGCCTTAAAATAACTAATTTGGATCCACTTTACATAGATATATATCTCAATATTATGTAGGTTAGGTTGATTACCAGATTCATGGGGTTTTTTCATAGGTCTCTGTTTCCTTATCTGTGTTGGAGAGTCGTTGCTTGAGCTGTTGCCTTCCTTTGGAGAGATACTGATAGATTAGTTCTGTAATGCTAATAGCTTTTGTAGCACTGGGGCACTGAGTTGGTGCAGGGTAAAGGGGTGGTGTGCTGTCTAAGGTCAGGCATCCTTTTTCACACTGAGCATTCTCTCTTTAGGAAACAGCAGGTAGTATTTTTTTCTGGGATTTGTTTGTTTGTGGATTTTGTCTTTGTTTTATGCATCCATTCAGGTGCTCTCAGCTTGTTAAGTCTGACAAACTGTCAGCATTGCCTTGGCTTGGGATGGAGGGTACTGGTGTTTCAGTTGTATAGTCGGTTGCAGGGATGGTGGGAGGCAAAGTAGGAGATTGACAGTGGTGGGTTGCAAGTTGAAATTTGTGAAGGAGACTCCAAAGGGTCTGCTTCCTTCAGTGAAAAATGTGATTGGTGTAGAAGCGTGACGCTCTCATAGCTTTTCTTTAAAGGAGGGATGCCAATCCAATTCATACTTTTGAGTAAGTGTCCTTAAATAAACATGTATCTTGTATGAACAATGTGTTTTCCAGGCCTCCATGATCCAAGCAAATAGGGTCCTCTGTTGGTCCCCTTTTGCCTAGCTGAAGTAATTCAGTACTTGGCTCAGAACTAGATGGTTTCAATTAGTATTGGAGGAAATTAAAATCCAGGAATCCTCTTCTGGGCAAGGCTTCACCTCCTTGCCCATGAGATATGTCACTACTATTCTCTATTTTTATGTCAATTTCAAATGAACAACTGAGAGATTGGCCAGTCTTGCTTTTTGAATAATGTAGGTTTAGTTGACACTGGTCTTGCTTGTCAGGCTGGAGAACCTCTTGAGAAGAAGATCAAATCGTTGCAGCTGTGTGTGAGATAGGGGTGCTGGCAATCCCTGTCAGATTTGCAGGGAGACAAAACTGATGCGCTATAATAATTTTTAAGTGTTACTCTGTAGACTGATAGAACTAACCTGCTCTGGGGTGATATTCTGTTAACCTTAGTTAAACTGGTTGCTTTAACTCAAGTAAACTCAGTTTACATGTTAGTATAGACTTTGGATGGAAAGAACCACCTTGTTTTCTTGTTTAAATGCTTTGCCTAGACACTGCTCTCGGGTGTAATGATGGAAAGGCTGTGAGGCAAGTACTTGAATCAGTCAAAAAAACCCTGCCTAATACTTTACCAGTTTAAGTTTCAAGAACATTTAAAATCGCATTGAGGAAAGGTAAGTGACATGGCTAACTATAGATGCAGAGATCTGTAAGCTGGTGCCAACTGTTGCCAGTTAAGTTCTTGTATCACAGCAGAGCCATCTTGAGGTTCTGCATTTGCAGCGCTGCTAATCTGCAGGTGGAATAGTCAATCCATTGCCAGTAAACCTGCAAATCCTTTAGCTACTGAAGATGATAATGTGTGTATCCAAGTAAATGAAATGAATGTCCAGTAGGCAGATATAGTTTCCATGATTTTAATGTTGTTTGCTTAATGTTTTTCTCAGGTTGTCAAGAGAGAAGGCAGTGGGACAGAGTCTCCGATGATAGGTGATAAAGTGACTGTCCATTACACAGGATGGCTTCTTGATGGCACAAAATTTGACTCCAGTCTGGACAGGAGAGACAAATTTTCATTTGACTTGGGGAAAGGTACTATCTTGTGTTTAGTATTGATCAGTTTCAGTAATAGTTGAGATGGGATTTCCTTGCATTTGTGCCTCCTTGCCTTTCAAAGTTACTACTTAAACTTGTTTTCAGAGTTCATTCTCTCAAAATGACCCAGTCAGAATGTCTTCGAGATTTTTCTGAGTGAGAAAACTGTGTAGCCCTTTGAGAGGCCTGATGAAGGATTTACAGGCCTCAGACAAGGCACTGCAGGGGAGCAAATCTGCCCTGAGGCATAGTGACAAAGGGTAGTTAAATAGCCAGAATATGCATTTTGTTGGTGGGGTGTTTTTTTGGTTTTTTTTTTTGGCAGACTCCAGTTCGAGTATTTAAGTGTGACCAGATACTAGGATGGGGTGCACAGAGGCAGCTGTCAGCTGCTGCATGATGAAACATACTCCCTTTTCCTTAAAGTTCCCAAATTAACCTAAATATGAGTCTTTGAGCAGTGCATTTCTTCATTATCAAAATCCTTCATTTTTTGAATGTAAAAATCCAAGCATCCTTGTTCCAGCAAATCTTATTACTCAATCTTGTATTTTCCCCTGGCAGTTCCTTACGTGCTGCTTTTGAAAAAATGGATAATATCTCCTTTCACTGAAGTTTGATATGATATTAAGTGTTCCTATTAATACAAGACTGATAGAGTGTTGCTTGATCGAGTTGAAAGGAGCAGCAAGTAGAGCTTGAATAAGAGTGATGATTTTGTTACAGCTTCTGTTCCCTTTTGGCCTCAGAAAGAATACTACTTCCACTTTCCTCCCCCTTTCTGTTACAAATGTTTGTAACTTTTAGTTACCACTAGTGCTGTTCTTTGCCAACTGATAAAGTACAGAGAGAAAAGGCTGTTGGTTTGAATTGTTTTCAAAACACGAGCAGGCAATCTCACCCTGAGACCTTCCTCTCGGAAGAGTTTATTGTTACTTCCTCGCACTTGAGACTGTGCCAGGCACTTCAGCCTGTGTCTGCCTTCAGAGGACTTGTATTCTCTATAGTACAGTGTCCCTGCCCCTGGAAGAAGGTTTGGAACTACATGACCTTTCAGGTCCCTTCCAACCCAACAATTCTATGATTCTATGCAAAAAGTTGCTACACCCAGAATGAAGACATGCAACCAAATTTGGGTCCCTGGGAAACTTCAGAATTTGATTAGGCTTAAAACTGTACATAGAGGAGATGTACTGATGTATGTAGAGGAGCGTGAACCCAAGTCCTTCAGTGTTTCTGCTGTCTTAGCTTTTGTTTACTAAAACGGATGATGCTGAGTTTCAGCTGATCATGCATTTCATGTATGCCTTGCTGTTGTTTGATTGGCATTTTACTTGTATAGGTGAGGTGATCAAAGCATGGGATATTGCTGTGGCAACCATGAAGATTGGTGAAATCTGTCGGATTACATGCAAACCAGAATATGCCTACGGCTCAGCTGGGAGCCCTCCAAAAATACCTCCCAATGCTACACTGATTTTTGAGGTAAGTAAGAGATGGTCACTAAAACTGTATGCTTGAAAAACAAGCAAAAGTCATATTTCACAGTAGAAAATGTGTGATGCAATATCCTTTCAAAATAAGATTGATAGGTTTTCTAAAGAAAATAATACGGTCAGTTTTGGGTAGTGTGGGCAAAGTTTCAGTCTGGCTGCTACTGATCTGCAATGGCTCAAGTTGCCTTTTTGGGGTTTTTTTTGAGTTTCTGAAATGCTTGAATGCTTTCCAATGTTCAGTTTTAATGTTACAAACTAGGAAAAGTGCAGGTTGGGAGAGCAGACTGTCTTGGTGACAGACTCTGAAGAAGTTGGGAAAATGAAATGGAGCCAGTTACCATCGTTGGTATCTCTTATCCTTACCAGTAGAGGAGAGAACTTTTTTCCTACTGATCTTTAAATCATTTCCCCACCTCCCTTCCCAAAACGGGTGGAAACAACAGCTGTCTCTTTATGTTTTATTTCAATAGTGAGAATCGTTGCTCAGAATGCTGAGACTCGTGTTTGATTTTTCCATGGAGGCTGATCTTAAATCTGTCTCTGGAACATGCTCTGACAATCTCAACAGTGCTTGGAGAGGATGTATTTTTCATACTGTTGAAACAGTTCAATTTTCCAACAATTACTTTAAAATAAATTCTACCTGAAAGAAGGAAGATTTTTTTTTTAAGTCTGGTTTTTAAAATTACTTTGCTCTAAAATGCTTAATCGACTCAATGGACTCCTACGGTGGGGGCATAAGGAAAGTTTTAAAACTGATGATTGCTCTAAGATTGAATGTTTTATCTAATACCTGAGAAAGGTAAAAATAGTTCATGAAGTAGAGACTGAAAGTCTATTTAGATTTTATTTGAAACAATGAGCATTTGTAAATGAGAAGGGTAAATTATACATAGAATCATTTAGGTTGGAAAAGACCTTTAACACCATCGAGTCCAATCTTAAATCTGACAGTGCCATGTCCCCAGGTGCCACATCTACACCTAAATACTTTCAGGAAAGGTGATTTAACCACTTCCCTTGGCACCCTGTTCTAATGCAAATACCCAGTCTAAACCTCCTGTGGTGCACCTTTGCTCTTGACCTGTGACTTGTTACTTAGTAGAAGGGACTGACCCCAGCTCGCTACAAACCTCCTTTTAGGTAGTTTTAGAGTGCAAGAAGATCCCTACTGAGCCTCCTTTTCTCCAGGCTGAACACCCCCAGCGCTTTCAGCTGTTCCTCATAGGACTTCCTCTCCAAACCCTTTGCCAGCTCTGTTGCCCTTCTCTGGACGTGCTCCAGCGCCTCAAAGTCTTTCCTGCTGTGAGGGGCCCAAAACTGGACACAGTACATGAGGTGTGACCTCAGCAGTGCCCAGTACAGGTGGACAATCATTGCCCTGGTTCTGCTGGACACACTATTTCTGATACAAGCCAGAATGACACTGTTCTTCACACAGTTGGATATTGTATTTTTATTACATTTGGATATTGTGTTGACATTGTTTTGGGTTTTTTCCATGGACTTGTGAGTAATAGAATTAAAGATGTTATTTTATGCAGAAGGATTTAAAAATTTGTGGTAGTGTCCACTAAGGGATGACAACTTAATCATTTTGAGTACCTCAAAATTAATGCTGTTATTTCTGTAGCTGGCCGTTGAAAACGGTATCTTATAAAGCTGTTTGTAAACAGCACTTTGGCATGTATAAATCTGAAGTTACTCATGGTTTACTTGTATTGGATCAAACGACATATGTTGGAATGCTGTGTGCTTCACACATATGCAAGTGATACTCAGTGTAATCAGGGCAGGATACAAGGGAGAGAAAAAATACTGAGCTGATGATGCAGAGGCAGTCTAAGAGCTCAAGACCTTCTACCTTGGCAGCCCAGTGGAGCATTCTTAAAGGCTTAGCACTACTACACAGGATGTGCATGGACAGTACAAAGCAGAGAAGCTTTCATTGACCTGCACCGAGATAATACCCAGTGTTTTGATAAACAAAAACGTGAATAAAAACAAGATGGGATTTGTTCCATCAGACTGCTTCTGAGTCTATCTGAAGTAGGTTATTCACTTCCCCCTGGGTTTTTCTTACTGATGCCAGTCTGATCTCTCCATCATTTTCTGGGTAAGTAGTGTTTCATTTATGATCCTTGATATTCCTTAATGCCTTCCTAAGCAGTAATGTTAGAAGAAGGGGAGAAAGGAAGGAAGAGGCAGGCAGCAGACAACTTCGGTGCTTCTTTTTCTTTCTATGATGGTTTTGGGCTTCCCTAACAAAATATCCTGGAGCTGACTGGCTGCAACAAATAAGTAGTGCTGGGTGTGTCCTAATTGAGGGTGTGGGTTGGAACTTGGATCCAGAAAGTTTTCCTAAGTGTTATTAGGTAAAAGTAGTTTCTGACTCTCAGGCACTTAGTCTCTTAAATATCCAATTTTTTGGTTTTGCTTCTAAGTTTCTTTTTTATTATTTGAAATGGGGTCATCATGGGTCCTCTGCAAGTACTTAACACCATACCAAAATTTTGTACAAGTTGCCTTAAAAGGGATTCTCTAAAACTTACATTAAAAGATTTTGTATCTGTGTCATCACATAAGCAATTCTTTATGACTTGAAATAATGGATGTCTTATGGTTTGCTTTTTTGATCTGGTGGTGTTTTGTTGTTTTGGGGTTTTTTTCCTTCCTCAGGATTGTTTTTGCAGAGCAATATAAATAGATAGCTTATTCCATAGAATACTGTTGTTCAGATTGAGAAAAAAAAAAAAAAAGGGACACACACACATACCTGCATGGTCATCAGTAGAATGTTCAGGAATGACTTCACTTTTCTCAGACAGTTTGAAGAGAAAGACCAGCATATTATTTGTTAGTGGTCCATCAAAATAAAAAGTGGAAGTACTCTGTTGTAGTAGATACTCTATTCTTTTTACTTCCAGGTATCTTAAGTCCAGTGTCAGGAACCTTCATAGCATTAGCCCTGATTTTTTTTTTTTTAAATGAGGTAGTCTAAACAATGGTGATTATAATGGCTTGCTCTTTTGTGTTGTTTTTACTAGTGTTTTACTCAAACATAGGATACAAAATAGCAGCAACAACAAATATCTTCTGTGACTAGAGTGCTTTTCCATCACATTATGGTACTCCCACGTGAAACTGTGATTTATATTAGAGACTTGGGAGGGCATGTGAAGATTTAGACAGGATAGTTATTTCCTACAGCTCTTCAAAATTCTAAACAATTTCTTGCAGCAGTGAGTTTAGATTAAACTGGGCCGGATCATGGTTTTGTTGTTTTATCATTCTTCTAGAAATATTTTTTTCTGAAATGATCCCACAATACACAGTGATACAGCAAGGCTAGAAGGGAAAATATAACAAGTAAAAAGAGAACACTGGCTCTGTCCAGGCATGCAAGGGAGAAATGCACAGAAATTTTGAAACTAGTGTCCTGTGGCACAAGAGCAGGAGGATGAAAAAACAGGTAGGGAATGGATGAAGTTTGAAAAGATATTCTTGCATTTGTTCTAATGTTGCAGGACAAGTATTTGGAATCAGTTTAAGCTCCATTCCAAGCACTTTATTCTGAATTTGACCATTGATGGAATTAAGGGTCTAATCATGAATTAAGGATAAGGATTACATCTGTGTTTTATTGTCCTGCTCCTTTTGTCCTTGCTGAAAAGCCTCCCCGGTCCATGGATGCAGTGACACTCCTGGTGATTCTACTTGACTGTAGAGTAAGAGGGTGTCACAGCTGATCAGTGTGGTAGCCCTGCAGAGTGGCAAATGATAGTAAATTCTTTCTGGCTTAATGTGTTCAAAACGCATTTTTCCCTCATATTAGAAAAAAGACAAACCTCAGCCAAAACTAACTATCCATACTTCTGCCTGCAGACATTAGCAAAAATAGTATTAAAGAAGCCAATATAATATTATTTTTTTTTTCAGCAGGACCCTAAGCAGGGTGGCTCATGTAAGCTTTATTCAGAAGCCAGGTTGACAGTTGTTCCATTTAAAGGATCTAGTTTTTAGTATTGGGAGACCAAAATTGGTGGAGAAAAAGAGCTGAAAAGGCCTGAATATAACCTGAAATTTGAAATTCTTCAGGTTTCCGTCCAGTATCTACTGGTTTCCATCCAATATCATCTTCAGAGCCTTGGCTATCCAATATCTTACAGGACATTGCCTAAGATGGTGACTTTCTGAATGACTATAGCTTCAAAGATTGATGGAGAACAAATTCTGTGAGTTACCGAATTGATGTAATGAGAATAAATGCAAGACATTTCTTCTCTCCACAGATAGAACTTTTTGAGTTCAAGGGGGAGGACCTCACTGATGAAGAAGATGGTGGCATCATCCGGAGAATCCGTAAAAAAGGGGAGGGCTACTCCAAGCCCAATGAGGATGCACTTGTAGAGAGTAAGTTTGTTGTTACAGAAATAGTAAATGGGTTTACCATGTGGGATGGCAAACCTTTTCCACAGTCTACAACTTGTTGCCCTGAGAGAGAACACGTGGCTGCTTTTTCCTTTACCAAGTAACTTAACAACGTAGAGTAAGATTTCATTCTCTTATTTCTAGCAAGGTTTACATTTTCCAGCAGCAACTGTGTTCTCCAGCGATACTGAATCTGTTAAAGTGCTTATCTGATCACAAAAGGTAGATGAGTCTATAAAGTATTTCTGTTTGCTGAGGAACAAGAGGGGAATTGTTCTGGGACCTGTTGTTGGAGTGGAAAAAACCAAACTCTTAGATGAACAGACAAAAGAGTGGTTATTAAATTTAACAGCAGAAGTTCTGTTTCCTGCCAGTAGCCACCATGCATAGGTAGCTGTTAAAAAAGAAGGAGGCTTTGGCCCTCTATATGTGCTACCTGCCTGTATAGAACTCCCTGTGTACTCCTGTGCCCCTTACCATACATAGCTATCTTCTGGTTTTAATGTGTCTTGTGCTCTTTTCTTGTTACCAGTCCAGTTTGAAGGCCGATACGGAGATCGTGTTTTTGACAAGCGGGAATTGCAGTTTGAGATTGGAGAAGGTGAAAACTTTGATCTTCCTCATGGTCTGGAGAAAGCAATTCAAAAAATGGAGAAATCGGAGGAATCCGTGTTCTATCTCAAACCCAGGTATGCTGTTCCTGATCTTTTGATACTTCAAGGGCGTATACTAACAATCTGTCAAGAATTAAGTGTTTTGTTATAATCCTTTTCAGCTTTTTTCAGTGCTGTGGTAAAAACTTGGGTCATCCCCAAAAAACTGATGTATGAGAAATACCGAACTAAGATCACCTTGCCACTTCATAATGAAGTAGTAGCCCTGCAAAAGAAATAAGTTTTGCTTCTGTCTCGATAGTGTTGATCTCTGTCAATGTTTAAAAAAATGTTACTGCTCTATAACTTAGATTTTTGTGGTCCCTCTTAGTACTTACTGTACAACAGTGCATATATAATTCTGGATATAAGCAGAATTTTCTCTTTACAGTGAGAAAACATCTGAAACCAGTGGAGTTGCACAGATTGTTTTCATTGAACATTAATTTCAGTTTTTATAAAGATTTTTAGACTGGAACTGAACCTGATAAGAGCAAAGCAATGTCATCTCGAGGGCTTTCCTGCTAATATGCATCTTCTTACTGTAGTTAGTTCACAGAACCTTTCTGTAGGCATTTCCTGTTTATCAGCTCCTTAGCAGTATGTTAAGTGTACAGCTGTGCATTTGATTTTGGTATTTATTGTCTTTGCTTTTCTAAGAATAGTACTAAAATACTGGTGCTCTGAAGGAAACACTCAGTTTCAGACCGTGAATAAAAAGCAAGATGCATATGGCTTGAAAGTTGGTTGTTTTGGTTTTTTGTTGGAGGGATAATTGGCTTTTCCTTCATCTAAGCTAAAAAAGCCAATAAAATAATAGGAACCTGTAGAAGATTAGTAAAATCAGTGCTAGATTTCTCTTGCTTTCTATTACATTATGCTTGCTGATTTTAGAATTGTACCTAGAACTCTTGAGGTGTTTGTCTTGTAATAATGATGTATGGGCATCCTGGATTTGCATGGGGTTTTTGTCTCCATCTTCGTATGTAGAAAATACAGTTGGTTGGACAGCTCTGAACTCTCTTCTTAATGTTTCTCCCTCCCCACCCCCATCTTACAGCTATGGTTTTGGAAGTGCTGGGAATGAGAAATTTCAGATCCCTCCAGATGCAGAGCTGCAGTATGAAGTGAAACTCAAAAGCTTTGAAAAGGTAGGAACACGAGATAAAACCCCAAATAGATCCTGGGGGCCAGGGAAGAAGTGCGAGTGCATCTTAAACAAGGACAGTGGAATCCTTGACTGGTGATGTGAAATAAGGAGGCCACTGTTGCCAGAGATGATGACATGCTGGGAGCTCTTGGCTGAAATGGCCCTTATTCTCACTGTGTCCCTGTCTGTTGCTGTCTGTCGTGCTCTAGGCTGATTTCCAGTAGCAGTGCAAAGCTCTGCAAAGCCAGACCTATATCTGCCTCCCTGTGAGAAGCAACACAGCCACTTGATTTCCCTAGAAGTTGTATTGTTGTATTGAAGTTGACTTTAACTATTCCTCTTTGGGTAGGCTAAGGAGTCCTGGGAAATGAACACAGATGAGAAGTTGGAGCAAAGCTCCATTGTGAAGGAGAGAGGCACTCAGTACTTCAAGGTAAGTTACTGTCCCCAAGTAATAATAATAGCATTTCTTAGTCCATGTCATAAGCTGATAATGATGACTACAGCTTCTGTCATTTCTGAGTGGTGTTCATGGTATTCTGTAAGATTTTTACAGAGGACTGGAGGGGAAATTGTCTTAAAAAAAAAAAAAAGTCAGTTGGATTATCCAAAGAACTAACTCTGTAGGAAGTTCTCTGTTAAAGCTGTTTGCTGTACCTACAGATAACTTTGGGGCATACATGGAATAGTCACAAGGTTACAGTATTCAAGTTTCTGCTATGGGATAGTGCTGTGAATGAACAACATTCATTTGGGTAGAGATGTGTGGAGAAGCTGTTTCAAGGAATTTGAGCAGCCAAAGGAATTTCCCATTATCTTCATAACACATTTCGAAAATGCCCCATCTTCCTTTTTGTATCAAAAGTTGAATATAAGGTGGGAGTTCAGAGTGAAGTATCAATGCTGGCATATACCCCTAGCTTTACTGGGGAACTGTAGGTATTCCTATAGGATTTTCTGATCCTATGCGGGAATGGCTTTCAGAAATAGTATGTTTATGATGATAGAAGTTATTTTCTGATCAAATGGATTTTTTCAGGTCTGTTGCTCAAGGTAAGCAGAAGGGGTAAGAGGGATGTAAAAGTTACTGTGATGAGCTTGTGGTAATTGAACTGCCATGTTTACAGGAGGGAAAATACAAACGGGCAGCATTACAGTATAAGAAGATTGTGTCATGGCTGGAGCATGAATCGGGACTCTCTGATGAGGAGGAATCAAAAGCCAAAAGCTTGAGGCTTGCTGCCCACCTTAATCTAGCTATGTGCCATCTGAAGCTAAAGGAATACTCCCAGGCTTTGGAGAACTGCAACAAGGTAGTACGGGTTTATTTATTCTTAAAGTGTCAGACTGCTTGTGCAGTTTATCTTCTGTTTTAGAAATGTGAGGGACAACAGGCTATGTGGTGTTGGGCGTTTCTTATCAGCTGGCATTTGGATAGTACTGAATACACTAAAAAATAGCCAGCAGATTATTTTCATAATTACTGTCCTTTGAACATCTTTTTCTAACTCACTGCTCCATGGAGAATATTCAAGTATTTAGAAATCAGAAATACTGGGTGGAGGTAATTATGTTGGCAAATGTCTTTCAAAGACCTGGATTAGGGCCAGGACTAAATCTTAGACTTGCTGTTTCTCTGTCAAATAGCCTACTATATTCATTCTTCTGTGTACTAACTTCTCCTGTGTTTCACTCACCTTATTAGTAAGCCCTGACAAGGCTGACTATATCAAAAGGTACAGTTCCTAGCGGTTTCTGGTGGTTTGACTGCATATAATTTTTATAAAAGAAAAATAATTGTTGTATGTGGTTTGGTTTTGGTTTTTAATGCAGGCACTCGAATTGGATAGCAACAATGAAAAAGGCCTCTTCCGGCGTGGAGAAGCCCATTTGGCTGTCAATGACTTTGAGCTGGCCCGAGGAGACTTCCAGAAAGTGATACAACTTTACCCAAGTAACAAAGCTGCCAAGGTGCAACTGGTAACTTGTCAGCAAAAAATAAGGGAGCAGCATGAGAAGGAGAAAAAGATGTATGCCAACATGTTCCAAAGGCTTGCAGACAAAGACTTAAAGGTAGGTAGCACTATTCCAGAATACTACAAGAGGTGGTGTCATGTGTTAGACAAGCAAAAGTGGTTTAAGTATTCAGCTTACTTCTTGGAACAGATAATTATAGCAGGAGAACATTCAAGTAGACTCCTTTGGGGAGTGGGGGTTGAACTTGAAATAGCCAAGAGTCAAAATTATTAGACTATCTTATTTAAAAGCTAGCAGTACCAAGCACTGCACAGAATGCTTTTACTTATTTCAAACGAATTTGCAACAGACCAGCGTTAATCAGAAAGCAATTGAAGGGATGAGATACAAATATGATAGTGTTTCAGCTAAAAAAGCACATATTCTTGAACCAATTGTTCTAAAGAACAGCCTGTTCTGGTGCCTGGGTGGCCCATCTAGTGAGACCTTATGTCTGCCATACAGATGGTGCTCAGCACCATCTTACTTCTTGTGGTGACATTAAGATGTGGTTGGTGGTCTCCATTTCAAATATTGCAGATTGATTATGACGTATCAGAAGACTGATTATTCTAGGAATGGATTTTTTTTTAATCAGCTTTCACTAGAATTTCAGTAAATACTAGTTCAATTAATAGTGGCAGTACGTGAATACAGGTTATAACAAGGTTGTATCAGCTAGCAAGAAACATTCCAAGTTACTGGTGAAAATCACATATCCTAAGAAAACCTTGTTTCTCTTCCTTAAATTGATGGTTGCAGAAGGACTAGGTAGACCTGTAACTTTTAAGATAAATCCTGATTTTATATCAAACTCAAATTTCTTCAGTAACATGGGAAGTGCAGAAGCTTGCACCTTGTGAGGTTATTTCCACAGATCTTTGTGTCCACCTTTCCAGAACACACATGGAGAATATAACAAATTGTCAGATGTTGGTATGCCAATTGCTTGTGGTTTACTGTGTCCCTGAGTCTTCCCAGAGGCCTAGTGTCCTCAGATGAGTGTATCCTCACAGTTCAGTCACCTCAGACTGTCAGCTGACAATTTCCTACATGAAATGCTTCACAGCCATCTCTTGTTTTTTTGGCTTAAGCAGCCTGATCTCAACAGTCCTTGCTTACTGGAGCTTGGAATAAGGTATTCTTTCCTTTTAGACATAATGGCGTAAAGCCACACAGTATCTTAATTTTGGTAGGCTTTACTGAAAAATCTCAGGAAGATAAAGATACAGCAACTAAACTAGAATTATTTCACTCTTAGGCATCTTCACTTTTGAAATGAGAGCATTTAATTGCCAGCTGTCAGGCTCTGTTGTGAAGGTTCCTTTCAGCTAGCACAGTTGCTGGGAATCTGTCTTCCTCCAGCTCGGTGTGGGGCACAGCAAGATCTGCTGCTGAGAGAGAAAGAGTGGATTGCTGAAACAAGCTATACCCTCTCAAAGTACAAAAGTGCTTTCCAAAATGTACCCTTCAGCTCCTAAGACAAATAATGGGGTAGAGTAATATTCTTGGCAAAAGGCAGACTCACAACCTTTGCATTGCAGACTGTTTGGGATGCTGGGAAGACATGGCACTTTGTTCCAATTTTCCTCTGCTTGGGCTAGAATTAGCTTAAAGTTATAAAATCCTTTAGGTTGGAATCCAACCAAATGTACATGAAAGATTCCAACCTAACACTGCCAAGTCTACCACTAACCCACATCCCCAAGAGTCTCATCTACGCCCTAAATACCTCTGGGGATGGTGACTCAAGCACTGCCCTGAATTTTCTGTGAAAGAATTCTTCCTAATATCCAATCTGAGCCTTCTCTAACAAACTTGGGGCCATTTCATCTTGTCCTGTTAGTAGTTGCCTTGGAGGAAAGTCTGACCCACACCTTGCTGCTACAACCTCCTTTCAGGTAGCTGTAGACAGCCTCCTTTTCTCCAGGCAAACCACCTGCAGTTCCCTCAGCTGCTCCTCATCAGACTTGTGCTCCAGACCCTTCCCCAGCAATGCTGCCCTTCTCTGGACATGCTCCAAGCATCTCAATGTCTTTCTTGAAGTGAGGGGCCCAAAACTGGACACAGGACTCAGGGTGCAGCCTCAGCAGGGCCCAGTTCAGGTGGACAATGACTGCCCTGGTCCTTCTGATGCAAGCCAGGATGCCATTGGCCTGGTGAATTCTTCTCAAGAAGTGAGATTATCTTGGAAATGTGCATTGGTGTTTTCTTTTCCTCTGAGCCATTTGGTCAATCTTAAATTGATAAGGTTTTATATGAAATAAGGTTGATGGAACTGTAAACTGTAAAGGACACTTACTCTCTAGGTCAGTCTTGAGGTTATTTTCCTGTAAGAAAAACTTGTTTTCTTGTTAATGCTTTTAGAATTTTGCTTTACTCTAGCTCCAACATTAGTGGTGGTAATAGAAGTTAAAGTTCAGAAGAAGAGTGTTTGTTTACCAAATGTCTTCCGAGTGCTAAGAAGGTAGCTTGGACCATAGTTCTGAAATTCCTGACACTGCATATCTTACAGTCTGTTGACTTCAACAGCCACTCTTGCATCAGTAGTTCATTTTACAAATTCAAATAGTTCACATATGTAAAGTGGATTTTTAAAGGGCAGGACATTTATCACCTTATCTTAAGTCCAGGATTACGAGCTAAAAGGTCTGTGAGAGAAGACTTGGCTTCTGTGTGCTTTACAGAATGCTTCTAAGGATGAAAGGTTGACATTTGGTGTCTGGAAGATTTTTTTAACTGTGGTTTCTTGTTGCAGCCAAGTTGATGTAACATTTAAGGATTCTGCCCCTTTTTCCCCTCCTACTCACCTCTCCCAGTATTTCATGCTTAAGACTTTGCTTGTTTTTGTCTGGTTCTCCTCCAACATCATAATAAAACAGATGGTTCAACATGCTAGGCTGACAGGTGGAATAGCAATTTCATTGCACTAATTTTTGAGATGAGAAGGCCAAAACATTTTTACCTCCCTATACGATGTTTGAAAATTATTGCAAGGTCAGGATGTGCTGGTTATGTCCTATTGTAAAAACTAACCTTGGACCCCTGCCACATGGCTCTCTGCCTTCCACACCTTTTTATGTGGACTGGAAGATGCAGCAAGGAGAGGGCTTTAGAGCACCCACCTTGTCAGATCGTATTTTCTTCCAGCTAAGCTCTTGCAGAGGACATCCAAATCACTGTTGTTGGGTTGAAGACACTCTTCATGAAACAAGCTGTCCAACAAAGATATTTCTTCACATGCTGAGCCCAAGTGTGCCTCATACAGGTTGGGGGTGGGGGTAGGCTATGGGAATGGCTAAAAATAAATCACATTGAAATTGAAGCAGGACAAAAGTAATTCTATGTAGAAGCTTTGTAAATGAGTTTTAGTTAAAGGACTTTTCTAAGAAAGTATTGTGTAGCAAGTGTGTGCAGGTATTATGAACAATAACCACCTAATACCAGTGTTATATCTCAACCTCTTCTAACCTGCATCTGGTTTCTTAGATGCATGAAAAATTAAAAGAAATTTTTGGTTTTCCTTGGCTGAAGATCCCAATATATTAATTCAGTCTTGCAGAGAAGACTAGGTTTCCTAGTTATAAGAATCAATGTTTGTGCTAAGCAGTTTTATAATTTTATTATATTAATATATTTTCTTTGTCTCTCCATTTAGTCAGCTGCCACTCTTCAGACCAGCCACACTGAAGATGCAGAAATGAAAGATGAGCAGAATGGAGTTGAAGATAAATCAGAAGTTGAAGCAGAAGCATAAAAACAAACCCTATTCCATTAGTTTTGTAAATGAAAGAATTTCCAGTGAATTAGACCTTTATTTTTCTACCTGGTTGGATAGTGGCTTCAAGGGAGCAGAGGCTGAAGCCACCATGCCACAGTCAGTTACAGCTTTATGTGGCTGTTCAAGAAGCTGAGTGGCAGCATAAATCCAATTTAATCCTAGTGACTTTATTTATTCATTCAGCCTCTGTTACTGTTTGGGTTCTGTCTGGATTTACTCTGCTTGCTTTATTTGCTTTTTCATAGAATCTAGAATGGCTTGAGTTGGGAGGGACCTCAGTGATCATTTAGTTCCAGCCCTTCTACTGTGGGTGGGGACAGTTTTCACTGGACCAGGTTGCTCAATGACCCATCCAACCTGGCCTTGAACGTTCCAGGAATGGGTCATCCACAGGGTCTCTGGGCAACCTGTTCCAGTGCCTCACTACCCTCAAGTAAAGAATTCCTTCCTAATATCTAATCTAAATCTGTTCTCTTTCAGTTGGAAGCCATTCTCCCATGTCCTGTCACTGCTTGCCCTTGTAAATAGTCTCCATGTTTCTTGTAGGCTCCCTTCAGGTACTGGAAGGCCACAATTTGGTCACCCTGAAGCCTTCTCTTTTCCAAGCTGAACAATCCCAATTTTCTCAGCCTTTTATTCTAAGGAGAGGTGCTCTATCCCTCTAATCATCTTGGTGGCCTCCTCCAGACTCATTCCAACAGGTTGTTGTCCCTCCTTTGCTGAGGACCTCAGAAGTGGATGCAGCGCTCCAGGTGGGGTCTCACCAGAGCAGAGGGGCAGAATCCCCTTCCTCAACCTGCTGCCTACACTGCTTTTGATGTAGCCCAGGACACAATTGGCTTTATGGGCTGTGAGCACATGTTGCCGGCCCACATCCAGCCTCTCACCCACCAGCACCCCCAAGTCCTTCTTGGTAGGGCTGCTCTCGATCTGTTCATGGCCAGCCTGTAGTGAAACCGGGGGTTGCTGCAACCCAGGTGCAGCAACTTGTACTCGGCCTTGTTAAACCTTGTGAGATTCCCATGGGCCCACTTCCTGAGCTTGTCCAGTTCCCTCTGGATGGCATCCCATCCCTCACATGTGTCAAGTGCATCACTGAGCTTAGTGTCATCTGTAAATTTGATGAGAATGCACTCAATCTCTTCATCTGTGTCATTAATGAAGATACTAAGTAACATTGCTCGCAATACAAACCCCTGAGGGACATCACTAGTCACTGATGTCCATCGAGACTCTGAGCCATTGACCACCACCCTTTGGATGTGACCATCCAACCAATTTTTTACCCATCTAACAGTCCACCCATTGAATCTGTCTCTCTCCAATTTTGAGAGAAGGATGTTGTGGGGGACTGTCAAAGGCTTTACAGAAATCCAGATAAGTGACATCCGTAGCCCTTCCTTTGTCCACTGATGTAGTCATTCCATCACAGAAAGCCACAAGGTTGGTCAGACAGGACTTGCCCTTGCTGAAGCCATGCTGGCTGTCTTGAATCACCTCCCCATTCTCCATGTGCCTTAGCATAGCATCCAGGAGGATCTGATCCATGATCTTCCCAGGCACAGAGCTGAGGCTGACAGGTTGGTAGTTCCCATTTTGTCATCTGTATTTGTTTCTTTCTGGTTCCAGCTTACTTGAATCCCACATTCTGCTTTATACATTTATTTCCTTGATTTCTTTGAAGTAATCAGCTTTTTCCAGGAGTCCTCAAATGAGACTTAAGAACAAATTTGCGCTCCAGTTCTTCTGCCTTGGTGTTGCCCTTGTTCCCCCTGTTCAGTAGGGAGTCCCTTCCATTAAATATTGTAACCTTTCTTGTATGCCTCCTCTTTGCAAATTGCTGAAGGTGAAGACTGAAGTCATGGCTGAAGTAATAAAGCTCCAATTAAACTCAAGAAAATGGAACTTTTCGTGGGTTTTTATTGGAATTTGCACAGAATTGAAAAAATTTACTGTCCTTTGTGTTCTTATCCACATAGCCACGGTGTCTTGATTATTTTTCTCTGTTGTTTGTTCATTACCATAGAATATTACCACAATATTTGATATTTACCCCTATATATTTGCAAGAGGAAAAAATATATTGCTGAAAACTATTCAAAAAGCAAGTCTGTAACCTATGCATAGAGCTTATTATCTGTTCATGTTACTACCTTCTTCTTTGCCCACCACGTTTTAACACTGGACCAGAGAAAAAAAAAAACAACAATATTTATACCTGAAAGTGACTGGCTTTGAAGGGAAAGTAAGTGATAATGGTTTACATATTACAAATACTTCTAAATCCTAATGAACTATAAACTCCTGAGTGATTCTAGTGTCTGCTTATCCCCATCTCACGAGAAAGCTATTACTTGATATTCTGCTTCTTTCTGCAGTTTGTGTGTCTTGTTTGGGGTGGGTGTGCTTTTGGGTTTTGTGGGGGCTTTTTGTTGGGCTGGGGTTTTTTGTTTGTCCGTAGGCATGGAACATAGTACTCAAACTCAGCTGTTCTGTTTATCCTGTCGTGTAGTGTTAAACTCAGCATCTCCCGTGTCCTGTTCTAAGACCACTCTAGCAGCAGGGGCACTTTTTGCCTGCTCTGCAGAAGGAAGGTAGATAATCTGTTCTGCTCAGATTTTTTAAAAAATGGATTTTTTTTTCTTGTGGTGAGAAAGATTTGCATGGCATGCAATGAGCTGGAATTGTGTGCATATTGCAGAGAGTATCCCTGTTTTAACATGAATTACACTGGAAATCTTAGTTTGAATTCCTGGTTTCCTTTCCTGAGAGAGAAGTACTGTGTAAGTGCTTACTCATGGGGTTCTTATGGGCTGGGGTGTTGCCAGTACCTGCCCTGCAGCAGTGCCAGGATACCTTGGGCCCAGCAGCTGTAGAACTGGACTGTCACCAAAGTGGTAAGAGCTGCTTGACACGTCCTGCCCCTGGGCCCAACATAATGAGTTCACCACCTGCTGCTGGGTTGGCTCTGGCTTAGGGAGCTGTGAGCTTCACTGCTCCCTGTGCAGTGTAGTAATGCCTTAAGCTTCAGTGGGCTGGGGGTGGGATAGGAGAAGAGGCAGGGTAGAGTGCGTGGTAGGTCGTCATGTTCAAAGAAATGCAGATTTGATTTGCCTAATAAAATCTTAGCAGGTGATTTTTGTGAGTTCTGACTTGATAGTAACACCCCAGTGTATGTGAAAAACTTGTACCAAAGCATGACCAGCTCCTGTGGGAAACAACGCAGTGTGAGTGTCAACTGGAGTTACAACAAAGGCTTAATAGAAAAGAGTTAAGGGGGGCAGGAATGCCAAGCAAGAGTACTTTTTCTCCAGCAAGTAAATACCTTGATTTGTTGGTAGTTATTACTAGGAATGACAGCCTCTGACTGAAACTCTTGTTAAACTAAGCATAGCACCAAGTCCTAATGATAAATTGTTGAACAGCAGTTTTCAAAAATCGTCCATAGTTCTACGTGTTTCTGAAAGCAAAGAGATGGTTTCTGTAGCACATCTGAAAAACTCTAGTCGATGGTGGATATGTTAAGTGTGAGCAGCGTTGCCCTCATTGTTACTACATAACAAACTATGAAATGTTTAGGAATGTAAATCTACTAAGGACACTAAACATGCTTTATTCAGGCAGCTGAAAGGATGTTCCGTGCCGTCCTTAAAGGTGGATCTAGTTGCCAGCAGAAGGTAGCACACTAGTGTTTGTAAGTGAGGTCATGCATGTAAACTTCAAATATAAACTATCCGTTATGTATGTCCTTATAGAAAAAAAAAACCGCTTAAAATAAACAACTACGATACTGACTTTGTAAACCACACGCATCTGTCTCTCGGTTTATAAATCCTTTATGCCGAGCGCGGTTTTTGCAGTAACAGGAGCGCCTCTCGGAGGGGAAGCGCGTCGGGCCGGGAGCTCCGCCCCGCGCTCCCGTGATCCCCTCCCGCCGCTCCCGTGCTTCCCTCCCGTGCTTCCCGTGATTCCTTACCTTCCCGTGATTCCTTACCTTCTTTTCCCCTCCGTTCCCCTGCCGGCGGGATGCGGTCGGTCAGCTATGTGCAGTGCGTGGCGCTGGACTTCGCCGGCAGCCTCTTCCCGCACGCCATCTGCCTGGGGGACGCCGACAACGACACGGTGCTGAGGGGCGGCCCGGCCGCGCTCGGGGCGACACGGCGGGGCTGCTGCGGTGCCCCGGGTGGGGAGTGCGGGTGGGGAGCCCCCCGGGGGTGTCCGGGTGGGCGGGCGGTGTGGATGTCCGTGTGAGGAGCCCCTCGGGGGCGGGGAGTCCGTGTGGGGAGTCTCCCGGTGGTGCCCGTGTGGGATGGCCGTGTGGGGAGTCCCTTTGAGGAGCCCCCCGGGGATGTCCGTGTGGGGTGTCGGTGTGAAGAGCCCCCCGGGGGTGTCCGAGTGGGGTGTCGGTGTGGGGAGTCGGTGTGGGGTGTCGGTAGGTGGTGCCCGTGTGAGGGGCCCCTCAGGGTGGGCAGTCCGTGTGGGGAGCCCATGTGGGGTGTCCGTGTGGATATCCGTGTGGGGAATCCATATGAGGAGGCTCCCGGGGATTCCATGTTGGGTGCCCGTGTGGGGTGTTTGCGTAGGGTGTCGATGCGGGGTGCCCGTGTGGGGGTCCCCCGCGGTGTCGCTGTGGGGAGCCCTCCTCGGGGTGTCCGTGTGGGGTGTCTGTGTAGGGTGTACCCGTGTGTGGAGCCCCCCTGGGGTATCCGTGTGGGGTGTCTGTGTGAGGTGTTTGTGTAGGGTGTCGGTGTGGGGAGCCGCCCCGGGTGGGCCGCGGCGGGACAAGGAGGGGCAGCAGCGGCCGCAGGCAGCCGGAATGGCGCTGCGGGGAAGGAGCGAGAGGCCGGCGCGGGCCCAGAGGGGTGTCAGGGCTGCCACCCCCGGGGACAGCGGGAGCTTTAGCCGTGTCGGAGGCGCAGGGTTTGGGGCAAACGCCCCCTGGAGCTCCCTTGGGAAGGGAATGTTCCCGTGGTTCTGGGCTGCGGCTCGTGAGACGGGCTGGCCAGCCCCCGCGTGGCGCCGGGATCGTGTATATCCAGAGAGGATGGTGTGTATCCAGGGCGCATGGTGTATATCCAGAGAGGATGGCGTATATCCGGAGGGCATGGTGTATATCCAGAGGGGATGGTGTGTATCCAGGGGGCATGGTGTATATCCGAGAGGATGGTGTATATCCAGAGAGGATGGTGTGTATCCAGGGGGCATGGTGTATATCCAGAGAGGATGGCGTATATCCAGAGGGCATGGTGTATATCCAGAGGGGATGGTGTGTATCCAGGGGGCATGGTGTATATCCGAGAGGATGGTGTATATCCAGCTTTGGGTCCCAAACAGAGACAGACACTCCACTGTCACGGTGGGGGGACTTAGGGGTGTGGGGAGACACTTTGCTGGGGCTCAGCAGATCGTAAGCAGGGCAAAGGCGAGTCTCAGTGCCCCTTAACCTGTGTGATGGGTGTGCTTTGGGTATGTTGCTATCAACCCCCGCAAATGGTTGGGTTTGGTGTGGCTGATTTGTCGGTAACTAGGAAGAGATTAGCTTAACCAGGTATATGCAAACTGTTTCTTCTCAACAGTCAAATTTTATTACAGCCTTACCCTGAAAATGCCATATGTAGCAATGAGGTAGATGATTCCATGAGAAGTTATGTTATATGGGGTAAGGTGTACAGGGAGTTATGAAATGCACACAATTTTAATACACAGAGGCATGATGCAGGAGATGGGATGATGGGAACAGGCTTGTCCACAAGGGTGGTTGGTGATTTTAGCAGTCATCTTTGAAGAAATAATTGCCATTCTGAAAGACCTTTGCCCCTTCATCAGCAAGATTGAATATCGAGTGTAAATCTTAAGTGTTCTTGCAGCCTCTTTTTGGATGGTTACGTTTTCCTCATTGCCATCATCTTCCTTGAGTGATTTAAGTCAGTCTGGGTTGGAGGATGGAAGGTGGGGTGATGATGATTAGCAGAGCAGGACGTTAAAACGGTGTCACAACTCTGAAGCAGTAGATAATGGGATGTTGCTCTAAGGTGACATTGTCCATCTCTTTTATCTGCAGGAGTAAAACTAGGGCTTTTATATTTCCCAGACTCTCCCTATTGATTCAAGACTGTCCCTTGAACTCTTGTTTTGTTTTGCCGCTTTTCCCACTGAGTGCGTTTTGGATATGAATTCTGAAATGATTGTTGTAGAGGAACTGTTACTGTAATTGTGGACTTCTTCCTACTAACCTAATTGTCTTGTACAGCTGAATGAACTAGTGGTGGGAGATACCAATGGAAAACTCTACGTTTACAAGAACGATGACAGCAAACCCTGGGCTGTGCGATCTTGCCAAGGAATGGTCAGTTCTTGATAAAATTTCTAAATGGTTGGACCTTTTGGTTTGTGTGCAGTCAGCTATCCTTGTCCATTGCCTAGGAATATGTAGGCCAGAGAGGCATGGCAGCCTGAACTGGATCTGCTGCTTTTCGTGCAAGACCCTTTGCCCACAGTTGGCCCCATGGGCTGGAAGTAATGGGCTCAACAAACATGGGAACTGTGTTGGGAGTTGGGAGTTTGGTGTTTAGAGTTGCAAGTTGGAAGTTTGGAGTTTGGATTTGGGAGGTGGGAGTGGGAGGTGAGAGTTGGGGCACCTTGACCCTCCTTTATGCACTCTGAATTTTGGCCCAGGGCTCTGACCACTTGTGTGATAGATACGTTTCTGTCCCTGACTCTGCTCTTCTTGTGCTTCAAAAGGCTATTCAGAGCACAAGAGATGCTTTATGAGAGAGGAGGGGTAGGGCAGAGGCTTATCCCAAAGTGCTGGTTTGGGTTGCTGTCTCTCATGTATGGCCTTCTTTTCTTTTGCAGCTCACATGTGTTGGTGTTGGAGATGTATGCAATAAAGGAAAGGTGAGGGAAGCCAAACTCTTCCCAGCTGTGTCTGTAGGGTATGTGGGAGGTGCTTAGGATATTAGAGTCATGTCATGTACTGAGTTGGAGGAGAACAGATTGCAGGTGTGTTGTCATCAGGATCTGCCTTGATGGTAGAGTTTTAACACTACTGTTTTTAAACTATTCTGTTTAGATGTAACTGGTATCTTTCTGTGAGCCATATGCCCGTTTTAGTGAGCAAGGAAATCCATCCTATATTCAGAGAGCACTGATTTCCATGTGCCTCTGTGTGATCACCACAAGGCTTTCGTGGTTTCAGCGTTGCTCCTTTTGCTCAGTGGCTTTTGCTCTGCTTGTGCTGATGCCTGCTGTGGGCCGTGGCCCTTCCGCCACTTGGCTGTGTGCAGTTAAGGTTGTCTAAACAAGACTGAGACACAGAATAGTCTGGAGTCCCAGTCAAATTCCACTAGCTCTAATATGACTTCTTTTGTTGGATTTTGTTTCTGAGGGTTAAGCCAGGACCAGTGAGTCTGAAGGTCCCAGTTTAGACACCATGCCCAAAATACCGTTGCTGTGTTTGCTCCAGTGGGGAGCAAAGCTGATGTTATTGAGAAAGCCAGACACTGTTTGGGGATTGCATGCACACATCAGCTTGATAGCACAGTCTGACAAAGATGAACCAGAAGTTTGAACCCTTCCAGTACCTGAGAAGTTTGTGTGCCCTCTGTAGCAGTTATTGATCTTGATGGATCTACCCTTGTATCTTCCCTTGCCCTGCTGTGGGACATTCTCTCCAGTTTCTGAAAGAGGAAGAATCAAACGGTTTTTCTCTTTCCTCCCAGAATTTCGTTGTGGCAGTGAGTGCAGAAGGCTGGTTTCATCTTTTTGACCTCACTTCTCCAAAACACCCAGATGCTTCAGGCCACCATGAGTTGGCAGCAGCAGAAGAGCAGAAGCCAGTGTTCAAGCAGCACATTCCTGCCAACACCAAGGTCATGCTGATCAATGACATTGGTAAGCCTCAACACTGGTGTGGGAATGCGGGTGAGGAAGTTTATGTGGGAGGCAGGAGGGAGAGAAACTGTGGGGGACTTGCAGAAGGAAATTATTATCTTGCTGAAATAGACACTAACAAACCACAGCCAAGTCATGGAGGAAAGAAGCAAGAACTTCAGGAATTTTTCTGAAGTGCAAGTTTTCATTACAGGATTGGGATCCTCAGGGATGCTACCTATTGAAACCAGCACAGTGTTTTCTGGATGTCAGGGCTCCTGAGGCAGTGAAAGCCTGAGGGAGTCCATTTATTCTATTCCCTGCAGATGGAGATGGGAAGTGTGAGTTGGTGGTGGGTTACACTGACAGAGTGGTACGTGCCTTCCGCTGGGAGGACTCATCAGAGAACTCAGACCACATCTCTGGACAGCTGCTCCTGTTGAAGAAATGGCTGCTAGAAGGTCAGGTAAGGAAAAAGGATGTTCAGAGCAGTACTTGTCATAGTCTTCAACAGGTGGCTCTTCCAAGGGAAGAAGCACAAAATCTCAGTCCTATGAACAATTGTCACATTGATGCCTTGAGATTTGCCCAGTGGTTGGCTTGTACAGGTGGAACAGCAGCTGGGTTGGTCTGGAAAGCAGTTGTTCTTGCCCAACTAGAGAGCATTAGTGGAAAGTACTAGTGTTGTTCTAAAGTGGGTTTTGGTAGGGAAACAACCTTTTACTGAACTTGGACATTTTGGTTCTACCTGAATTTGTTCAACTTCTGCTCAGCTCTGTCAGATTTGGCATATTCAGATTGAGGTTCAAGGAGCACTGTAAACCTTTCGGAGGTGTTTAAAGTTCTCAGTTCTTGCCTCTGTGTTTTGTCTCTGCCAGTACAGGTGGACAGCCTGTCTGTGAACCCGGGCCCTGATGGCTCCCCGGAGCTGATGGTGTCACAGCCAGGCTGTGGCTATGCCATCCTGCTGTGCACCTGGGACACGGAGCAACGGGACACAGCCGCAGGAAGGGATGGCTCTGCCCCAGGCAGGTGAGGGGTGTTCCTGTGAGAGTACAAGAGGAGATGCTGCTGTGGAGGCCCATCACAAGAGGGTGCCAACACACAGCTGTTGTGAGGCAGGGGTGCTGTCACTGTGCCACTTGCTTCAGTGTCCTGCTGTACTGCTGGTAACTCATCACTTAAACCCACCTGCACCCAAGCTTTCATGAACACTCTTCATGTCTGTCACAAAGATGAATGCTACTGCTTTCCTCTCTTAGATTGGGCAAGGAGAGGGACAAAAAGAGATCACTGAGGGGGGTGTTACTGGGAGCTCAGGCAGGGGAATGAGTGACCTCGATCTCCAGAGAAAGGGCAGTGTGCAATGCAGTGACCTATCTAATGGTGGGAAGGGTAATAACTAAAAGGCTGGGCCAAGCCAAATTGGTCTGAAGCCCAGAATGAGACTTTAGCTTTGTTCACTTGGGGTTCACTTTCCAGGTGAGGCAATTGGAGGCTTTCCTAATGAGACCCCTGCCAACCAGTCCTATAAATCACAACCAGAGCAATCAGAACGAGTAGTGAGGTGTTATTGTCTTGGTGCTGGAAGGATCCTTTTGGGGAATTGTGGTGTTTCTGTGGTGTTCTGTAAGACTTCAAGGCAGAGAAAAAACTGCAGCAGGAGAGGAGCGAGGCGAGTCTCCTTAATGTCTTGGAGGCCTTAGTGGGATGGTACCCTCCTAGCCAGAAGCCAGGCCCAGGCGTGGTCTCTCACCAACCTGTTAAACCCTGGGCAGAGGCTTCTTGAGTGAAAAGCAGCCATGTTTATGTGGCAGTAGTAATAAAAATTCTTTTTTTTTTCCACTCATTGAAATACATGCTTTACTTTTTATTTTGAGCTCTTTACAGTTTTTTTTGATGCATAAAATCATTTTGATTTTGGATTTTCAAACATTAGTGAGTTCCTTTCACACCTTGAAGTGGCACATATCCTTTTACTTAGCCCTTACCTTTAAAGGGTTAACCTCTTCACAAACTCTGTGTGTCTCTGGATTTGTAGAGCTTTGGAGTACACTGCTCTTGAAGTTGTTCTGGCACAGACCCAGCCATGGTTCCCTAACCTTTCCCTGATGTCTTTCTCTTTTACCCAGTGAGGCCCCTGTTCGAGATGTTATTCTACACCAAACATCTGGACGAATTCACAACAAGAATGTCTCCACTCATCTAATTGGTAGCATTGCCCGAGGTGAGAGATTAGCGGGTTGGGGTTTCTGGACCAACAGTGGCCCCTGATTTTCAGGGGACAGTTTTCCTGTATGTCAGTCCAAGATGAAATCAGATTTCCTGTGATTGAAAAATAACAGTGGGAGGCAACTGCAAGAACAGAGGGATCTTGACTTGTCTCAGCCAGGTCCCAAAAAAAGACAGTTGGATTTTTGCATGTGAGCTTTTTATAGCCTTTGTCCTTCCCTAAGTAGCCCTTATTCTTCACCTAGCACGAGTTTCTCTGCAGCCTCCACTGACCTGCATTTAGTCAGTCTGAATGGCTGCTGTGCCAAGCTCCTGCAGATATCCTTGATCTTTGCTTTTGCATGACTGCAGCTTATGCCTTCTTATTTCCTAAATGTATCTCTTCCTTCCCACAGCCTCATCTTTGTTACTGCTTTTCAGCATTTGAATCTCGGTACCTGGCTGCTATGTGCTGTTCCTCCTTCTTCTGTGCAGCCCCAACCTCTCCAGAACCGCTTCCATATTTCATTTTTATCACTGTCCTCTGTCCCCTTCCACTGTGTTCTATTCAGTTGTTGTATCTAAACTCTCCACAGCTGCTGGCTTCTCTCAGCCCTGACACACTGCTTTTGTGTCCAAACTTTTCTTACACTGCCACTGCTTTCCTTCTGTGACTACTCTGTGCTCTGACCTGTTCCTGGTGCACCTGCTGAGCCTGCTCTTGGTACCTATGGAGAGCAGGCAGCTTTCACTCCCCCTTGGAGTGTGTGGGCGTAATAGAAGGCAGAAAATTCCAAGTGGAGATCACTTTCTCTTACTTGCTGCCCAAGTATTGCCTCCTGCAGTGCTGCCTGAGAATGATTTAGGCTGTCCAAGATAATTAGAGTTTAGGGAGAAGAGCAGTACACTGCACCCCACCCCCTTCCCCTTTCTCAGAGTACCTTTCCTCTGCGATTCCTAAGCTTGTCATGTTTTCAGCATCTCTGATGCTGCTGTAAGCAACATGGTCAACAAAGCATGAAATCAATTATTTCACTGCATGCGAAGCCTTGCATTTATTGAGAGATGTCTGTGAAAAATGAAGGCACACAGAATAAGGCATGAAAAGAAGGTTGTGAAAAAGCTCACTGATGCTGGACCATCAGTAAGTGAAACAGCTGAGGAGTGCCATGCTGACCAGTTTGTAAGGGGGATGCAGCAGATCTTTTGGATCAGAGCCTGTGTGGGTGAATGAGCCGCAAGGGGCAATTGAGCACTCAACCAGCTGACTTTGTTTTAAGCTGATCTGTGGAAATGGGGTAGCCTGCAACCCGAGAGTGTGCAGGGGGATGTAGCTTGGAGCTGTCTGTGGGCAGTGGAGGTAGGCTTGAATTGTTAAGTTATTCTGGGGAAACTGCCTATTTGCTTTCAGCTCTGCTTGCTTGCCCCTGACTGCCAGGTCCCCTGGGTTCCTGCAGAACTCAGGAAGCCAGTGTCTCTCTTGCCTTGTCATTGAAAGGATTAAATGCAGCTTTAGTTGAATACAGCTCCAGTCTTCTCTTTCCAAGTGTGATATTGCTTCTAAAACTTGACTTTGCCTGTTTTTCCTGACTGGTAGCAAGGCAGAGATTTATTGAAGGGCTGAAGCAGCCCAGTGGTCAGGGTAGTCTCCTCTTCAGATTTAACTAGTCACATTTGTCAGTGCTGTCCTGCACATAACTGGGCAAAAAAAAGGAGGGAAGATGGATCAGCTTGTTCTGGATCTTTTTTATTGTTTCCAGGAGATAGAGGTGACAACACTTATAAAATGCCATCAACTCCAGCAATTTTCTTTTGCACTTACAGGCGACTCCAGTGAGAATAGCGGCTCAGGTCTCTTTGCCCTCTGTACTCTGGATGGTAAGTCCTACCACTGTCCTGGGAGAAGGGCCTGTGGTGGTAGACAAGGCCTGTCACTAATTCAGAGCAGGGAACCAGGGGCTCAGTGCTTTTCATCTTTGAAAGAAGGAGAAGCTGGACATCAGAAACCCTTCCTGGGTCACGCAATAGAATTTGACCAAAAGACTCCTTCTGCTGACATATATTTTTACGTAGGCATGGAGGGCACTGTGAGAATAGACTCATGTTTATGTTTCACTTCCTCATGGCCAGTATCCCCTGCCCAATACTGTCACAGTATATCTGGATAATAGAAAAATGGTAAGTAGGGTTAAGTGTCCAGTATGGATGCAGCAGCCAAGAGGCTGTGCCAATGCAACTAGTAGGCAACTCTCAGTGACCCTGAGTGTTGAAGGAGTGTGTGGGGGCCAGCATTAGCAAATATCTTGCTCCCTTTTAATGTTTTCAAGACTGTATTTTTTTTCTTCCTTCAGGGACATTGAAACTCATGGAAGGAGCAGACAAGCTGCTCTGGTCTGTTCAGGTTGATCACCAGCTGTTTGCTCTGGAAAAGCTGGATGTTACAGTGAGTATCTGAATAGGGCTGGGAGGGTTGAAGGCAAAAACTCAACATGCCTTTTTATATATGAATTTAGGAAGGGCAGAGGGAGTATGACTCAGCTGAAACAGGCTGAGATTATCTCAGCATGACACAGGGTGCTCTGACTGTGGCAGTACATTCTGCACTCATGTCAGTCTGTCCACCTGCAAGAGGTTGAGCTGTTAGAGCTGGTGAGCCCCATTTACATTGATCTATTCATAAGCTTTTGTCCCCCAGCTGCTCTTCAATCTTATGGCAAAGTTGAATGCTTTTGCACACTGCTAATACCCGGATTGTCTACAAGCTCTTACAATGTGTAAGGATTGCCATAGAGAAGAGAGATGATCTCAAAGTGCAAAATGTCTGGACACAATGTCCGAAAGTGACCTCTTGTTCAGACATTAGTGTTCTCTCTCTGAAAAATCAAGAAAGATTCTTGACTGACCCTGGGAATAGGTGATGTCTGTGCTAATATGCAATCTTCTGCTTCCTGCAGGGCAATGGGCACGAGGAGGTGATTGCCTGTGCATGGGATGGTCAGACATACATCATCGACCACAATCGGACTGTTGCCAGGTTTCAAGCAGATGAGAATGTCAGTGCATTCTGTGCAGGTGGGGAGTCTGATTGCAAAGCCAGCCCTCAAAGCTACTACTCCCATCTGGGAAACCTGGAATCCTTTTTCTGCAGTGGGGAATAATTTTCCTCTCTGTGTACTGCAGTCTAGCATACAGAAGGCCTAGCTAGCCTTTCCTCTGATGTAGGAGTTGAGAGGAGATGATGCTGCAGTTTGTCTTTGATGGTTTGGGGTTTTTGTCCTGTCCTTTTTGGGAGTGCTACAGGAGTCCCTTGTCTTTCCCACTGCTTTTTTAATTTGAGCACTTCTGTGCTATTCTCAAGTGGATATAAGGAGCCCGGTGGAACCAACCTGAGCCTTGGCTTTGCTCAGTCCCCTCTCAGACCTGCAAGAAGCAGTTTACAAATCCCCAAGCTTCATGCAGTTTAGAGACACTTCCTTGGATTGTCTCAAAGCCACTTTGTATATCCAAGCCCATGTCTCTGCCCAGGTGCTTGCTGTTTTCTGCTAACAGCTTTGGTACCTCATCATGAAGCATTAACTGTTTGTTTTCTCTGTCCTTTTGGAAGTAGTCAGATCTCCACACTTCTGCTTTCTGTAGGCCTGTATGCGTGCAAAGAAGGAAGCAACAGTCCCTGCCTGGTTTATGTCAGCTTCAGCCAGAAGATCTACATCTACTGGGATGTGCAGCTGGAGAGAATGGAGTCCACCAACCTGTTGAAAATCCTGGAAGGTGACCCAGAGTTTGGAAGTCTCCTGCAGGAGCTGGGTGTAGGTGAGTGCAGAAAGGGTGGAGGGTGTACAGGAAGCAAGAGAGGGAGGACTGCTGGTCGGTGATGTGCTGGGAACTAGAGTTCCAGGTACTTTTTGAGGAAGAGGCTTTCATACTGCCTCTTGAGAGTCCCTAACAGCTGTTTTTCTCTCTTTTCCACAGATAGAAATGATGTTTCTGCTGTCAGAAATCTGATTCACAAAACACTCTATTTTCCTGAGAAATATCATCTGAGCAGCCCCTCACAGTGTCAGGATCCTGCTGGAACAGATTCCTCTGCCCACTGCAGTGTCATCCAGGATCCCTTGTAAGAATTCATGTGGAGTCTGACTACCAGCACTGGCTCTTCTGCAGCTGGAATGAGGCATCTGATGAAGATGACTATTCTTTTCCTATCTCTGTCAAAACTTCCAAACAGGAAAGGGTGTGCAGGTTTGGAGGGATGTTTTTGACTGTAGGCTTGAGTGTAGGTGGTGGATTGATTTGCTGTTAGCAGAGTAAGCTACCAGAACAGAAAGTCAAGGGTCTTGCTTGTTGGCCTTCTGTTGCGAGTTTCCATATTCTTTGCTAGGTAAAGTGCTTTATGGGTCACTGTGAAGGAGCACTGAGGACATAGATGGAGGGAATAGCTGAGTTCAGTCTCCATTCTGACTCCAGTGATTACGTCTGAGTTCTTAACAAGATTACAATGCAGGAATTGCAGATGGAGGAATTGAGCTAGGGAGCGGGCAGGGGCCTTCTCTCACACTTAGGTGTGCGTTGAAGTAGACCTATGCATTGATTGCCTCTGCTTTACTTCTGCTCTCCTAGCAGGCAGTTTCTCACAAATCACCTGTTCTGAGGAGCTGGAGACAAGTGTGAGAAGAACCACAACTTGCACTAATAAGGTGTGGAGAGGTAACAGCTCCAGCAAACCCCAGCTGTACTTGAGTGGCAACGCTTGTCTCCATCTTCTTGGGCAGGGTGATACCAGAGAAGGCTGTGACTTAACAAAGCAACTGTGAAGTGGACTGTAAGAGGAATCAGACTTAACCATGGATCTGTGGTGCTATGAAAGCTTGGCTATTCTACAATAAACAGTGGAAATGCCACACTTGCCTCTTGTGGAGAGTGCCATGCTGTTCTGGGTCCTGCACAACTGAAAGAGATGGACTGGAGGTGATGTTCCACTGGCTGGCATGAGGAGTCTGGAGAAGGGCATTGCTCATGCAGGCTGCTCATTTGCAAAGGCCTAGGTACAAACTTTCCCACATGCTGCTGGTGTTGTGCCTTTCCCTATCTTGCTTGCCTTTTGCCTAGCTCAGTTTATTGGGGTAGGGGCAGCAGGCTCACCTGCTGGTCTGCATCTGTTATGTCCTCACTTGTGTGGTGTTTTACTGGAGATGTGCAATGGAGGGAGCTGTCCCTTCACCCTTACGGCAGCCTGAGTCAGAGCCAATGGAATTCAGTGATCTGTAGCTAGTGGTGCCATTTAAAGATCTTGCAGGCAGTTGGACACTGGCTGTGCTGTACCCCTAACTGGGAGAAAATACTTTGTATTGAGGAAGGGAATGTCTTGCCCTTGGGTCAAAATGACTTGTTGGAGTAGCCCTGTGTGGTGGAAGGGCAGGATAATAATAAGCTTTAGCTATTCTTTGCAGTTTCCATCTGTAGATGTATACAAGCTTTATAGAGGATAAATGCTGTCCTCTGCCTTTGGTAACACTGAAAGCTGAAGCATGGTGCAGCAAAATGGTATGACCTGCTCTGTGTCAGCTGGCTTGTTTCTCAGGCCATGGTATCCTCTGATTCTCTAACTGCAGTGGAAGTTTCTCTCCATTTTAATGACCTCACTGAGAAGCATTTTTAAATGTTCATCTGTCATACTAAGTGCTTGTGTAAGACTGAAGCCATCAGGCAGAAACTTGCAAGTCATCATAGAGCTTATTAACAGTTGTGTTAAGAGCAGCAGGGCTTGAGCTGTGGAGAGCTCATACCATTGGGACCATCTACTCATGGGTTAAAGCAAGGAGTTGTCATGGAGCTTACTAGATCTAGACTGTAACCTCAACAAATTGTCAGCTTTCATGATGCTGAGATGTGCAGCCACCTATCCCAGTAGGCAAACACTATGGCATCTGGCAAATAGTCAGGGCCTAACAGGGAAACAGGATTGCCTACACTCATAACAGAGAACAACTCATTGCTGTCTGTCCATGCCAAATATAAACCTTTATTAGCAACACCAAATATAAACCTTTATTAGCAACACAAGCGCAAGGGGCGTACAAATGGCTGAAAGTGTTTTATGCAAAACAAACTTTGCTGTACAGGTCAAGTGATTTCCAAGGAAGGAAGGTTGAACTGATACACTGTTGGACTGTTAATTGTTGAGAAAGATAGGGAAAGGGTTACCAAGGAAGAGATGACTTTTTTTCTAACAACCATCTTTAAAAGAAAATGGGGCAAAACCACTGTAAATGTTGGGCAGGGCTGTGTGTGCACCCCAGCCCTTCTTTTGTTGGCCTCAGGTTAACATTGCTGTGTGCTGTGCAAGCCCAGGCAATGTGCACTGTGAAAAGCAGAGGTGAGAAGATATGAACACTACAAAAACATCCATTCCCCAAAACTCTTCAGCTCTGAAAAACCATTGGAGAGGGAAAATACTAACCTCTGAGGGTTTCCCTGATAGTTTTATATTGCATGCAGCACTTAATAACTAGCAGATGCGTTTTGCTCCTGTGCCTCTTTTGCACGTAAGAGTGAAAAGTGTCTACAGAAGAATTAGTTGAACATCTGTGCTGTTCCTTGTCCAAAAGATGACTTTTCTTCTTTCTTCCTGCCCTGAACTCCAAAGTGCCAGATAGACTGGCTACAGCCAGTACTTCCTGAAGCCAGTGCTTCAGGCTACTTCATTGGCAATAATTTCCTGTGAAGTCCATGTTTTCTCAGGAGAGAGGCCAGTTAAGGCTCTGTCTTCGGACTGAGTTACATTGTAACTAATTCTTGTTTGTCCTTGCCAGCAGACAACAGGCCACAGAGTTGGAATTAGAAGTGGTTCCTTCCCACGCAGCAGGCAATGTTGTTTGCTGTATCCTACTCTGTAGCAGATTGGCATACCCACTGGTGCTGGGAAGCTTTTCAACAGGGCAGGATTTGCCAGACACCTTTGTATGTCCCAGTGCCAGCACACAGCAAGTGAGGAGTCTGACAGCATTCTCAGGCACTGGGGGTATTTGCAGATAAATGATTCATGGCTTTGGTTGTGATGGTCAATTCACTAGCAAGAAAATAAAGGAAGGGGGTTGCCTTATTTTCCTGAGACATAATGAACCTACTGGCCATCCCTGCCCTCGTTTTTATGATATTGTTGCTGAATTTAGTTATTTTTTTTAACTCTTCAGGTGTATGCTGACAGTTGCCAGTGGAGTCTCTTGAAAGGAGGAGTTTACTGCAGACATGCATATGTGGTTCAGTGGTCTTCATTTCCATAGCTCACCTGCTGGTTGTGAAAGAAGGAGCAGGTCTCTGGAAATATGGATGGCTGGAGCTCCCATTCTGTTCAAAACTAAGTGACCCCAAGCTCCTGGAAATAGTCCTGATTATGGCTTTGGCAGAGTGCCTGTCGTGGGGATAGATTTACCTCTTGCACACAGGCCTTGGAAGGGGCCTCAGAAGTCTGTCTGCCGATCCCCGGGCAGTTCAGCCATACATATCTCACAGCTGATTCTCTGTTTCAGAGGTTTGTTTTGACAGATGTTTCCCTGCAGAGTGTTCCACAACTGTTGTGCCCACTCCACTGGAAAGTAGCCCTAGTAGAGGCTGACCGCCAAGGTGGTTCAAACAGGTTATCCCTCAAATAATAACATTCCATTGTTTATATTGAAGGGATGGGCCTCATCATGAGAAAGCCAGTGTTGGACACATATAGGATGTGCCTATGCCCTGCTCTGAGCTGGCAGTTCATACTGAGTTTCTACTTTCCATGTGAAAGTATTAATATTTTTTCATCTTCAGTGGAAAAGACCTTTAGATAGCTCCTTCATTCCCTTTGTCCATGAAAAGCAATAGAGATGACTGGGATTGGGAGTAGGGAACTTTATCTGTATAACAGGCTTTCCAAAAGAAACTACAGTTGAGACAATCTTCAGCCTTGCCAACCCACTCAAAAATTACTGGGCTCCCCAGTGCTGGAAGACTTTTAAAAATTATTATGTTTGTAGATGGGGTTGAGTTAGCTTCTTTGAGATGTTGTAAGTCCAGTTTTTTAATCACATTTTTTAAAGCCAAGACTTCTTTCTTTCACAGTGGAAGCTGAGATTCCCATGTAACGACACAAAAATGCTTGTCTTTGGAGAAAAAACCAGTTTGGGATAGAATATATGTGTTAAAGGTCAGTAACAGCATGTCATTTAATGCCAAGGAACCTCGGGAGATAGAAACCCACCAGAAGTTCTGTCGATGGTGAAAACAGGTACTGACACTGTAGGATTAGTCTGTAATTTAGGGAATGAGTTGAAGCAAGGTGTCTGCTGTGCCATTATCACCTGCAGTTCTCAGTCATATAAGTGTCTTTTTCTGCAAGCTCTGCCTGCAGCAAAGCTTGATCATAGAATCACAGAATATTCTGAGTTGGAAAGGACCTACAAAGATCATCAAGTTCAACTCTTAAGTGAATGGCCCATATGGTGATCAAACCCACCACCTTGGCATTATTGGCACCATGCTCTAACCAACTGAGCTTGTCTCAGGGAGATGAGGATGTTCCAGGATAATTCTGGGCAACAGATTCCTCAGTGTGTGGGTGAAAGAGACTTTTACTGTATGGATCTGCATGCCCAATTAGCATGGACAGGAGGAAGGTGAAAAGTATGTCTTTTGCCCTGGAACTGATTTTAAAGCTGAGAAAAGAACTCTCACATGCTAATTTAGTACTTTCTTGGAAACATCCTCTCCGTGACTTAGAACTGGCAACCAGGGTCAGGAAAGTGTTAAAAGGATTATCTGAAAAGGGAAGAATTCCTGTTGAAAAAAACAAATTTGTCACTTAGTAGTGAGGGGAAGGAAAGGAGGATGCAAAGAAGGATTCATTATGCAGAGAAGAGAGGGACAGATAGGGCTGGGGATTTTCACCTGCTGTTTCACATTAATTCACAGAGAAACCCAAACTTAGTGATTTTAAAAATGAGGTATGTGAATCGCAGAAGGGCTTCACAAGGACTGGAGGATCTAAATGTGAGCAAAAACAGAGTTATCCCAAGACAGACATGCAGGAGAAATACCTAATGAATTCAGACAGCAGCTAGTGTGCAAGTATCTGCAGGGCTGTAAGTGACAGTCAGTAATCAAAATAGAACTGTTAACTCAAAGTCATGCCAATTTTCTGTAGAATCCTATCCAACACCCTTTAAATCATTGGCAAAATTCCTGTTGGCTTCAATCTGAAGACTCCTACTCACCTACACCCTCATCCTAGCCAGAGCCCAGCTCCAAAATGGACACCCACCAGGCACGGCTCTCACAAGAAAGTGTCCAGGATTGAAAGCTATCGGTGTCCCTCCCCTTCCCATGACAGCCACTCGTGAACACCAGCAAAGCCCAGCAAAGGCTGTCAGACACTTTGAAAAGCATCAGAGACCTGTCTGGCCATGAGCAAAGTCCAGCAAAAGCCCTGCAGCACTCCAGAGGGAAGCAGGGCCCCATATGATCCTCACAAAGCCTGGGAAAGCACCCCTTGCAGACCGAAGCAAAACCCAGTAAAAACCCCAGGGCACTGTGGAGGGAAGCTTAGAGTTGGGTTTAGGGATCAGCTTTAGTTACACAGTTTGAGGTTTAGAGTTAGGTTTAGGGGTTGGGGTTAGGGTTAGTGCTTAGTGTTTAGGGTCAGGGATTATGGTTAGATTTTGGGATTGGGGTTTATAGTGTATTTACGATTAGCTTTACATTTTGGGTTTAGAGTTAGGATTACAGGGTTAAATTTAAACAGTTGTGTTTAGTGTTAAATTCTATAGAGAGGGGGTAATGGATTGGTTTAGGGGTTAGGATTAGCATTAAATTTTAGGGTTAGAGTTTGGTTTAGGGGTTGTTTAGGGTTAGGATTTAGTGGTATGTTTAGCCTTATGGGTTAAATGTAGGGTCATTGTTAGGGTTTAGTGTTTGGGTTAGAGCTAGAGTGAGCTTTAGGATTATGGTTTAGAGTTTGCCTTTTTTTTTTTTTTAAAGATCAAAGAAGTTAACCGATAATAATTTTAATAGCTATGGTAACTCAGATAATTAATAGATTATTTGCCCTTGTTCCACATGCCTTTTTTAGAGGTCAGTTAGAGCTGGAAACTGGGTTAGTGGTTGCACATAGGAACAGGTGTTTCATCTATCACAAACAAGATTCTTTTCCAGCAGAATTGACCCAGGTACAACATAGGTTCCGACTGACACACAGGGTGGTTTAGTACAAGTCTGAGCTGTCATGAAGACCCCTGGGTTTCAGAAGTCAGTCAGCCATGCCAGTGATACAAATCCAGGAGGACTTACTGGTACTTTGGAAGACAGGCTCATCAAGTAGTCATGTTTCATGAATAAGTTAGAGAACCATTGGTGCCATTCAGGAGATTCATGGAAAGAAGTTCATGCAGCCAGAAATAATCAGATGCACAAGTATAATAGTGACCAGGAAGCTGTGGAACAGATGAGAAGCTGCAAGATATCATGACTAACAGTAAAAGTAGTCTGATGCTCCCTGTAGGAGGAGCAGATGCAGTCACACCAACTAACACTGGTAAGTGAATACCAAATCATATCAGCCAGGATGTACTCTGCTATCCTTAGCATGTGTTAAAGTACAGTATACAGCTCCTGACTTAGGAAAGAACTAACAGAAAAAAAGCAAAAATGCATGCACAACTTCTTTGAGAAGCACAACAAACAAAGCAGTTTGATAAAAAGGAAGAGAGCAGCATTTAGTCTGGGAAGATAGGCAAGATTGGGATGTCATGACATTTTCAGGGTGGAAAAAGGTACATTGTGCAGAGTTTGAATCAGTACTGATTGTACTGAGTGTGAATCAGTAGCCATGAGGCACAGAACAAGCCCTGATCTAGTGCATCTTTCCTAGAGCTAGTAAAGAATAGACTATGTATTTATAATGCAGCCACACTCTAGGAGGGAAATTAATAAACAAACAAAAAAACCCAAACAACCCAAACAATTATTAAGTGACTTAATAATCACCCTTGACATCTCAGATGAGTTCATTGTTCTCTGACCTGAGCAGATACTGCAAGGAAGTCTAGTTATTTCATGCAATAGCAAGGCTGATGGGCTGTGTGGTGCCAGGACTTGAGGCTGGTGATATATCTGAATTCAGTGACTGGATTTTCAGTTGAAATAAAGGTAACAGAGCAAAACACTTGGTGCTGTAATTCATTGCAGCATTTAAATTGAGCAATAGGATCTCTGATGAAGCAGCAGAGGTAACAGGAATGTAGCTCTAGCAGCTGGAGTGCAGAGAGGAAAGGCCTGGTCAGAAGAACAGGGTCTGCAAGTCTGGTTACTGCATATAACACCAAGAAATGATAAGCATTGCCATTCATATAGTATGGCTTAGTGCCTAAGGATGCAGTGGCAAAAGCCCAAGTTCCTGTGTTCTTTAGGTGTCTACACTTGGCATTTCTGCAAAGGTTTCTTAGAACTGAGAACTCTATGAGTGTTCTTGCTGCAGGGTTTTCCCAAGAAAATAGTTCTGTTCTGCTCTGAGCCAGGAAAAAATAACAAAATCCAGCTTCACAGAGTGCAGGTGAGAGGAACAGAGCCCTTCCCACAAAGAAACAGGAGTGGTGTCCACTCACATTGAGGCAAAGAGAAGGGAAACATTCATGGCAATCTTGGGAGGTTTTTGGAGGAAAAAGCCCTCCTCCACAGAACAACTGGAGATTGTTCACCGAGATTCGTCTCATGAACAGAGGGCATTGTCATTAAAAGGGTGGGATAAATTTACAGAAACAGAAACTGGAGTGACTAGGGACAAAAAAAAACCCCAAGAATAAAATGCCCACTTGGCACATCAGGACAAGCGAGAGGGTCCACTGAAAGGAGGGACATCTCTGAAGTTGAGGCACTCCAAGCAGCAACAGCTTCCAGCACTCGCCTTTTTCTCACTCCCCAGGGAAGGCCTCAGCCTAGAATTCAGCAAGGTTAGGGGCATGTGAGCCTCACCCTCCTCTCTCTTTCATGGCAGCAAGTCTCCTCAGCCCCAGACATGAGGAACACAGCCAGTCACTGACCAGGCTCTTCAGAGGCATGTAGAAAAGGCAGTTCTTGACTCAGTGCTTTAAATCTCAGGACTCCTTCCTCCAAGTCGATGCAACACTAAAGAAAGGGAGAGCCAGTTACTTGCTAGATATTTCAGATGGCAAATCTCATCATGTCTGTGACTGGGGAAAACCTGTAACACCACTTTGCTTTAGGAAATACCTTAGTTTCCCTCTCTGTTTCACATGCTCCCTTCTTGCTCCCTTTTCCTTCAATGGATTCCTCTCCAAACCCTTCATTCCCCTCCCTTCTTCCTATGACTCCCTCTGAGTTGAAGTCCTCACATCACTCAGCCATTCAGCCCAATGCTTTTCCTGTTTTATTAGTCTGACGTGGCTACAAATACATGAGAGGCAGGAGCCAGGTTGTGCAGCGGTATTCTGAGCCACACAGGAACCAGGCTCAGCAGAGAGGACTCTTTCCACTCATGTCCAGCTAGTGTTGGACACTGAATGAGATTATACAGCTTCATTTGGCTTAAAGCAGAAGCAGAGCTTGTTCAAAACTGCCTTCAAAAGGCAACACAGATCTAATTTGTGACAGTGTGCCTTGCCTTTTCTTGTCTCCAGTTTCCTCTTCCTATTTGCAACTTGTATGGTCAGGAATACAAAGAATGGGAGATGTTAGTATCCTAATGGGAGTTTCCTTTCCTAAAACCTTTAAGAGGGACTGGTAAAGGAATCAGTGACCCAGAGCATACTGCAGCCAGTCAGGCAGCTGTGTGACAGGCATTGCCCTGAGAGACCTGGACATAAGTATTTCTGATGCTTACAGCAACCAGATCTTGGAGAACTTCTTGAGAAGAGCCCTGCAACAAACAAGGAGCTGTTCCTTACCTTGAGAGAACACAGAGTCTGGAGACCAATGCAAAACTCCAGCATTTCATCATCTGAGAAGAGAGAAGAGACTGATCAAGCTAAAGATTATATAATATTGCCCCTCTAAAGAAAGTGTGTCTCTCCTGTAAGAGGACATGGAATACAAGAACATCTGATTCATAAAGTTATGTGGCTGTGGCCTCTTCAGTATAAAGTAGATAACAACAAGGAAAGTGATGAGTTAAACATACAAACATTAACAAGCAGGTAGTTACAATGACAATAATAAATCAGCACTCTTCTGGCACTGACTGATAAGCCATTAGAGGTGCTATTTAGGCACAGTCCTGAAGATGGTCAAAATTAACTTTGTAGCTGATAAGAGGAGGAAATTGTGATTATCTTGACTATTATGAGATATTTGAGGGGGGTTGTGGTATTGTTTGAAACAATATAAGATGTCAGAAGGGGCTTGTGGGATCCCATAAAACTTACCATGGGCTGTGTAAGGGAGGGACCAAAGGCAGGAGAAGGCAAGCAGCAGAGTGAATCAGGGAAGAGCAAGCATGGAAAAATGGAGGGCAGAGGGGATAAGGGGGCCAGTCACATGCAATCAGGCAGCTGGTCAGTTCACCTGTCTGAACAAACCCTGAACCTAATGGCCACAATCTATCCAATTTTCTTATTAGATAATTTTATTAAGTAATATTTTTTCTTTTGTATAACTTCTCTATCCTACATTTGACTGATGCAAGTCTTCAGTGTCAGCAAATTTAGAAGGTGCCATGGGTTAAAGGGCAAATAGCTCTAGATGACACTAACTTGAGGCACTGGCAAGGGAGGTGCCAGTAACTGAAGAACTACAGGCCATAGGGCTGGCAGGTGTGTGTCAGCAGCTGGAGAGGAGGATGTAGCACACAGGTGCCAGCAGAGACACCAGTGGTGCAAGAGAGTCTGGGTGCCATAGAGCTTATGCACCTGGGTGCCAGCAACTGGAGAGATTGCGATGTATGCTGCAAGGTCTGAGAAGGTCACAGAGCTTGTAAGTCTCGGTACCAGCAACTGGAGAGCTCAGCATGCAAAAGGGCTCTAGGTACCAGCTCTGACTGAGGTCACAAGGGCCTTAGGTTTATAAGTCAGCAACTGAAGAGGACAGGGCACATATGTGAGAGGTCTAAATACCACTAACTAGAAGGATTTGGGTGTTTTTATATTTCCCTGGTGAATTTGATCCTATGAGGTTGTGGCTTTGTACACATAATTTGCTCCTAAACCTCAGTGTGGTCTAGCCAGTGAGTAGGAAGAAACCTTTACCTGGAAAGACTCAGGGTCTGGGTCAGTGGCTAGGTAAGGGGCCTAGGATCCAGACATGGATATGACAGACCTAGAAGCTGTGCTGTTCTTTGAAGACTCTGTGAATACGAGTGTACTTGTGAATCTAGAGACTAAAGATGTATGAACTTCTGCTAGTGAACTTCCGTCCTGGTCAGCTGGAGAGGAGGACCAGGACTGGGCTGCCTGTGCTGTTGTTTATGGGCCTGCTGGTAAAGGCACTGCTCTGCATGTGGTGATCTGTGTGGCTCGCCTTGTCTGTGTCCTTCCTGTATGTGCCTCTCTGGAATATACATTCAGCCTTGCTACTGCCCAAACCTCCCACTAAGAACATGCATTGGACTGGGTGGGAGTGACCTCCTGAGTCTTAGAGTCACTCATCTGGACTTGAGAGGCAGTTAAGGAGGAATCCACAGGCCCTGGAGCCTGCAGGAATCAGGAGCCACCAGTAATATCATTAATATTTCCCATGTCTCCTGAATGCTTGCTTGCCCTGTAACCAGTGGCTGTAGTTTATAATTTATTTATAACTACATAAGCGAGAGCACTGTGTGCACAGTCAGATGTGAGACACAGGAGTAGACAATTCTGCTCCTTGCAGGCAGCCATTTCCACATCCCAGCAAAATGGATGGGTGCTACTGGGCTACACTGACCCATGCTGGTACTAATAGGGCAAGAACAGACAGAGGGAAAACCAGTAGAGTGAGCTGGAGAGTGCAAGAGGAGGAAGCTCTTTCTGGATGGCTAGGAATGTGGAAAGAATGGACATGAAAAGAGGGAGTGAGGGAGGCCTTGGAAGGATGGATAGTACTCTTCAAAGATGAGGAAACAGATAAAAGGGAGAGAGTAGAGCTGGAAGATTAATAGGGATAAAGAACAGGGGGAAAAAGACAACTAGATTGTTTTCAGCATATGCACAGCTTGATGTGAATGCAGAACATGCAGCCTTTCTGCTGTTTTCTGGGTGTGCCTCAGTGTCTGTTGACTTGACCTTGTCTCCTATGGCTCCTTCCTTCAAAGGGTCCTGCTTCAGGACACTAAGGGAGACTCATCACTCTGTGGCTACCAGGTTCTTTCAGGGTGCTCCCTGCAGCAGAGGCAGATGAGTACACAGAGAAACGCTCTGGGAAATAAGCTGTACCCTCTGTTGCCTTCTCTGATGACTTCCAGCCAGCCAGGGATACCAGTGCCCATTCAATAGGAAAATACAGGGCACCAGAGAACTAATCACGCTGTCTGCATAATTTGGAGAAAGGTCCATTTTAGAATGGAAATGAGAATTTTCCACATCGTTTGTTAAGACCAAAAAGTACATAATTTCTCCCCACTTTTAATGTCTTCTGTCTTCTCTGTACCCTTTCTATGCCCTTTGCCTTTGGTTAGATCGAGGGTATTCACAGCACATAATGATGCTGGCCAGCAGTAGAGGTGGTTGCATCACCAACCTCCCACCAAGTTATGTTTTTCCCAAAGGTCCTTCTAAATGCCCTTGGCAGGGCAAGAGGGACACATGAAAAATAGGGGAGAGGAGGGGCTGGCACTCTCACCTACAACCAGTGCTGAACACAGCACTGTCTCCTGGCCAAATTGCAACTCCATATGTTCTATTCGGCCAACAACGCTGGGGATGGGAAGAGGGAGGTCTCCACAGTCCATGACAGACATTTCTTCCAGCCTGTGGGACACAAGAGGTATTATTGCCTCAAATGGAGGAAGAGAAGGAAAACCAGGACTTCTCACTGATGGCAGTTGTTCTTGGTCTCATTGGGAACAGGTCTACAAGAGGAGGAATCTCTTCCCTACAGTATGTCTGGAGGCAGATTCAACAAGCAAAACCTCACCACGAGCCATCAGCTGGGCAGCTTTGCCTTGCAGTACACACAGACAGAATGACACAGCTCTGCCTCCCAGTCTGGGATCTGCACACAACTTTGCCAGTGCTCCTAGTGACTTGCCCTGTGTCCCACCCTCTGCACCTTCTCCTAAACAGCCATGTGCACATGCAAAACTGCTAGTAATTGTCATTGGGGCTGGGAATCAAGAGTGCCTAAGTTCTTGCCATTGGTTTTCTTTCAGCCATCTCTCCTTTTCTACTGTGCAGACTTACCCCAGCTGGTTTAAACAGTTCTTGGAGATGAGGTTTGGTAGACACCCAGTGTTAACAGTCGCTTTCAATGCCTGACCTTGGCACTAGAAAAAAACAACAAATAATTACTGTGGGCTCAAAATGGGCATACCCACTCCTCCAACTTTCCTAGCAGCACAGCCAAAGATGTGGTGTTCTAGGCAGTAGTCAAAAGGCAGGGGACTCATCCAAGACAATGGTGGTCTTCCCAGTGCTCTGCAAACCTCTGTCAAAGACTTCTTTTTAAATTTGTCTTATTTCATTTGCATTTCATTGCCCAGATACTTATCTGTTATTATATTATTTACCTTAGCATTGTTCCAGTCAAGAGATGCATAATTAGTGAATTTGTTCAGAAAACCCCCATGGACTTTATTAACAGAGCCAAAATTGATATGACGAAAGCTTCTAAAGGAATGCAAGCATGTGCTACAGCCATTTTCTTCTCTCCATTTCTTCTGGTGTTGTAGGTAACACCACCAGTTGCAGGTAATAATGTTCTCAGCTGAAGAGATTCCAGAGGGTGAAGCCTGAAACAGGAGCACTCAGGACAGATACCCTGACACGAGCTGACAGATTCAAGTGACTCCTGAATCCAACCTAATCAAGAAGTGTCTGTTTATTGTAGGCCTTATATTATGTTCCTATATAGTTCTTCAAGGATTTATGACATGGTATTGCAACTACAATAGTCACAGCTGGTGTCACTTAGCAAAGGGAGAGAGTGGATGCCCTGCACCCCAGTCACCTGTGTGTGATCTTACTGGAATAATTCCCAGTGCCTTGCTCACTTCACTTCTTCACCCCTTTGCACTTGTAAGGGAAAAGTAGATGTGAATGCTGTGTGGTTTCTGTCCCCTCTAAACAGAGGTCCTTAATGGCAGGCCAGAGGTGATGAAGTAACAGCAGGTCTCACATATGTTAGGAGTCTGAAAAAATAGTCATCAAGGACACCAATAACAATTATGTTCAGGAAAAAAAAAAGGAGGAACAGCACATAGTAAAGGAACTTGAAAAGGCAGAGTAACTGCCATCTACAGGATATGTCTTTCACCTACCTATAGTCCCCAATACCCATTCTTGATGGCCTAGTTCTTCAAGGCTCTGTCGTGCACCAGCACCCAGAAAAACCCAGCCACAAGGTTTCCCTTTTGGGATGCTCTTTTTTTCCCCCTACTATCATTTGTATTTTTCCTGTGATTCCCTCTCTTCCATCCACTGTGGTGCTCTGTGCCATGAGCCACTCAGAAGCAGCAACAGACCTCCCAGTGTTCCTCTACCCTTATGCTCATTCCTGACAAGTTTAAGTCCTTAAACACTTTAAGCAAACCAGCATGGCTATGAGGGACTCAGTGCAGCACCAGCAGGGTCAAGAAAAATGTATCAATTTCCTGATTTCGTAACTAAATGTATATTAATCATCACAGAAAGCTACATCCAGTATTTCCAGGATTTCATTTTCAAAAATGAGCTATTTGTGAGTAGTCATAAAGAGAAAAAAGAAAACACCTCCTGTGAGAAATACTGGAGTGCTGCAATAAACACTATACCAATAGGACCCCTTTCAGCCCAAATCATTCTGTAATTAGATGACAAAATGCCTCCCTTCTGATTTTAGACCTCTGCAATGTCTGTGCTCTCTGGTCCTCACTGACATATCAACCCTGCCTGCAAGGACTGTGGCCATACTAAATAGGGAGGCAAGATAAAGCAGAGTGCTAAATGTCTGTGTCCTCATCCTCTCTACTGTGTTTTACAGAAGAGGCTTCCCTGTGCCTCCTCACTGCCTAAGTGGGTATGTTAACCATGAGTCTCAGGTCAGGTGTGCTACCACATTTGCCCAGACTGCAACCTGCCTACACTGTCCAGCTGAAACAGCTCTTCCTCAATAACAGGCATGGATTCTAGTGGGAAAGCATTAACCATCCCCATGGCTCACAGAAGCCAACTGCTCATTGCCCAGCTGCAGGAAAAGCATTGTGTCAGCTTCTCAGAAACAGAAGATCCGGAGCATGGGTAGCAGTTGCTAAGGAATCACTTTAGGAGCAGGCAGACCTGAGATGCATGAGCTGTTGTTATAATAAGCCCAAACTGTATCACTAGGCAGATTTTTGAGTTTTGCTTCAGAGCAGGCTGGGAAAGTTGCAAGTTAGAAATTTGCTAGCATATAACAGGGTGGTGATTATTCTGTAAAAAACAACATTTAATCTCATTCCGTGTAAACAGCCTAGCATAGTTACCAGATCCAGCAGCCTCACAAAAGTTATCCACACTCCAATTACAGCACTAACCATTTGCACAGATAACTCGTCAGGAGCCTCAGTCCAGCAGACCACAAATACAATGCAGATGTGTTAAGGAGTACACAGGCAGCTGATGAGCACTGAAAGCCTTCTTGGACTAAGAGGACATTTCATCACATTACCCACTCTTACCTCCTTTACAGAATTTTCAGTTTGTTACTACTAGTCACCATTAGTCTTTATCTAAATGTCAATTAGGACTTCCAAGAAAGAGGGGAAGGGGAATCAGTAAGGATCACCATCTATGAAGAGCTGTGTGTTCTGAAATAATGTCAGTTCCAAAGGCAAGAAGCTGCTTTAACAAACAAAAAGGTTGATCAGCCCCAGGTTGCTTTGACATAGAGGAAAAGTGGCCTTGGACAGCAGTGGAATCTTTCAGCATCTATTTCCAAGTTAACAAGAGAAAAGCGCAACAAGAGAAAAATAACAGCTTGATTTTATGATGCAGCTACAAGTCATGATAAGCTTTTCAAAGTGTTTTGCAAAAACTGTCACAAAAAGGGGCAATTTGCTAAAATATCATGTGGGCAACCCATCAAGTAAATAGAAGGGTGAGTCACTCTGCAGTACGGCTCTTACAGACTGGTTCTGTCTGTGATCTCTGAGACTTCACAAGGCCTCAGGCACAGGGCAACTATAACCTGTTAGAGTGAAAACACTTACTGCCTGAATCTCCCTGTAGCACTGAAGTCTACATATATATTCAGGCTTATTCCCTAGGCAAGTTCAGTTACAAGTCAGTTGATGCATTTGTTACCACTTTGAAATTTTCAGCATATTTGTCTGCATGTAAATGGCGGCTTTATGCTGGTAGACTATCTTTTCTCAGGAGGTGCTGACAGGGAAAAAACACTTCACTGGGGTCGTGTTCCATTTCTAATAGAAACTGCACCATAATCAAGCAGTTCTCCAAAAGGTACCAGCTCACCTCTCTGGTTAAAATAAACTGGCAGCCTGAGTCCTATTTCCTGCCACAGATCTGTTACTGACAGGAGAGGCTTTTTGAAATTCACAAAGGAGAACATCAAAAGAAGAAAGACTAAAGAGAAGGGGAGGAGACCTTCCTTGTTCAGTGTAAGAAGATTAAATGTGACAAACAGTGACTGGCTCTTAAGAAGGGCAGAAAAAGAGAGAAATGCCTGTGCAGAATTCAGGGAGTGTTAGACCTATTTCCTTGACTGTGATGTTCATTAACTTTGTAAGGGAAAATAAAATGTGTGTGACAGCCGGGGTTCATTCCATTAGAAACACAAAAGGGAATGACTAGTGGACCCTGCCGCTGACTTTGCTGCTGCCCCTGGGGTGCGATACCTGCACATGCCTGTCCTTGCTCAATGTATCAGCCTGGCAAAAAAACCTACCCTTTATCACCAAGTTTCCTCCTACAGAACAATAAGGAGTGGTGATTAAAGAAAAAGAAACACGTTTCTTTGCTCAAAAAACAAACTTTAGGTGTTTGGAGAAATTACATGGAGAGCCATTTATCCTACTAGTCTGTTCCCAAGTACAGTTATGTTAACCAAGCTACATTATGGTCTAAAACCAAGGGTAAGCAATGCCTGACTGCAACAGTAAAGGCTGCAAAACAAACCAGACAGTGGCTTTTACTTGGTGTCTTTCAGAAACTTGCTACCAGGCTGTGTTCATAGTATAATTTATTTGGCCAACTGAATTTTAAAAGGTATATGTGTTTTTTCTTGGAAGTGTAGCCTTTACACTCTAACATGGGAGATGCTCTTTAGGACAAATAACTGAGCTAAAAACAGGTTTAAATTGTATTTTATATTCATCCTGTATCAGGTCTTTGTCTTCGTGAGTCTCATCTTTGTCCTTTGACACCCAACAGAATCAGACCAGACTGAATCCAGTAAGGATAAATTAACTATGGGCACCTGTCTTCAAGTGATAAGGAGACATTTCTTGCTCCTGTATGCAATTATGAAATACCTCATATCATGGGAAAGCTGGCCTTCAAAGGAAGGAGATGTGATTAAGGTAATTTATCCTTAAATATGAACAACTAGAATGCATGTAGCAGAAAGGCTTTCCTCTGGCTTTTGGAAGACCTGAATCCATACTCTAAGAGAGGCCATGCATGAAATCTCTCTCTGGCTGCAGCTGGCTCTGCAATTTATAACTCAGCATGGCCCTTGGGAAGGGGCAGGTGGACTCTGAGCTTTTGCCATCACTGTGAAATAAGCAGCACCGTGTTGTTGCCTTACCTGGCACTGTATTAGCAGGGGTGAAGTCTCTTTTCTCCTGTGCTCTCCCTTTTCCATCTTTTCATCCTGGTCTTTTGCCAGCGGAGATTGAACCCATGCAGACTGCACCCTGGTCTCGCCCCGCAGCTTGTTCAGATTGCCTTCCAAGAGGCGCCGCTGGACCACACTATGTGGCTGCTGTCTCCATCACAAAGAAAGAGAAATCCCAGCTAAGTATGGAGCTAGGGACAAGGACATTTGCTAGCTCAGGGAAGCAGGTTGCAAATGCTTGACCCAACTGATCATTCTGATGAAAGGCAGGCTTATCCCAAAAAGCTTTCTTTAAATCCCATGATTTTTTCTGTAGCCACTAAGGTAATGTTAAGGTGTTGGGATGTCTGTGACAGGCAGGTCTCTGGGATTCAATTACTGGAGGAGAAGAATATGCCAGATACATGCTCTTCCCACACATAAACATGCACTCAGCAGTGCCACGCCTGTTCAGGTACTGCCATACTCTACTTGCTGGGTGTGTGCTGACATGCAGCCAGGCACATTCACACCTTCTCATGTGGGAGGGGACAGAGTGCAGCTCTGTGTGATGTGTACCTGTGGGAAAGAACGCAGGACTCTAGAAATTTTAGGTGTACAATCAATTATTTATCACAAAGCAGGAAGCTTCCCCTGAAGAGGAAACTAAAACCAGTTTCTAATATTCTTTAGAGTCTGTCTCTGCTCCCTCCCTGCCCTGATCAGATGCTCTAGCTTTGGCCAATATTGATCCAGTATCTCCAGTCCCTGCACAGCTACTGAATCAACAATAGGCAACACCAATGAAATAGGCTTTGCAGGTCACTTTGTCCATTCTCCATGTACTTGGCCCCATGGCCCTTCTCCAGCAGAGCAGCTGCTCAGATCTGACCATGGCATTCTCAATAACAACTGCCTAAGCGAAGAACAGCAAAGACTCTAAAAGGGTTAATGTGCTACAGCATAAACTGTCGCTTTTATCTATCTAAAAATAAATAAATAGATAAATTAAATCCCAGATGGTGCAGCAGCTTGATGTGGGATCTTGTCAATGTGCAGACCAAACACGTGAATTACACCAGACCTGCCAATGAGCTGGGCTGTATTAACCCCACAGGGCATGCATGCTTTGGACTAGCTTCATGCTTGGTCAGAGGGCTGAGGCTGGGGAAGTATGTAAATTGCCACTTGAAGCACCCTGACTTGTCAGATATGCCCGGTGGTTGGAGCAGGACAGCAGTGGCTGGCTTTTTGGTCATGTTCAGCATTGCTCTTTGGAAGATCCCAAGTCCCTCATGCCTCTGTTTCCTTGTCATCCAAGGGGTGAGAGTCAGATCATTCACATGCTTCTTGAAAGACACTGCAGTAGTTGAAAAGTGAGGTAAAAATATCCCTCTGTTCCTGGTCTCTTCCCAGCCTACTGTGCTGGCCCACAGCACAGCTGGCCATTGGACTTAACTCCCTAAATACTCTGAGCACTGTGCCAGTTTGTCTGCCAGCTAACATCTGGGCCATGGGAAAAGGGCAGGGAATAAACAGCAGGTCTCCAAATTCCCATCCTCCCTCCTATCTCGCACAATCTAGCATGCAAAGGACCTTTCCCTCTCCCTGCAATCTTTCCCTCTCCCTGCAACCTTTCCCACAGAAAGAGCAGGGCCTTTGCAGCTGCCACCTCTGTCCCCTTCTTGTCACTCAGGCTGGGAAGAGGCCAAGTGCTGATGGGGATTAGCTGAGCTTGGGGATTGTGGAGGCATCTGATCAAAACCAGACTCCTGGGGCCCTCCCTATCTTCTCTCTCACCAGCAAGATGGAAAAGTGGAGACTGTTGTCTCTCTTGGACTGGTCAGTAGCAATTAGATTTAGAGGATGGTGAGGGAGAATCTGACGGTGTTGTGGCCAGCAGCTGAAAAGGAGGCATACTTTAGAAAGATCAAAGCAGGTTCCCAGTGCAATTTAGTGAAGGTTCAGGCTCTCTGGTGTGAAATCTCAAGGCCTTGCTATAATTAGTGACACTATATGAGCTGGGAAACTTGATTTTTGGGAGGCAAGAAGCCAGCTCTTCAGACCTTCTTGGTACTTTCAGAATACGTAGCTCATGTAGCTACTAACTTGTTTTGCTATTAGGAAAAAATAAATCACACTTGTTACAAAGCTGGAAACGTGAGGTCTCCACAGAAATGTATAATTACTCATTTTTGGAGACATGATTGGTCCATCAAATTCCAGGCACTGCTGGATACATTGCATAAGCTGAACGCACACCCAGAATACACAGAGAGGAGTGGCAAAAAAGTAACAGCCTGTGCCTGCAAAAGAAAACACATATTTAGTTTTAAATTACATGGGGCCTTGCTCTAATTTTAAGACTTCTGGGATGGCCACAGCTGGAGTCTCTGGCACTGTCAGTGGAGACCTGTTTTGAGGAATCAATTAAACTCTCCTCCCAGTTCAAGTGCTATAGGACTCTGGGGTGTTTTGCTCTCTCTCTAAAATCAAACTCTCCAGCACTTCCTACTGCTGCTTTGTTTTTAGTACATTCTTTTTTTGTATGCCTGTCCTTCAGGAGGGATCTAGATCAAGTTAGGAAACATAGATGGGGTTTTCATACGGTAGAAGAAATGCCTGGAAAAATATGCTGAAAGCATATTTTGGACCTTAATTTCCAGTCCCCAAAACATCACAGCAATATCACAGTGTCTCATCAAGTTGCAGGAACTGTTGAATTGCTCTTGGAAATCTAAGGCCTGGTTCTCTTGTGGCTCCCAGGTAAAGCAAAAATGGAGATATCACATGGATCCCATGCAAACTTTGCACAGGGGCCACACTTTGTTTTGTGCCCTCCAATGCTAGAACAGAATCTCCATGTCAGAAAGGTTGTTATGCTTTATTCACTGTTCCCTAGCTCCATGGTAAAAATATTTCTGCTATGGTGTTGTGGACCAAACATGAAGCATGCAGTGTTTTGCAGTGACTGAATGCTGTCTGCACACAAGGACTTCTTCTGCTTAGAATGGTTAATTCTTCAACCAGGAGAGCTTCTCATGGCAAGTGATTCAGACAAGGACTGTCTTGACCAAGCAACATTTGTGGTTTCAGGGTGCCAGTTGTCACTTTGGGGCATGGTGTGACAGGATTCAATTCCAAAGCAAAGGGGATAAACATGTTTGTCTCTGGCTTTGTGGCTGGGGTCAACAAACATGCACTAAAAGACTCAGAAGTGGCTCCCCTCTATGCCCTGCCAAAAGCTGTCCAGGGACAGGCCATGCCCTCCTGCGGGGATGTTTGGGCTGCAGTGCTGCAGGCCCTGGGCATCAGTGCCTGCCTGTGCTGCCAGCCTGAGCAGAGCCCTCTGGGCTCCAGTGTGACCAGACATCTGTCCCTGCAGGGAGGACAGTCCCTGTTCCTTGCTAAGGCAACACTTATGTGACTCACTCCTCAAACCTCAGCAGTGACAGTGCACAGGGCCAGAGGGACACTCGACCAGTCCCTGCCCACAGCTCTGTGTGTGCAGCTGTGAAGGGCCTGCAGAACATGAGGTGACAGCTCAGGGTGACTTTGAGGAGCCACCCTTCACCCTGCTGAGCCAGGGATGCTCAGCAGCTGCTGAGGCAGCTGTGGGGAGGGTGGTGGGAGGCAGGAGGGTGTGCCAGCACGGGGATGTGGCACTAACTGCTCAGCTGCACAGGGCAGAGCCACTGCATCAAAGGGTTCAGCAAGGAGGATAGCTCCCCTTCAGGCCCAGTGTTGGGGACCCTGCCCATCCCACACACACATGAGCATCTGTGGTTTTGTGATTGTCTGAGGATACAGAGGGAAGCACAGACTGCAAGGAGGGGCAAGATCTTTTATGACACCCACAGGCACAGATGGAATAAGTAGTTATATCCCCATCACAACCAGACCCAGGCCCTCTTTTGGGAAAATAGTTTAGACCTTCACACCTTCGAGCAGTTAAACTCCACAGCAGAGAGAAGTTGGACGGCAAAACTGCCAGAGTGAGGGAATGTGTGTGCAGTTGAGCCAGCAAGAGATCCCATGGGGAAACTGCTTCCAGCCTTGGGGAAGTCCTTCTAGACCACAGACTGCCCAGGCTCCTGGAACAGATCCCCCTCCCTGATGCTTACTGCTCCACAAGGAGATTCCCTTAGGCCTCACTCCCGTGCCTCCTCCCCAAAGGTATCATCCACAAGTGCCAGGCACTGAATCTGCCTGTGTGCCTGGTTAGTGGTCCTGCCCTGTGTTTGCCCCTCCACAAATGCGAAGAGTGGGGGGAGAGAGAATAATTCAAAAAGGTGACAAGGTCAAACATAAGCCTCTCAGAGTTTCATGAATTGTGCTTCCCTCTCTGCTGATTCCAGGAAGCAGTCTGCATTTGAGCTGGATCATGCAGGAATACATAGGGGGGTTCAGAGATGTCACATGAACATATACAGGTACTGGGTGATTGGAAACTTGGATCCTGGGGAGTTCTTCCAGTCCATGTCTGCCTGCCCCTGCAAGGAGTTTGGTTCCAAGGGGGATGCATGAGACCATGAATGCAAATAAATGAGTGATTCATCCTTTCCCTCCACCCTGACCTGCTCCTAGGTGATCCTGAAGTTTCATCTTTGCTGAACCCATGGCCCTTTCACAAAGCCTGACAGCAGTTCCCACCTGGGATGAAAGCTATTAGGAGGACTCCCTCCCAAATGGGGTCCCACTGGACTCACCAGATCCTTGGAGGTACCAAGCCTTGTCAAGCCGTCCAGGGGCAGCAGATCAGCAGAGTCCTTGTGCACAAACTGGGTGGCCTGTTTAAGCCGCCTCTTCTGTTGCAGAATAGCTTTGTTCCTCAGCTCCATCTCACACTTCTGTCGCTCCAGGTCAGGAGAACCCTCACTCTGCTTTTCCTCCTGGTCTCCTTGCCCCAGTGGCAGGGGGCAGCTCTTCCTTGCGCTCATGGTGAAGATTCAGACAGAACAGGTCCTTCTTGGTACGCTGGGGTGTTCCCTGAATTCGTCTCCTGGTGCTTGCCCTCTGGAGGCTGACTCAGTCTCTGATCTCCTTTCCCTTCCCCTTCACCACAGCTCTCCTTCTCTTCCTTTCTCTGACTTTCCTCCTGCTCTCTTAGTTATAACTCACCCATCTCTGAAGTGTCTCCGTGACTGTTTCTCCCTCTGTCCTCTCCACTCCTCCGTGTCCCTGCTCCCCGCCTCTTCCTCTCCCTCACTTCTCCTGCCCTGGCTGCAGCTCTGCCTCCTCCAGTCCGTGGGTCCCTGCCTTATCAGAGGAAGCCCCGCGTCAGAAACCGATTTCCATAAATCACAGCAGAGCCGGCAAGATGCTCCGGCTGGAAAAATCCAGCAGCAGAGGGATGGATGACCCGCTGTCGGGGGCTGGACTTACCTCCCCGGGCTGCGCGCACGCACCCGCGCCTGTGCCCGTGCGTGTATTCCTGTATTCCCTGTCCCCGCCACGATGGGGACACACTAAATCTCCCGGCGGCAGCGTGTGCGGTCCGGCGGCTCTGCCGGGGGCTTTGGCGCATCCCGGGGAATCTGTAAATACCGGCAGCAACGCGGTCCAGCCTAGGAGATGATGCAGTGCCTTGGTAAATGGGAAGGAGCATCCTCCTCAAGGCTCCTGGCAGGCATGCCCAGTCTCCTTTCTGCAAGGGAGTGCCGTGTGTTGGGAACAGGCTGCACTGAAGGATTTGTCTGTGTAGCTTGAACGAAACGCTGAAGGTCTGGTTTCGGCTTCCAGCCAGGGCAAATGCATTGGGCCTGAGTCTGCCCTCATTTTCACCCTTCTCCATCTAGAGCAATCCTCTCTAATGTTGCAGGAGCCCAAAATCACTGGCTTGTCAATAGCAGTAGACTTGACTCCGAGAGTGCTGACAGTGCTTGCAGTCTGGTATGTCTGGACCAGCGCAGACATCCCTCCTCTCATGGCAGGGAGGACATGGCAGAGCTCTCTTTTTCAACTTTCCACCTCCATATTGTCCTGCTTGAAACAGTAAATTTCAGCTTGAACTGAAACTGCTTTATTTTGATTCCTTTCCACTGCCCCATTAGGCACCAGTTCTGATTTCATGTACAGAGGAAGAAACCAAATTTTACTCAACTGTGAAGCTGAGGACAGCACTACCTTTCCATGAAAGCCAGCAAGGGGAGAAACAGCTTTCATGTCAACACAGAGGGAATAGCAGCAACTGACTGCAAGTTAACACAAGAGAAGAACTTCTGTTGCTCCCTCTGTTTTGTTTTCTGGCTTGATAGTATGTACCATTCTAATGTTACTGATACCAATTATCTCTATGTTCCAGATTCTATATAAAAAACATAGCAGTGAGTTTGAAATATTAAGAAGCAAATCCAATACAAAGATACAAAGGTAAGTCCAGTCAGTGCACTGTGAGACCTCACTGTGTTTGTAGAAACTACCAAGAGGGTGTCCTCAATGCAAAGGAAACCATGGTGCATATCTTTTACTCTCTGCTGATCATTACAGTGTTAGCACTTGTCTTGGGATCTTTGCTCCTCAAATGTGAGAAAGGAGCCTGGGCTGCTTTTAGAGTAATTCTAAAATGTGGCGATATTGACCTTTTTGTTCCAAATATGCTGACTGCTTTGCACAAGGTAGTATGATTTCCACAGCGCCAAATTTCCGCAGCACTAGATTTGGCAGGAATGGGCGTAGAATTGCGTTCCAACTGCTTTACACTCCAAGGCCAGACTTCAAAACCATAATGCAGGCAGAGTCCCACCAAGAGCTCAGCAGAGGTGTTTTCAACTGCTCTTGTCTATTTGCAAGTCAAATTAAATGAATTTAAATAATGGATATTCCCAGGGAAGCTGTGTTCCCACAGTCTTGTTTTCTTGTCTCTAGGTTGTTATGATTCCTGATTAATACGCACTTTTGACCTCTTGTGTCCTCACTGAGTCTTGTTATCCAGTCCTTTAACTAACCACATAAACCAGAGCACTTCTACTCTCAGAGGGACAAGACAGGGACAAAGAGGTGTTTCCCTTCCTTCTGACTGTGAATAACTCAGCAGGTCAGCCATGACAAGGCAGGTCTGTTTCTGCTTGTAGCAATGGCAGGGCCAATTGTCTTAAAACCTCAGAACAAACCTTAAGACTGTAAAGTAGAACAGAACATTTTGGGGGCAGATCACCTACAGACCTTGCCTTGAAACCTATGGACAGAGCTACACAATTTCTGATAAGATCACCTCCCACCCTGGATGTGCATGTGGGCATGAAGAGGAGGGAACACTCCTACTTCCCAGTCCCAGTATCTCCTTGCGGCCACCCTTCAGTAGTTTATTTTGCACAGCACTTTGGTAAAGTCCAATCAAAATCAGGTTGCCTTGCAGCTGTGGTGGAGCCACTGCTTGAGTAGTACTGCTTTAGGATCTCACCAGTTAATCCTGATCCCTAACTCACAAGATATTTCTCTCTTTTTGACCCAAAAGGAGAAATCTTTGAATCTTGTTTAAAGCTTTCTCCCATCCTTCATGCCTTCTACTTTTAAAAGCAGGTCACTTAACTCTTTCTATCCTGTGATTTGTTAGTTGCTAGGTCTGGAAAAAAAGCCCTAGTATTTTTATGCAGGTGAAGTCAGCTGTCTACTTCTTTCAGAGTCACTATCTTCTTCCTTCTGAGGAATGCTAGGTTCTAGGTCACTATTTTTTTCTATTCAGCTATTACTTTTTCCATCCTGTTCTTAAACAGAGATTGTTTTTTACTAAGTACGTTAGATGTTTTCTGTTTGTTTTGGGTTTTTTGTTTGTTTAATTTTTGTTTTGTTTTGTTGTTCTTTTTTGGTTTGGTTTGGTTTGGTTTGGTTTCCCAGAATGGATACTCTTTAAAGTTTTCTACTGGAAAATCAGATCACAGTGCAGCAAATTTAAGGATTTTTTTCACCAGTTTTACCTTTCCCAGTCATCTTTTTTAGGCCCTGAAAAATAGTATGTGACTCACTGGGGGTCTGTGTTAGAAAAATGAAACTTATTTAGATGAAAATATTGATATAGTCACATAAACTCTGATAAGTTATTTTCCTTTCTTGATCCAGTCACATACAATAATCATAGCCCATCATACCTCACTGTTCTGCACCCTTCATACAGAAATCCCTACAGGATATGTAACAGTGCTGCTCAGACAATAGAAGAACCACTCTGCCTTCACAGAAATGAAAAGCCCTTCTCCCTGCTCCAGCTAGCAGCTTGGCCTTCTAGCTCAAGCTGTTACAGCTCTGGGGCAAAAGGTTCTGGTTTCTAACTGCAAAGCTACAGCACTGTATCCATGTTTATGGATGCTGGTCCCTGATCCTGCCCATCTCCATGTCAGAAACACTAAAGAAGTAGTGCCTTTCTTTCTAAGGAAAAGCACTGAAAAGCAGGATTTCCCTGTAGCCAGTTTGCCCAGCCAAGAAGGAAGACAGGATCAATATTCTAGCCAGCTACTCCTTTGTTGGAAGAAGTTCATGAATAGTACCAGGAGTAGTGAAGGGGAGAAATGGACTCCTTTGCTGCACGATCAGCAACTGGCAGATTAAAGAAAGTGAGACCATTCTTTTACTGAGTACCCCAGTTGTTTTAGGAGCTGCTTTGTTGAGGCCTTTCATTGGTTTAACTTTAAATTTCATAGACTGAGGTTCTTTCACCAGAGATTTTCCTTGTATCTCACTTCTGGGAAACCTTTACCTTTTTACTCCTTTTTTACTTTTTTTTAAATGAATCGATTAAATCATTCCCCTCTATAATATTCTCATGCTACTTTTGCAATTTCTAATGTTGTTTCTTTCTTCAATATCTCTCTTCAGCTTTGAATTGTTCTCTTTCAACAGTTTGGAAACCATTATTTTGTCCTTCTGAGAGCTGGCACAGTGCAGGTTCAAGGGGGGATTGTAGATAAAGAGCTTTAGATTTCTTTTGTGACAAGTCAGGCTGTTACAGAGCTCAACAATAGCCCCCACAAAATATACCCAGCCCGGAGGTTGTTTCTACATTATACCAGTTTCCAATGCACTGTCTCAGTTTGGTAGTGCAAGTTTCAAGTGGGTGTAAAATTGCCCCTGGGCGTAGCAACTATGACGAGGCCAGGAGATTCCTTCTGGTGGCCCAGTGCAGGATCACAATGAGGTGACTTTCTGCTCTTTCTCTTTCATTGTCACAGCCTGTGCACAGTCTGTGGATGCACAGATGGTGCAGAGGAGTGATGAGAGGACAAACCTTACTCAGGCAAACCATGCATGCTTCTCTCTCTCTCCATCCCTCTTTGAAAAAAAGAAAAAGCTTCCTCTGCTTTGAATTTCCTCCAGTTTGTCTATTTGTATAATAAAATGTCTTCCTGTTCTAGAAATAATAAGTAATAAATTGCAGTATTTGTATCAGTGAATTTGAATATGTTTGGCAAGTTTCCTGAGATAAATGTCATCTCAGATGTACATAACATTGAGCTTGGCTGCTGGATACCAAAATGTGTCCTGCCAGTAAGGTCAGCCAGAAAGTAAAATAGTTTCCTTAATTAGGTGGTTTAGGGTGAAGTCTCTGTAGTCATCTGCCATATGGGCTAGAGTTAGGGTTACACCATAGCAAACTTAGAACAATGTTGTCCGATATGAAATCCCTCTGCTGTAAAAATATTGCTTGTAATGATTTGAATCCTGTCTGTATTGATTTCCTTGCATGAGCTAAACTGCTTTAAAAAAGGGCCTTTCTGTTTGGTTAGAATAGTTAGCATCACCACAGAACAGTTGCTGATCATGCAGCAGGCGATACAAAATTCCCCCTTCCATTACACAGCTTCATGAATTACACTAGGAGACTTTGGCTTTGTTTTCACAAGGGGAAAGAATATCCATTTCAGAGTGCTAATGCACATAACAATAGCAACTGTCTTACTCATGCTAGAGCTTCTCTGTGCTCAGGTAGAGGTTTAAAGCAGGGAATAATTTCTGGTAGTAATATGCTTACCAATAAAAGTGTGCAAGAGTCTGAGGTGAAGGATAGTTGTGTATTTAAGGCCAATAGCACAGTACTTGGAAACGTGCAGTCTCAAAGATGTCTCCTCTATGTGTCTCTAGGTAGTTGCTTTCATTTCACTGTCCTTTCACTTCTTATCCCTTTGGAGAACAGAACTTCCATTATCCACTTAGCTTGAGGCTCAGAATGCACTTGTCCTTAACACAAACAATTTTTTTATACGTCTCTACATAATGCCATAAAAATAATAATGAAAATTTTACACCATTAAACCTACTTTCAGAGGATGTCCTCAGAGCTCAATTCTCAAACAATAAAACCCAGCACAGTTAAGAGTTACCTTCAAAAGCTTTATTTGGTCTGTATATATATATGGGCCTATTACTAAAGTCCTGACAAAGGGCTTTGAGTAGCTGTCCATGGAATTCTGTCAAAACCTATTTTTTTCATATAAAATGACAACAGCAAAGAAAAATTACAACCACCTATACACTTTTTGCCTGTGCCCAGGTAGCTGTAGAATCACAGCAGATTTTGTCTTGCTCAAAACAAAGCCCAGGTGTAGTACTTGGAAGGTAGGAATCTCTGCTGGCTGTCTTTGCCTTCAGTCTCATTTCCTTTGGGGTCAGGTTTTACTTTTAGAGTCCACCATCACACACTGTGGAAAACTTTCCTCTCGGCTATTGCCAGGTGTACTGAGATGTTTCATGTTGTATTTGTTTGTAAATGGCTTGTTTTGTATCTTAAAGCAACTGATACCAGTCAAATTCTTGATCAGTCGGCAGTATAACTTGCTAAAATTAACTCTAATCACTTAAGCAGGTGTATTTGTCAGCATACACACTCGAAGGCATGTATATTTATGTGTGTAGCATGTCCCTGGTTACTGCACTGTGACTGGAGCACTTCTGCTGTAGCAGGGCTACTCAGACACACTGTTCTAGGGCGACGCAGCTGCTCCAAAGGGTGTTGCAGCCACCTCTTGTTCTCTTGGTCAGGCAGACTCTTATTTAGAGATGCAGTTATTCAGGCTTCAGTGCTTGCTGACTAAATCTTTGGTCATGCTGCGGTTGTGGATGGTTCTTCAGGAGCAAAACCTCAGCCCTGCTTAGTGAACCAGCACCTTTTCCACACCGTGTTTTCTCCTTGCTGGTATATGCAAGGCATTGGGCTCATCCCTTGTAAAGTGATCAAACCCAAGACCTGAACTAAGTATTTCATATCTTTCATGATTGTTCTGTGGTACCTGTCTGTTTTGCCCCAGCTTTAAACCTGAGGACTCTAGAATCTATGACTGTGGTGGTCCTTATCCAACCTTCTTCTGTTATTTATTCTCTCAAACAGCCTCAAGTTGTGCTAGGTGAGGTTTAAAATGGATATTAGGAAAAATTTCTTCACTGAAAGGGTTATCAAGCATTGGAAAAAGACTTCCTTGGGAAGTGGTTGAGCCACCATCTGTGGAGGTATTTAAAAGACGTGTAGATTGTAGGCACTTAGGGAGGTGGTTTAATGGTGGGCTTGGCAGTGTTGGGATAATGATTGGGCTCAATGATCTTAAAGGTCTTTTCCAACCTACATGATTCTACAATTTCGTGATTCTTTGTCTTCTGAATTCTCTCTCTCTTTGACTCTTGGAACATCTTCTCATCGAGGTCTTTCTTTGCATCATCTACTCCTGAAAGCCCAGTAGAAGTCCCTAGGGCACAAGAGAGCTTGTGTTGACGTGCTCAGCTGCTATCAGTCGTGAAGAGCAAGTTCAGAAAGAAATCTCCATACACTCCAGCAAGTCTGTGCTGGAGCAGACTCTGTACTGAATAAATCTCTTCTCAGATTTTAGTTGCCAGCTATGACTAGGCTAAGGATGTGAAAGAAATTTTTGAAAGAATGGTTAGAACAGCCAAAAATTGGTAAATTTTCATTCAGCTTGTGAAAAAGGAAACATCAAAGCCAAGGACACCCTGACAAAATCCTTCCAAAGCAGGGAGGCCCTATGTGTTTTCAAGAAATGATTTGCTGTAAAGGGTTTTTTTAATCTGCACAAAACATTCTCTCATTTATAGAAGGAATTGGGCTGTTTGAACTGCCTTCCCTATGTTTCCTCCCCCTTCTCTCCCCACCTCTACCTGAGGCTGAAATTCAGTATGGATATTTTCTGCTCAGGCAATTCAGGATTTTATGATGGAATCAGCATCACAGTAGTACTTCTAGTACAAAAGTAGCTTTCTGTACACAATGCACTTACAGTGACAGGAAGACAGAGGGATGAGTTATCACAAGGATTTGATGCTTCAACAATGCAATTTTATTTTTTATTATAAATACTGGTTTTGTTTCCTAGCCTTTAGGATGCATTTGTACGTGCACCAGCTGTTTGTTACATTCTTGATGGCTAGGCCTTGGCACGATTTGAGTGACAACTGCTATTATCTCATGATCTTCTGACTCCAAGATTTTAATGAAAGCAACAAACAAATAAAAACTGAGATTCAGCCATGGGAAATGGAAAAACAGCTCTTATCACTGCAGCATGCCAATCCCATGGGCATGATTGCAGCGTGCAGACTGTCAAGAGCTAGTTAGCTACAGATTGGAGCTCCAGATCATTCTGTGTCATTGACATCATTACTTGGAAATACTTGGAAAACCATATTGTTGCTGAAGGCATCTTCAGTAATCCCACATGTTCTTCTAAGCAATGCACTTCATGGTTTCAATTCTGCTGCATTCCTGACCTTTCTTCCCCTCCTGGAGGGATTGGATTAGATGCTAAATATATCAAACACTGTTAATTGTCCGAAACTTTAACACTACCATGACAGCAGACAAAACTTTAATGGCTCCAAACAGAAGCTTTTTTAAAGTTAAGCTTAAAGTGGAAAATGCATCTTGATAATTCCATACAGATTAGACCACCAGACTCATATAAATACTCCTAAATCAATGTTTCTGTTTGCAAACATGGTGCATAAAAAAACAAAATAAATGGAAGCAAATGAAGATAAATAATTCTGATAATTTATCTTCTATGCAAACAGTTCATCAGTGTGCTCTATATAACAACTTCCCGCAGATCGTGAGGTGTAGAATAGAATCTGCTTTACATAATCTTTTGCCTGCCTTGCCTGTAAACACTGTATCATGGTATTCATGATCTTTATTTTTACAAGGAAAGTTGTAGCTGAAACTCAAGGACAAATGAGTCATTTGACCTGCATCAGCAGTTCAGATTCATGGCCTTTACATTCTAAAAGTCTGCTTGTTTCAAAGCAAGAAACCAGTCTGAGATGACTAGTGAAGCAGGATATTTTCTGCTTAATTTCAGGCAGCTAATGCTTTGTTATGCCCTGAATATCTTCTTATCCAGTTGTAGCTCACCTCTGCTGGAAAAAGGGGAGCAGGGGGGAAGCAGGGGGGAAGGTTATTTCTGTTCAGGACCCAGCTCACATTTTTCAAGCCTGTCATTTTGCTCTCTGAGTCCACAATGCATTTTAAAGAAGTCAGTTATTTTACTAAAAAAGAAATTTTCACCTTTCCTTAGAGCTATCCTGCCCTCCGGCAGAAATGAAGGCCTGACACTGTCACAAAAAGACTGCTGCATTGTAAAAGAGGATGTCTTCTCTTCCATATGGGGAAGAGATCAAGTTCTCCCTCCCCCAGTCAAGCTGCAAAAGGAAAAAGGTGACAATCATCCTTGCTCACCTTGTCAGAGGGTATTCAGTCCTTTTCAGCTGACAAAACAGTAGGAGGAACCCCACTGAACAAAAGAAGGGGAATTACCTTCTCCTTTACTTCTGTCACACTTCCTGCCAGGTAGAGAGAATTTTCAGAGGAGCTGAGCATCCACAGCACTTGCTGGCTCCCTGTGTGTCCCAGGTCTCTTAAAAATTGTATCTTAATGTTTGCTTTTACTGGCTAGAAGGTGTAATAGCCTTCTCTGTTATTAGAATTCCAGGACAGTCTTGGATGCTCCTGCACGTTACTCAGAGGAGACCTGGGGACTGCCATACAAAGGGTGTGAAGAACTGTGCCTTACCTGCTCTTGAGCTGCAACAGGTTCATGAAAAGACAGGAATTATGGCTCTGCTCTTATTGAAAGAGGGTGGACAGAGGCATCCACTGTCTTACTAGATACCACCTCTACACAATAATCCAAACACTGACCCTGCAGAAGGACAGGTGATAAATACCTTTCCTTAAGGAAAGGATACAGGGAGAAGATCAGGCAAACACAGAGAAATAAGTATTTTTTGATTAAATCTTCACTGAATCTTCAAACTAGGTTGGCCAAGACACAGAGATCTGTTGTAGGAGTAGGAGGCAGAATTGCTTATGGAATTTTTTCTGTTGTTCCTCCCACCTTTTCCATAGAACTGCTCTCCAGCTGCGCTCCCACTGGAATACTTGACAGGAGGGAAAGTAAACTTTGGCACTACTATGTTCAAAATGTAATGGAAGGTGTCTATCAAAGCATCTCAGCTCACAGGGATAGCAGGGGATCACCAGCCTGGAACTGACACCAAGGACAAGAACACTTCATTATTTGCTGGAGACATGATCCTTAATTAGCTGGCTCTCAGATGCCAGTTGTGTGCACACATCCTCTCAGGAGTGAGACATGAGATAGAACACCTTGAGAAAGCTGGGTGTTGACAGCTGTGTAAGATGCACTAGCAGAAAGTGTGCTACAAACCAAGCCTCTTCTTCATAACCACAGAAAAATTGAAATAACCACCATTAAACCAAAGCTCTTGAAACATCTTCTAAGGGCAAATAACCTCTTAACAAGCACACAAGAGAACTGCAGTTCCAAAAACCACACACATCTAAAACTGGTTTTACCTCTATAGGGAAAGGTAGAAAGATAGAGTTTAGATTGAGATCTGTTTTGCATTTACAAGACAAAGAAACTAGTCTGGTGGTAGTGGTGTGATGTTTTAGATCAAGGTCTGACTTGTCAAGTCAGGATTTACCCACAAATGGCAGGAGAAAGTCTATTGTATAAAGTGAGTGGTTGAGTAACCAAATCTAATGTGTTTTGGCCAGCAGGGCTGGAAGAATACTGAAAATTATCACTGACTCAGTGATCACAAAACACACACACATGAGATATGCAAAAATTGGTTGCTCGTGCCATGGCCCAACCCATACACGCTGCTAAGAGGGGTACAGATACTACTCAGCTGTGTTCCCACAGAAGCTTTATTAAGTATGTAGATACAGGAGTCACCATTCGTTTGTAAGCAGAAGCGTCAGGTCTTTTCCATGGCCATTTCCTCCTTTGGCATAAGTTCTAGAGAACTGGGAGGAGTTGCTCTGTTGCAACAAGCGATACATACCTTGTGTTTCCAGGTCACTTTTTAGTGGAAATATCAGCATTTGCTTTGTACGTTCCTTTTTACAATTTCAACTGATGACTGTAATGAGAGGAGCTTTAACCATTCAACAGAGATCCATTTTACTGCAACAGTGTCTCTACCTAGTTCTCTAGGTACATAATAGGACTCTGGAATCAGAAGAGCTAAATGACTTGATCTGAGCTCTTCTCTGTTCCAGCCTGGGCAGAGGAAGCCAAACCAAGATTTTATGCTGCAGTCTGGATAACAACCTGTTTTAGTTTGACTTGGGTCACATAGAGGGGATTTTTTTATATCTTTGCCCCAGCAACCTTCAGAACAACATAGACCAGTGTGATTCTGAAGTCAAAGATAAAAAATGAATTTTGAGCTTTTATCTAGTATAGAATACAGGAGGTGTGGAACATATGGACAACACTCTAGGTCAACTCCTTACCAGCCCAAATAGTCCCATAACCTTACAATAATAAAATTATTGTTATAATTAAGGGCTAATTTAAGGAATATACAGTATATACAGGCATTAAAACTAGACAGAAGATACTAGGGGAACAAAATAAAGGAAAATTAGGACAGAGCTAGGATGAGGCTCCCAAGCTCTTTCCTGAGAACACACTGAAAGTGTTCTTTTTCCTCTGATAGCTTGAGTAGCAAATGCCATTCAGAGCCTACCTAGATTTCTCTTGACAACCTCTCCCCAGGGATTCTTATCTCTAGCACAAGGTTAGAGAAATTCTACCTTGCTCCCCACAAAATCTGTAGCATCTTATAAAGGAAGCTCATAGCAGCTGATGGGCCCGTCTCCCTGCTTAGCAGGAGTCAGTAATGCCCTCTGTTCCCATGGATGTGGGAATTTGTCAAAAGCAGTTGTCTTAGCTACATGAATGGATCTCAGAAGAGTGCTTTCTGTGTCACCAGAGCAAGCCAAATTCAGTCCTCAGGCCAGTCTACTTCAATTCAGGTATCAGCTGAGACCAACTAATGTCTGTACCTAAATTTTCATCCTCGAGACCAGGAAAGCTGATATCTAGAAGGATTTTGCTCAGGCTGTCATTCATGGTGTCCAGGATAAGGCCCTCCATGAGTGACCGGTTTTCAGTAGAGCCAGAGGCTGCCAGTTCAACAGATGATTGCTTAGCAGACTCACGAACAAACGCTGGAGAGCTCGTGAGGGGGACATGAACCATGTCACTGGATTCTGTATTGAGCAGTTCCTGAGGAGAATCAAAGAGCGGGTTTTTAAGGGGTGTGCTGTTAAAGGCCAGCAAGTCCTGGCTGTCCTGGAGGGGTGTGAATGGCAACTGAAGGGTTTTCACTGGACTGAAGTCCAGCTCATGACTTCCCTTGGCTAAGGAAGCAGACTTCCAGGTGTCAAGGCCCTCTAGTGAGTGGGTAGTAGTGGCTGAGACTTTACTGGGAGTGGAAGAAACCGGCAATTTGCTGAACAGCTCCTTGACTGGTGTTTTAAAGGCTCCCTCTTCTTCCTGTGAGCAGCTGAGCTGTGATGCATTTTCAAGAGGCTGGCTTTCCAGCGGGAGGGAATGGTCTGCCCCTAAACGGAAAGGGTCAAAGCTGTTGCTTTCTGGCAAAACAAGGACAGGCTCTTCTGAGCAAGGCAGTGCCAGGCGTTGTTTCCTTCTGGATCTGCCCATTTCCCTCCTTTCCCGCCTCTTTATAACTAATGAGTCAGAAACAGCCTTAGGTGGGGACTTCAGCATGGTGAATTGTTTCCTCTCCTTTGTGGATGAGTCTGGGAGGAACAAGCCTGGCTCTTCCTTTACTGTTATAGTTGAGGCAAATGGGGACAGCCAGTCATCCAGTTGAGAGCCCTCTTCCTCCTTTATACAGACATCCTCAGGGAAAGAAGCCAATTCCTCACCAGGCCGGGAGCTGTTCTCCTTTAGGGAATGGGTCGGGGAAAATAAGCCTTCATCACACTGACTCTCTTCCTTGATAGCAGCCATGGGTAAAGAGGATGACTCTTCTGTAGACAGTGACATCTACAAAGAAACACAAGTGACCTGCAGTCAGTAAACAGGGATCTAACCCACCCAAAATCCAAACAGCAATGTAAAGAATAAAAGAAAGATTGGCACTTTAGGTCAGCAGATGAGGTAAGAGAAGGATCTTCAGAAAACAGTAACTGTAACAACACAGAGATTGACCTCAGTAAAGCTGATAGAAAGAAGCCTACAGATCACATGAGAAGGATTTTAACTAAGTTACAAAGTCATACTCTTCAGAGCACTTCTCCTATAAAGAACTTCCAAGAGCACAGGCAGAAAGAGAGCTCAGTATTTCTGGGAAAAATGTAACCGCTTTGATTTCTTCTTACACTGCCTGTATGTGAACAACAAAATGAATGAGGACAACTTTTCCAGAAACCAAGAAAAAGGAAATGAAAAAAGGGGGCTATCAAAAGAAAAAGAGCACAGGAGAAAGACAAATCATAGCAGGAGAGAACATAAAGCAGCAGGCACAAAGGAAAATAGGATTATGGTTAGACTGAATAAGCTAAAGCTTTACAATGCCTAAGCATACAAGAGTAGTCAGTGAGATGTCAAGAGAAAAACCTGTTTAATAGCTGTTTTTCTTGAGCCCAGAATAACCGGGAACTTCAGAGAATTAGCAAACAGCAGACATGGAAAACTTCTGGGAAGAAACTACATGAAATAAATACTCTTTCAGAAGAAAGACTTTATGTTACATGTGTCTAGAACTATCAAAAACATGAATGTTTTAGGATCAGAACAAAGACATTTCTCCCATTGTTCTTTCTTTGCATCCAAGCAGTAGAGAAAAATTGTCTTGACCAATCCATAAGCCCCTTTCTCTCATGAATTATAGATACGCCCTTATAGCAAACAAACTAGAAGGTAATAGTCAGCTTAAAGACAGTAAAGGATAGCAAGGATTATCATTGTCTAGTTCCTTATTATGAACTTGGAGTTTTAGAGCACCTAGATGCACAAAGGAACCACAAGAACAGGTCCACTGAAGGTAAAGAGATATAGAAAATAAAACTAAAACAAAAAATCCCCCAAAAATCCAAAGAAACAAAAAAAACTCCAAAACTAGACTCACCCTCCCTACCCACAACAACCCTCCTCAAAAAAACCCAAACAAAACAAACAAAATAACCCAAACCAAAAAACCTCCCAAAGAACCCCCACAAAATTAGAAACAGAGAGAAAGCCACAGAGAAACCTTCTCAAAAAAGAAAGGAAGAAACCAACCTTTGGAGCGATGCGTACACGCTTATTGCTCTGCAAAGTCTCTGAGCTGTTAAGGGGTGCTCCCTGTGCCATGGATAGAGGAACCTTCATAGAAGGCTGCAAGACAAGAGGCTGACTCAAAGGAAACTGGATCGGAACCAGGTAGGAGTTGACACGAGGAAGCAAAGGCTTCATCTTTCGGCCTAGAAGGGAAAAGAAGGGACTCACGCTTGTTCTTTACTACAACCTCTTGAAACCCCTGGCATCTAACTGAAAGTCCTTCTAAACACACCAAAATAAACATTCCATCAGATGGGCTCACCTGCCTTCTCTGCTAATTTTGAAGACAGAAATATCTAGCCAGAAGGCCTTATGAACAAGAAAAAAGTCCTTCATAATGATCCTAGCCCTCAAGTTGGAGCTCTCCCTCCATTTGAATACCAATTCCTCATCATCTCCACATCACCTCCTCTCTCACACACAACAATACTGCCTTCAATCTCAAACCTGACAGTAGGGAGCATAAAAGCTGGCAAACTTGGATAACAGATTCAACTTGCATTCCTAAAGGAATCTGGGAGAGTACCCCAGCTTTATGGAATTGATTGCCTTTGGCCTAGGCTGATGTAGATACTTACGTGAATTCTGGGGTTCAGTTTTGCTTCCCACGTTCTTCAGGGAGTCTGGAAGACGACTCTTTGGTTGCTGCAGTAATTGTGAAATAAGTAAGAGGAGAAGGAGAAAAGAAAGAGATTAAAAGAGAAGAATCCACATTTACTCTTCTGCTTCACTCAGAACTGTGAAACCAGAAGTCTGGGCTGTGCTAATGCAGAGAGAGCAGCTGTTAGCACCCAGCACTTATGCCAGCCCTAGGTCTCTGCCACTTGCTGTTTTGCAGCCATGCCATCCCAAAGCCAGTTGCCAACCCAAGGCTGTGTAGAAAAAGACATGACTTGACAGATCTGCTCGAGCTGCAGCCTCTACTGCAGAAGTGACCTGGTTTTGGCATTCTCAGTGCCTGAGGAACAGTGAATAGGATGGCTTTATTGTATATTGGATCTCTGTACAAACCATAGACCAGGTAGATGTTCAAATAGAATAGTAGAAGCAACAGAAGAATCAGAATTCTGAGCAGATGGAAAGAAGGCCAGAGTTGTAGCTGTGACAGAAAAGTTTCACCAGATGCTTGCAAATCCATCACTGTTAAAACTGCTGAATGCAAAAGTGACAGCAAACAGGTTCATCCTTCTGAAAGTCACAATGCAGCTGGGTTCCAAAATGAAAAGGCAGCACAGTGAAATCCTATTCTCTCTGGATCTGTGAGCCCCAGAACAGATTGGGACTCCTGCCATGGAGACGATCGTTTTGCCAGAAATCTGTTTGGGCTGGTTCTCTGAAGCCTATTGGTGTCCATTGCAGCCTACTTCAGCAGTAGACTTCCAAGCTGCTCAGAGCTGTACAACTCTGCCAGCTAGAGAGAGAGCATACCATCTGAAGGCAGTTGAGCTTTGGCTTGATCCCTTTCCCCGGAAAGGGTGTGCATGGAGCTCTATGACTAGGTACAGGAGTGACCCAGTCCCCCTCCCCAAGCCTCTTGTCCTTTCCTTCAGTGACTGGCAAGAAGAGAATGGAAGATCAAGCCCCAACCCAGAGGGTAATTCTTACTGATTCAGAGCACTCAGGCGATGTTGGTGACCCCAAGTCCAGCGGCTGGTGGCAGAAGGCATTGAGAAGGAAAAAAATTAAAATGACATTATCAACCAAAGAGGGGGACAAATGGGACATTTTAAACTTGTACAAGCTGAGTGAACAAAAGTCAATCTGCCCTCCCAGAAGAAAACACAAAGTAGTGTAAACACACCTATACCAGACTCACAAACTCTATTTCCCCCTCAAAATGACACTTCCTAAAACACTTAGTTGGGATAGGACAATTCCATCCTATGGAATCAAACAGCATGTTGAAGCCAACCTGGTTGGCTTCAGTGAAAAGCTTCTCATTAGGAATTTACATCAGGCCCATGGAAAGAAGTTGGAACAAGCTGGCTATTACATTTGATACAGCACCTGAAGAATGAACACATTCCACAGAAGCTCCAGGTCAAAAGCACAGCCACAGCACCTTTTCTTTCAAATGCGGAGCTTGTCTATTTGTCAAAAAAAGTGACTGAATACAGCTTCTACAAAAAGGCTTATGTCAAAGCAGCTTAACTTTACAGTTAAAATAAGCATCTGGCTAGTGCGGCATTTAGAAACTGGGTAATCTGTCCTATTTTTTTTGCATGAGGCAACTCACCTTAAATACCTGGTCCAATGTTAGGCAACGATTTGCATCAGGGTGAATAGTCCAGAATGAGATTTTACCATTAGCGGATGTCTCACGGACAAACATATCGTGAAGGGACAGGTTGTGCCGAATGGAGTTCTGGGGAGAAAGGAGTGAGGGGAGGTTGAAAAGCAGTAATTTTGTTATCAGCACAGCAAGGCCTACCTCAAACATGACTGCTCTAGCAGAGGGACTACATTCCAAAGCGTAGACAACACCAAACCTTCATATCCACAGCATACCCAGCCAGCCTTGTCATCAGTCTCTTATTCTATTTACTTGTGATATCCCTGTTCTTACTCCAGGGATCAAACATACCATCATCTTGCCCAAGTGGAATGAGACAAGGGATACAAAGAGTGGAAGAGTGAACATCTGGAATGAGAGGGTATTTGGGGTGGGATGTTTAAATGAATTTCCATCTTGCTCTGCAGGCTGGGGAACAACTTTTCATTTTGATCCAGAAGGCTTCTAACATCACCCTGTGGCCCACAGCAACTTGAGAGCCTGCTTGTTACCTTCCAACCTGGCTTAGCTATATGTTTAAAGTAAGGGAAATGATCCTCAATCCAGGTATAGATGTCCTTCAGAGTCATTCGCTTCTTCTCAGTGCTGTTGATGGCAAACTGGATCATGGCCATGTAGGAGTAAGGAGGTCGTTCTGACACGGAATCCTGCCATGACGAGGAGGCAGTAGCAGTAGGAACAGCGGCAGCAGCTTCTTCTTCAGTCTGAGAGACAGAAGGAGCATTAAATTTGACAAGAAGGCTCATGGAACATCCCTGGATCCTCCAGGTTCTGCTATTCAAATCAGTAAAGGCCAGACTCAGGTTACATAGAGATAGTCATGTCTAATTCTTGCAAGTATTCTGATCCACATAGATTACTTGCTTATCAAAAGTTTTAGCACATGCTCTTGTCTTGTCCTACTTACCTTGATTCTTTCCTGCACAGGCATCTGGTTCTCTTTCTCTGTGTCTTGCTTCACAGAAGAGGGATTTAGCCCATCAGATCTCATTTTCCCCAGCCACTGGATGTTAGTGAGACTATTGTCCAACACAGAGCTCATTGTCTCGCCACTGCCTATTGGGATAACAAGCCAATATTACAGAATCACAGAATCATTTAGGTTAAAAAAGACCTCCAAGATCACCAGGTCCTACCTTTGACCAAACACCACCCTGGCAGCTAGACCATAGCACTAAGTGCTGCACCCAGTTATTTCTTGAACACCTCCAGGGATGGTGACTCTACCACTTCCCTGGAGAGCCCATTCCAATGCTTGATTATCCTTTTAGGGAAGGAAATGCTTGATTATCCTTTTAGGGAAGGAATTCTTCATGATGTCCAAACTGAACCTCCCCTGGCACAGCTTGAGACTATCCCTTCTTGTCCTGTCACTGGTTGCCTAGGAGGAGAGACCAACCCCCCCTTGGCTACACCGTCCTTTCAAGTAGTTGTAGGGAGTGATAAGGTTTCCCCTGAGCTTTCTCTTCTCCAGCCTGAAAAACCCCAGTTCCCTCAAGCGCTCCTAATAGGACTTATTGTCTGGACTCTTCACCAGCTTTGTTGTCCTTCTCTGGACACAGTCCAGCACCCCATCAATCCAGTCTGTCCACATCCCTCTGTAGACCCTTCCTGCCCTCCAGCAGATCAACACTCCTACCCAGCTTAGTGTCATCTGTGAACTTACTAAGGGTGCCCTTGATCCCCTCATCCAGATCATTGATACAGATAAAAAAACAGGACTGGGCCCAACACTGATCCCTGGGGAACCCCACTAGTGACTGGTTGCCAGCTGGATGTAGCATCATTCACCAGCACCCTCTGGGCCCAGCCATCCAGACAATTTTTAACCCAGTGAACAGTGCACCTGTCCAAGCCATGGGCTTCCAGCTTCTCCAGAAGAATGCTGTGGGAGACAGTATCAAAGGTTTTACTGAACTCCAGGTAGACTACATCCACAGCCTTTCTTTCATCATAGCTCTGTTTACTTATAAGTAACCGTTTGAACGCTTCATCTCAACTGTCAAAAGGAAGTCAGACTTCTAAAAGATCATATTACAATGGAAGGAATTAATCTTGAATTCCTGATTTCACGTGAAGTTGCCCAATTTCTGAAAAGAGCTGCAGCCTTAGAAACAAACACTGAAACCAGACTACTGCTCTCAATCAAAACAGGACAAAGTTGATCTAGTGCTTCAAGAATATCTTTAGCTAAAGGATGAATTTAGCAAGCAAAGGCCAAGGATGGTGATGACAGACTAACTGAAAGATGTAGCACAAGTCCCAAGTCAGAAGCTCAGATGTCTTCCACCAAAAATATAAGCACTACGATCCTTCAGATTTCACTACATATGCAAAGCTATGTGGATTATTAGAGTCAGACCTATAGACTATTTTGTAGTTAACAAAATATTATTCATGACTGCATACCAAGACCCAAGCACTACACTCCCAGGCCCACTTTACATATCTTTGTCTGTTAGGACAGAAAAAAAGCAAACCCAAAAAAACTACATACTGTTGCTCTCCTGTTCCTGTCCGACTGCAGAATCAACTCCTGAATGCCAGAGTGCTGTCCTGTCTGCAAGAACAGGTGTCTGTGTAGCATTCTTCTCTCTTTCTTGACCATCTGCAGTCTTGACTGCTGCACTGGCTTTCTTCTCTGATGGGAGATGCTGCAATGGTGCTGGACCTGTTGAACGGGAGGTGCCCCCACTGCTAATGAGAATGAACTTGTTAGGTCCATTGTTGCCACATTCTTTTCCTTTTGCCGTCAATGCCTCTATAATGCTCTGGATATCAGCATTTGCAGGGATGGCCACCACTTGTGTGTTGGGCATGGTAGGATGGTCAATTATCTTTATCCCTGCTGGGAACTTCTGCAGGCCACAGTCCCTTTTGTCTCTGGGTTGTCTGTTGTGTTGGTCATCCTGGCTGTGCTCCTGCTTAGGAGTCTTTTCATCCTGACCTCTGTTCTCATCTCTTGTCGAAGTGCTGGATTCCTCCTTCTGTGGCAGGGTCAGTTTCCGTCTTTTGAGAATTAAGGGCCTGCGAGGGCTGGTCCTCATTATTGATCTATACTGTCACTCTCCATTGAAAGGGAGAGGAACAAATCCTGCAAAACAAAAGATACAACATAAAGAGCGCAGCAAATCACCACAGGCCTCCCACAGAGCACACATTCTCAGCAGTTGATACAAAGCCAAAAACACAAAAGGAAAATAAAATTGGAAGTGTTTAATAAGGCTGACAAGGCTACTGAAAAATCATACTGTACCTCCTTTACCCACACCTTGTGCAAAGAGGACAGGAGATATATTTGCAGGGTAGACAATTTGCATCACAGAATACATAATAATGAGGAAAATGTGTATATGTGCTTTACAGAAAGACTTAGCTATAATATGATTTCACCAGCATCAGCCAGCACGCAGGACTGGAGAGAAAGTAGAACATAGAAATAGCAGTCCTAATTCTTATGGCTGATTGCTATAAACAGCAGATTACACAACCTGAGTGAAAAGGGAATTCACAGATGGTTTAAGATCTGGGAAGAAGAGATTATCACAAACACTACAAAAGCACAAAATAAATGGAACACAAGTTAGGTACTTTAAAATAAATGTAAAGTAAATGCTCTGGTCATTTCTTCTGTAGATTTGTCAAGAATCAGACAAATTCATCATTGGGCAGCATACAATTTAAATGTCACACTTTTGGACAACAGGTGATTTAGACTATAAATCAGGAAGCAGAGGAAATAAAATTCATAGGTACTGCTCCCAGGGTCAGATGCAGCAAAAATACTGCTTGTAATGCCATCAAGAACTTGTCAGAACCTGTGCCTTTCAGCAAGCTACAACAGAACGAGAACCCACAAATTGTACTTCACATTATCATTAGGGATGCCCGGCAGAATAGAAACAACAAATAATAAAATAATTTAAAAAAAAGAGGCCTTTTACCCCTCTAGTTTGGACTAAGCAAAGGAGAAGATGCTCCGTGCGCTGACAGAGCGGCGGGCAGGGCACCCCCGGCGGCGGGAGCGCCCCACGCCCCCCGGACACGCATGGCCCTCTGGGGTGTGCCCACCCCCGGGGCACATCCCGCTGCCAGGCAGGGCCCTCCCTCCATCCCCCGGGGGCCGCGCTCCCCGCAGGGCCCCACCGTCCCCCGGCCCGGCCGGGCCCTGCAGGCCCCGCGCCTGGCCTGGCCTGGCCTCGGCGCTTCCCTCTCCCGGCCGCCCTACGGCCTTAGCGCGGCCCTGCGGGGCTTGCGGCCCTTGA
>JAWWMP010000001.1:28944554-28989179 GCA_035047865.1 Dendrocincla tyrannina | reverse complement strand
ATCCCGATCCCGATCCCGATCCCGATCCCGATCCCGATCCCGATCCCGATCCCGATCCCGATCCCGATCCCGATCCCGATCCCCATCGCTCCTCCCGCCCCGCCCCGGGAGAGCCGCCCCCGCCCGGGCCAGTCCGCCCGCCGTGCGGTCCCCGGGAGTCCTGCTGTGTGCGCTGCCCCCGGGGAAGGGCCGCGGGGTCCCGCCGTTTAACGCGCGCCCCGGCCCTACCGGGCTGCGGGGCCCGCAGGACGCCCCGAGAGGAGGCTGCGCCCCCGGTAAGCTGTCAGGCTGTGGCGTTCGTAAGCGTTTCTCCTGAAATATTCTTCCTGGTGTTCCTGTTCCGAGCCGCCCTGTGGCGATTGGGGCCGGCTGCACAAGAGCCTGCAGTGTGCCCAGGCGGCCAAGAAGGCCAGAGGCATCCTGGTCTGTACCAAAAATAGAGAGTGTGCCCAGCAGGACCAGGGCAGGGGTTGTCCCTCTGTCCTCAGCACTGGTGAGGCCACACCTCAATTACTGCGTCCAGTTCTGGGCCTCTCAGTTCAGGAAGGACACTGAGGGGCTGGAGCTGGTCCAGAGAAGGGCAGCGAGGCTGGTGAAGGGTCTGGAGCACCGCAGTTAAGAGGAGCCGCTGAGGGAGCTGGGGCTGTTTATCTTGGAGAAGAGGGGGCTCGGGGGTGACCTCATCACTCCCTACAATTACCTGAAAGGAGGGTGTAGCCAGGTGGGCGTTGGTCTCCTCTCCCAAGTAACAAGTGACAGGACAAGAGGACATAAGTCTTAAACCGTGCAGGGAAGGTTTAGGTTGGACATTAGGAAAAATTTCTTCACAGAAAAGCTGATTAGATATTGGAATGGGCTGCCCAGGGAGGTGGTGGAGTCACTGTCACTGAAGGTGCTCAAGGAAAGATTGGATGTGGCACTGAGTGCATGGTCTGGTTGCCAGATTGGTGTTTGGTCTTAGGGCGGACTCAATGATGTCAGAAATCTTTTCCAACCAAATTGATTCTGTGATATGTTTTTCAATGAAAAATTATATTCCATGCTTCTTCAATTCAAATTTATTAATTAGGTAAAAAAATCAAGCATGCAACAATTCAGAATACAGGAGGGGATACAAGTCTGTTCTGTTAAAAAAAACCCAAAACAACAAAAACCAACCAACCAACCAAACAAAAAAATAAAAAAAAAGACTACAAACTTAAAAATTCCTGAAATTAAAAAGTAATTAAAAAGGCAGTTAGCAGCTAAAAAGGGAAAGATTTCTCGTTACCTTGGCCGTACATTATCTTATTGGCATTACAAACCAGATTAAATTGAAAAAAGAAAACAAGTTTTTCTGATTTTTTTTGACAGCTGGCTTGATATAGCTGGATCAGTAGATCAACAGCTTCCATTCCTGCTGTGCCTTTCTAGATATACATGAAAATCTACAGAAGGTTCAAAAACTACTAGTAGGGAAAAGTCTGCCTATAGACTTATATGCCCTACTGTTGCATAAGTGTTTTGCTTTTGTTAAAAACTAGATCTGAGGTTTCCAAACAAGTCTGTCTTCAAACCCATTTATTTATCTTCTACAGATTCAAGAGCACTTTAGCGTCTCCTCAGGGTGCTTCCCTCTTTCTCCAACTGGCTCCAGCAAGCATCATGAGGTTCCTAAGTGGTTTTACCACACCTTTTGATGCCTCCAAAGAAGAAATGCACCCACAAGGCCAGGAAGGCAGAGCTGGTGTTCCTTGAGAGGCCGCAGGCGGGACCCATCCATTGCTATGAAACTCCTCAGCCTTTGGCCCAGAATCCCAGACGTGTGCCTACAAAACCTGTAGACAGGAATACCTCTGCTGCCTGGGTTGGTATAGATTATCCTTCCCCCTGCATCCCACAGCAACAGGTCTCAAGTTTTTCTGGTATGTCTCAATAGAAACTTATCTGTTCTGGTTACTGAAAATTAGTAGCCCAGACCTGAGTTTATTGTAGCAGCCTAAAACATAAATAAGTGCTTATGAGTTACTTCACAGTCTAACAACAACCACTAAGGGCTTGGTTACTTGAAGGTGTAAAACTGGGAGTACTGATTAATATGACTATTTCTTGAAAAATATAATTCTCATCAGGAAGTTGCTATTTTCTATGACAACTGAAAACCCTGTGCATAATAAAACAAACAGGTGCTGCAATGACAGGCTGTTCCTATGTAACAGTAGTCATCACCTAGGGGAGCTCTGTTTAAGCATTATTGCTTCTTGACTCTGCTCTTCACAAGGCAAACTCAAGAAATGTGTTTCAAACATGCATGAGACATTCCTTTGTTCCTGGTGACCTGGAGTTATTTTTGTGATGTCTTGACCTTGAAGTAGAACATGTTCAATCTTTTTCTTTCTGACATTATTTTTTTTTTGTATATGCTTGAGGCAGTTAGCTCTGTAGCTTCTGAAATGCTAAGTAAAATAACTGCTGTGAATAAGGATTCTTTTTGTTTGAAAGAGATAGAAATATCCACACTGGTAGATCCTTGATTCCAAACATACAATCATTTTAAAATTTGTTTGAAGCTACCAGTGCTGAAACTGTCAGATATTTTTCAGTTTGAAAACTGTGGTAGGTTTGTAACTTCTGAAGGCATCCTCTGTCTCTCAACTTTTTTCAGTGACAAATGATTTTCTGCTCTTCTTTTCTTGGTGCTGAGTTTTTCATACCTTCTCAACTGCTAGGCTCCTGCACTGGTAAAACCTACCCTACACGTTCTCTGAAGCCAGGAAGTCATATCCTCAAAGTCAGCGACTGGCTTGTGTTAAGCATGTGTCAGGATACAATTATCATGGAATCACTTCTCTTTTCCTGCACAAAGGCTTTGCGTTCAAGCAGTTCAGTTTTGCAGCGGGCAGTTGCTATCCTTAATTAAACTGCACTTAGTTTTTTGAGGAGTTACTATGTAGTAACTTAGGAATGCTAGAGGAGATTGTAGTTACTGTAGCAAGAACGCAGTTTGGTGTCTCATGGAGAAAACCAAATTGCACTCTGAAACAGAATCTGACTCTTTTTTGTTGATAATCAGGAAGATAAAGAACACTGTTTAAAAAGCATTTCCAGGGTTTGAGTAAGAGTCCAGAATCTTTCAAAGAAATGTGGATTGTTAAGTTTGGACCACCCCCTATAGAAAGCTGATTTTAGAACTGGATTTTGGGTGATCTGCTACTTCAGAATGCAGAGATTAACTGTGTTTTGAAGCAAAGATGTTTTGGGAGGAAATTGTGAATGCTGTATTAATATAATCTAAGAAGACTGAGCTAAGTGGGCACCCTTTAATCATTTTGTATTGCTCTCTCAGTTCAACCTCTACTTGTTCAGGGCAACTGAGGATTTCGTTCATTGAATCTATTTGGAGTTATGCCAAGACCCAGAAAGAAAAAGGATCCATTTCTGAACTGTTTTAAGTGTGTGGGGATTACAGGAGTAGACACTAGTTAGATTTCCTTTAAAACCCAAATCTTGACCTCTTTCTAAGTTGCCAGAGAACAGTTCAATTGCACCCCAAAGACTTTTCAGAGGAGAATGGTAAAAACGTGATGTTCATGAGGCATTTCCTGCGTAGCAGATTTCTTAGTGACTCACTTTCTTTGCAGCTGACCAGATTACTCACTCAGTGAACACACTGAAAAAGGGACAGGTGAGGAAGTAGATTCAGGAGAAAGTGGTTGGGTTTCTATCTTATTATTATGACTTTTCTTACAGGTGTGCCCACAATTTGAAACAACTGAGTCAGTGGTGTTGAAAGCGTGCCAGAAGAGGCATCGTGGTCCTCACAAACCCCAGAATCATGATGCCAGCCACAGTTCGCTTCATGCAGGAGGGGCTTGTCGAAGAGCTAGTGCCTGCAGATTTCCTCCTTTAACTTTTGAGACTCCGGAAGGACATGCAGGCCACCCCTTACATCATCCAAATCCCTCAAGGAAGGACACACAGTGCCCTCACAGCCAGCCCAAGAAAGGGACAGCAGCAAACTCCAACACCCAAGTGAAGGGTCCAGAGGACTGTAGAGACCCTGCTCTCCAGCCCGTGGAGCAAGAAGTCTTTAGTCCAACAGATGCAGAGGCTCCACAGGTGCCTTCTCCAAGGAACAGGAGATGCAGCAACACTCTGTTGCAAAGTAGTAATGCCTGTCATACAGAGGAAGAGCCGGCACTGGGTATGGATGCCTGTGGGAGAGGGGAGTCGGCAGCAGTGCTGGTTACAGATACTCCCGAGCACGAGTATGGCATAAAGGTCACCTGGAGACGGCGGCCTCGCCTAATGAAGCACCTGCGGGAGCAAGGGAAGCTGAGCGCTGCCGACATCCTGGTGAAGGCAACCCTCGGGCTCTCGAAGAGACAGCCCAGCGCCTGACCCGGCGGGAGCGCGGGACACGCCCGAGCACACGATGTCACTGCGGGGGCTGCAGAGGGGACACGATTTCACCCAAGGCCCCGTGTGCGGCTGGCCGGGGCGGGCGGGGAGGGGGAGCGCCTTGGTGATGGGGATCTGCTGGGCCGGGTTTGCCTGGGGAGCCGCGTCCCTGCCCCGGGGGGAGTCTGTGGGCAGGGGTCTGTGATGGAGAGGGTCTGCGGGAAGGGTGCTGTGGATGGGGGGGGGTGTCTGCGGGGAGCGCTCCGGGCCGGGGCGGCTCCCCCGACTGCAGCGGGACGCGGCCGGCCATGGCTCCTCCGCGCGTGCGCCGCGCGGCGGCCAATCGGCGGGCGGCGTGCTCGCGGCGCCGGCCAATGGCGGCGCGGCTCAGTGCGGCGCGCCGTTGCTAAGGGCAGCGGCGGGCGGGGGCGCATAGCAACGGCGGGGCCGCGATGGAGGGAGCGGGCGGAGCGGGGCGTCCCGCCGGACACAGGTGAGGGGACAGGGGACAGCGGCACCGAAGCCTCCGGGGCTGCCTCGGCCTCGCATGGCCGCAGCACCAGCGAGCGGCCGGAGCCGCAGGGCGGCGGCCACGCGGGTCGGCGCTGCGCCGGTAACACCCGCGGGCGCCGTGCTGCTGGTGTGTGTGTTGTGTGTGCTTCGCTCTTCAACCCTGTCTGCTGTGCACCTTGTAAATAATTGTAGATTAAATCGGCTTTGTGGCGTCTCGGTCCGCTCTGGGTTTCTGTGAAGCGTTTTGGCGGTGGTATCGAGCCATGCTGGTCCTCATGGGGCTCTGGGGGTGACATAATCTGTGTGCCTTTGCAAGGGAAAAAAGGAGTATTGGTTGATTGTAATAGGTTGATTACATCAACATTGGTTGATGTAATAGGAAAAGCAGCTGTGAACTGCGGAGAAGAGATTTTTGGGAAGGTTTCGTGAGTCTGTGGCACTTGAGTAGCTCAAAACTGAAATTATTTGGAATTAAATGTGAGTTTACAGGCGGATAGGGAAAATGGGTTTTGACAAAATTAGTTTGATTGCAAAAAAAAGAAACACACAGGAAAACCTGTCTCTTGTGCCTCTGAAGTTTGGATATGGAGAAGTAAAACAAGGAGAGAAACCTAAACTTCTAGTAGTTTAATTACAGTGAACACAGTGTAGAAGAGAAACAGTATTTAATACATACATTATTACATTTTGCAATTTTAGTTGAGGGTGAAAAACAGCAAAAGAGTTAGAAAAGGTCCTGTGACTGCATGGGTCCACCAAATATGCTATGAAAGGGTAGAAAATTAGTTCTTTATGCAGACTTTAGAGGCTGAGGGTTTTGTACCAGTTCTGGAAACATTGTTTGAAAACCTGATGACCAGATATATGTAAATTTTCTTGCATAGACATGTTGAAGTTTGGCAGAGTTGAAGCTACAGGAAATAATGATGCTTTTCTGATAACAATTCTACTGGCATGATTTCTTTCTGCTAAGAAATTTGTTTTGTGTACTTTTATGGGTGCACCACAGAAATAGCCTAGCAATAATGGCATGTGACAGCTGCTTCCCTCCCACCCCAGATGATTAAAAAACCAACCCATTTTTTAGCTTTCTCCATGGTTAAGGTAACAGAACTAGAATACATGAACTTAAATAAAAGTGCACAGTTTTAAAATAGATCCTTAAGGCTTGTTATGTTTGGGGGTCTGACCTTTTGAACTTAGAATATTCATTGGCATTGTAATGAATTGCAGAAATACAAAAATCTATCTTTAGGAAGGATCTTCTCTTTCTGAGATGCAAGTAGTGAAATTATTCCTAAATCACTAATTTAGTTACTAGAACTCTTTGTTTGGTAAAATAATTGTCAGTTTTCCAAACTGAGTTTTATAGAAAAAGTAAATGTGATACAGAATAAATGACAGTTCGTACAGTGAAGATATTACATGGAAAGCTTCAAAGGCTGTACATGAGAACTGATTGGCAGCTTTTTTTTTTTTTGGCCATTTTCCCCCCTCCCCAGACATGGAATACCTTTACTGTTGAGCAATATGTAAAATACAAAGTCTCTACATAAAAGATATCAGAAGTATTTTATTTCTGGTAGAGGTGAAGGGTACAAGTCAAAAATGAATCATACAGTTTTGTAAATCTGCTGTGGGATACATTTTGATGGATAAAGAGGAGAGATCTTGGATTTAAGCCATCTCTGAAACAGACTATCTACTGAAGCTCTAACATTGTATTAACCTGTCTTCCATTTGAGGTAGCTGCAACTGAAATTACTCAAGTTCACTTTACTTTGAAGTTTGATTGACTTTCAGGTAGACGTAGCACAACTACCTTAATGCTTTAAGAAATTATAAGATTGGTAGTGCTATTTCATAGTTTTGATAAGTGCTATACCTTCTCTCTTCATTTGGAAAAGTCCATTTTGAGACTTAACATGAGATTAATAATGTTGAATACAGTAGAAGCATTCAGATAAAAGTAATTCTAAATCATTGTAAGCTTTTAAAATATTGAGAAGGAAATTGTGGTTGTTATGGTAGTACATATTTTAGAATCTGGGAGAACAGTGGACTTCACCTTTTAGTACACTAATGACACCGTATACAGGAACACTTAAAGCTTCCCACGTGCTGCGTTTCCAATGTGCTTCAACCTCTGACCTGCAGATGTCATGTATAAAGAACATAATTTTCAGGGTGCAAAAATCCTGGCCGAGTCTACAGAGACTACAAAACTGGATGTCGACTACAGCGGTCCTGCCATCGTTTGCATGCTTCCTTGGGGCCTAGGCATGCATGAGGTGGTGGCTTTCAGTTCATGAACTCAGGAACTCTGGGATGTTTCCTCAGTGTCTTCAAAAGTTAATGAAGAAAAAGAGCCTGGTGTCAATAAGTTCAATTTCCACAACCCACAGACTGAGAAAGGCTCAAAACTATTTCAGAAGTAATATTAGTGTCCAGCTGAAAGCCCTTACCATATTTGAAAAACCTTAGTGTAGTTGAGATTGTCAGGAATCTCAGTGGCTGCTGGGCTTGAGTGTTTTGTACAGATACACCATGATTATAATTTTGAGGAAGAAAAGACAGAATATTTAGCTAATTATTTTAGCTATACTTGTAATCCACAGAAGATAGAGTAGTTTAAAATGGCTTTTAAAGGCCTCTCAGCATCTCTGCTAGTCCTTGGGTATTTTTATTTGGCCACCAGTGAGCTGCCTGAAATCAACAAGTGTTGTTTTGTAATTCTGCAAATCTTATCCTTAGATAAAAGAGAATTGGTTTAATATCCTGTTTGCTTTCCCCTTTTCAACTCTAAACATTATAATCAAAAAACATGTCCAAAGTGAGATAAATCTAAATATTTTATAAATGTGGTTTATGTGTACTGCTCAGAGTACAGATTCAACAGAACAGAAAACCTTTTGCAATTTGATGCTGCTGCTGTTCATGTGAATGAAACAGGAATCATCTCACTTCCTAGGATGCAGACTTCAGTGTTGAGAGAGAGAGAAAACGTAGCAACAGCAACAAGGTGTGACTAAAATTTCCAAATACAATTTAAAATTCACATAGTAAATACAATTGCAAAGAGGTGTCTTAAAGCTGAACCTTTCAATTGTCTGTTTAGTTTCTAGTAAGTTTTTCTCCTGTCTCTTATCACTTAGATTTTAGGTTACTGATGACCCATTTTTTATAGAGAGCCATTATTTTTCTCTTCTGCTTTTTTAAACACTTGTTGGTGTGTCATCTGTAGGAGGGACAAGTGCCCTGATTTAACATAATTATGACTTTGTATGTGTGAAAACTTTCTGCAACCAGACTTGCATTGGGATAGCTCCAGACTTGTTTTGTCACTGAGGCACAGTTGAGTGATCTCTAGAATGAAATTGCTGATTGTATTGTAATTGGGTCATGGGATGAATTCTCTTCTAAGTAGATTTGCTGATATGCCTCAAGATGTTGTCTTAGACTACTCCAAGAACATTTACCCTTACTTCTAGTGTTCTTTAAAACGTATTCCATGGAATGTTTGAACTCATAATTGCCTGTGTTGTTGTTATAGAAATCTGTGGTCACTTTTACACTCCTTTCTGTCTTTGCATTCCTATGTGAAATCTGAGGTAAAAAAAGAACCTAAATCTCACAGTGGTATCTTGCTGAGTCACCTAGTTTGGGATGGAAATTAGATTTTGCTGGTTTTACCTCTTTATTGGCTTCCGCCTTCAGTCTTTTAAAAATACGAAAAATACTGGACTGGGAATAAAAGTTCACGATCAGTTCTAGAGTATCAGTTCAGAAAATTTCATGTTCTTTGCCTGTTTGTAGTTTGAAAGGCTGTAAAACAAGTGCAGTTTTTGGTGTTAAGTGTGTTGCACTTACTGTTTGGGACCTCTGAGTTTTGTTACCTGGTCTGGGTTAGGCATACCACGTGCTATTTGACTGCTAACTTCGTTATTAGGAGAGAATAGTGACTGCTCTGCATTTCATCAGTTTCATGTTGTAATGAGGTACATCATCAACAAAAGTGACAGTCAAAGTTTAGTAATTTACAAACAGAAGATCATAGGAGTCAGAATTCTAAGCCCCTGTTGATCTGTAGTGAAATGACCATGGGGATTTGAAGCACACAGTTGAGAGGACATTAAATAGAAAGCTGGTGTTCTGCTTGTGGAGTAAATGTCTCTTTCTTTTCTTTAGGAGAAACTATGTTTTATTAAGTTCACCTGAATAAACATGATTTTGGAAGCACAGTGTTCTGCATTTGTAGGGGTGGTTAGGAGCTGAGAAGCCCTTACTCAAGGAGTCACCAAATGTGAACTCTTGAAGGAATGTGCCTGGCAGGAAGTTCCTTGTCTCCCTTTTCTTGAAAGTGTTGTAATAAAATGCCAATTGAAACCCCCTGTTTGGCTACACACTTAAAGATAAGTTTATGTGAACATTCTTATGGTTGTCTTCCTCTGTGCCACACTCTCAGCATCAGTGATGGTGTTAATGGTTAATGGCTTGTGTGGATTTCTGGCTTCTCTTTGCCTTCATTCCAGGAAGAGAATACTCCTTTCACTTTAGGTTTGGAGAAACAAATTATTTGAGACTTTGGATAAGGAAAACAAGAATCTCCTTTCTGTTCTCCCGGTATGGTATAGTATAGTAGAGAATTGCACAGGCTTTTGTTTGCACTCTTCTTTGTAGTCTAAATAGAAGATCTACTAGCTTCTGTCTGGAGAATGCTGTTTGTTTTCATTGCTCGGTTCCCTTGTTCCTAGTAGGAGGAGCTGATCTTTGGTACTTGAAGAGTCAAGCTTTTGAATAGCTAAGCAATACAAACAGAGTAGTTCTGAACTTAGAATGTAACTTGTTCATGATGCTTTTCTTCCTGTTTATTTTCTTGTGATAGCCTGTGTTCTTTATTGTCATCTAGTTTGTGCTCTCAGGCTCATGATCTAAACTGTCTCCATTTATCTCGTGATCTCTAGAACTCAGACATAATCACTGAATCATGGAGGTTGGAAGGGGCTTCTTGAGATCATCTGGAACAACGCCACTGCTTAAGCAGTGTGAACTGGAGCAGGTTGCACAGGATGGTCTCCAGTTGGATTTTAAATATATTTGAAGATGGAGACCCCACAACCTTCATGAGCAACCTGGTCCAGTGTTTGACCACTTTCTCAGTAATAAGTTTTGCTTGATTTTTAATAGACTTTCATGTGGCTTAGTTTGTGTCCATCACCTCTTGCCCTGTCAGTAGGCACTACTGTTTTATTTCCTTTATACCCTTCCATCGGGTGTTTATATGCATGGCTAAGTTGCCTCCTGAGTCTTCACTTCTCTAGGTCCAGTTCTCTCAGCCTCACCCCGTGTAAAAGATACACTGGACCCTTAATCACTCTTGTGGCCCTTTGATGGACCTTGGGCCAAGGAGCCTAGAACTCAACACAGCACCTCGTGTGGCTTCACCAGTGCTGAGCAGAGAGGTAGTGTCACCTTCCTCCACCTCGTGGCAATGCTTTTCCTAATGCAGCCCAGGATGCTATTGGCCATCTTTGCCTTGAAGGGTGAATTGCTGGCTCGTGGTCAACTTGTCCATCAAGACAATACCGATCCATTTCTGAAAAAGGAATCTCATCAAACAGCATATGCTTTATTTTTTGTTTAACCATAATTCAACTTTTCTCCTATGGACCCTTCCTTTCTCAGTGTTCTGTTACTTTACTAGCAGGTTCCTCTTTAGTCCACCTGAAAGTTAGTTCTTCCCTTTTGAGGATGTGTTTATGTAGGTATGTGATAGTCCAGAGTATATCCCATTGCATTTCTGAGATGATAATTTTATACTGGGGTTTTGTGCTTCCACCGATAGCATTTTGAAACCGAAGGCAGGTGTGATCTTTGAGTGGTCATTTTACCTTGCCTGCACAGTTTCATTTTACCTCACAAAATCACTGCAACAAGTACTGTAAAGAAAAGAAGTTTGTGTCTCCTGTAGTGGCGAATCCTCTTTTCTATGTTGACTTAGCTGTGGTCAGTCAGTGCTAGACTGCATCATTATTTACCTGGTTGCATTTGGCTTGTGAACAGTCACCTCCAAATGGATGCAACTATGGAGAACATGGTGCTGCAGGGCTAGGTTTGGATTAAATTCACTGCTTTCTTGGGTTTAGCCAACAAAAATAATTAACCTGTTCATGTTTTATAACAAAAGAACTTTTGTAGCACATCTTTCAGATTAGTTTTTTCTTGAATTCCTTCCTTTAGCACAGGTTTCCTGTTGCTATGTGTTGTGGGGGCAGCTGTTTTGCCACAATAAAGGCAAAACAGCTGTGTGTATAGACAGATATCCCTAGATAGATACATATACAAAGAATATATATATAATTTTTTTTATATGTCAGAACACCGACCTTTTTGGGGTTGAGTTTTTTTGAGGGGTGGAGGTGGTAGTGGATATTTTGATTTGGATGTTTTTGGCATATTTCTAGATCATGTGACTTTAAGGAAAAGTACCTGATAATTTCACATCAATTCTTAAGCCTGGAGATAAGTAGAAGCAGAAGTCTTAAAATACTAACTTGCCTTTTTTTTTTCTTTTAGATCTTTTTTTGCAAGTTTTAAATTGTTCAGATAGTTGGTGCAAGTTATCGGCAGGAACATGTAGTGCCTACATGATTCAGGTGTATTTTGAAGTTAAGTAGGACATACAGATCTCAGTGTTTGTCTCTAGATGCTCCCTCCATCCACCCTGGTCTGACATAATGTATTGTTCTTTTTAGTTAATTTTATATTTCTTTTCAAATATTCTGAGGTAAGTCTTACTTGATCTCTTATCATATTGGGCATGATTTCTATATTAAAGCGTATCCAAAGCAGTCTTTATTCACAACAATTTATTGACTCATTCAGAATTGCTTCCAAAATTAAGTGTTAACTCTTGTTGTGTCCTTGTTCTTATAATATGTTTAGTTAGTGTAAAGCTTCCAAACAAATTTTGTGAAACCTTTTTCAAATCAGCTATTGGCATTAGTAATCTCTGCATGTTTCTTGGGGAAGGGAGAAATTGAAGGTAAAACTAATTTCACCGGAAAAGGATTCTTTATGTAAAAAAGGCAGACAGAGACTAAAACTTGCTCTTCTTGAAATGTCAACTGCTTGAAAATAATTTATAAGGGAAATGCTGATGCAACCTTAGCTGTGACACTTAGAAATAGGCATGGCATTTACCTAGGAAGACTTACTCCTATTTAATCATGAAGGAAAGAATATCTAGTGTTTGCCAAAAAAAGCCCTCACTCTTCTGCCTTGGGAAAGGCGGAAAAATTTGATAATCCTCACTCTTATGGATGCTATGTTATGTATTTTCCCAGAGATGTGCAATTCCAGTTGTGTCAGTGGGACTCCTCCCTTTTTGTGGATTGGAAGATGCATTACAGATAAATTTTGCTCCTCAACCATTTCCAGAGACAGTATTGCAATTTTTGTTTGGAATGTGTCTCAATATCTTTTAAAATATAAGAATCCTTCTTCAACCGATCTTTTTTCTACAGCTTCTGTTTTCCTTTATAGCCGTAGTTCACGTGAGGACAACAATCCCCAGGAAAGATTTCTTGAGGGTTAAGAGTGAAAACATTTTCACACCAGCTGACTCCACATCTTTTACTGAAGCTGCTTTTACTTGTACTTCTACAGCTAAAAATAATGTGTAGTGGACAAAGATGTGTGCCACAAGCCACATTCTTCTCATTCCCTGATTCTTAAGTTATGGGAGTATCACTCAGAGACTTAACTGCTGCTACCACATTAATAAACTGTCCTGCAGAGGAAAAAGGAGCTACGTGGTCTTTGTAAGACTCCTGGCTGAAGCATTACTGTATAAAGTGAGAAATGGAACATAACATATTGGGAAATTGTGGACGAAAATGGTGTTACTGTGCCTTGGAGTAGGCAAGGAAGTATAGCAAAAGAAACAACTTAAAATTTAAGAATCTTGGTTATTAATATATAGATTCATATTCCCATTTACATAAAAAGATTGTGTTTGTTAAAAGGATTTATGCATCAGACATATAAATAGCAATCTGGTTTGTAATAAGGCACAGTAAACTCAAAATCTAGTTCACTTTAAAATGAGCTGGAAATTTCTGCTGCATACTTTCCCTGAATCTCTCTGCCAAACTACAGACTATCTGGATCTTTAATACCTTCCATAGACCTGTGCACAAATATGTAATAATTCATTAATTTCCCTCCCCAAGAATTTGATGCATTACCAATGCATTTGATGCATTTGATACAGTGCTAATATAGGCTCTAAAGATGCTTAGAATGATTAAAAAGCAAAATAAGCTATCTTTTCTTGCATCAGATTTTCTTCTGAGTTTGGGGTGGGGTCTGTTTCTATCAGCTTGTCCAACCTTCCTCTTAAAAGAGGTTGGAACTCTATTTATAAAACCTTTGAAGAATAAATTTAGCTATCTGGGAAACTTAAATCTGGAAGGCCTTGTTGCATTGCTTATTTATGAGGAAAATCTGAGTATAGTATTTCTTTAGTGGACGTATGAGGAATGTACATTTTGTTGAATGCAAGAAGAGATTTCATGACAGTGTTTTCCTTTGTTTAACATAATTCAAATCTGTCTTTCCAACGAGTTCTCAGTCATGCGGAATGTTTTCTCTCTACAGGCTGCTCTTTCCTTTGGCTTTTCTTACTTTATTTGCTTCATGCCTCTCATTCACAGCTGCAACCAGGCAATTCCTTCCAAAATTAGTCCATAATAAAGGCAGTTGTTTGCTTTTTTGGCCTCCTTATAGCTTCAACAGTCAGTATATAAAGGGGGCTTAATTGATATAACTTAAAAGAAGAGTTCTTAGCTCTGCTATTCTGTGGGATAACTACACCTGAAATTTGAGGTAAACCATAGCCTTACTCTATGAGAGCAATTTTTAACATAATGATATCAGTCTTGATTAAAACTCCTCATTTTCTGTTGGAAATCCACAGCTCCGTGAGTTATCCTAATGGTTAGTTAGTCACAGTGTTAAATAAATTATTTGCAGTCTGAATTTGTTTAGCTTCAGTTATGGATGATTGGATTTTGTTGTCTTCTCTCTCATCAATAGTCATTTGTGACCTCAAATCCATGGAATACAGTGGAGTGTATTGATTTTCTTTTGAAAAAATTAGTCATCAGTCAATTTGTTCAGCTTTCTGCTGAACCCGCTTAAGTTGTTCAGAAACCTTCTTTTGTGTGGACCTTGGACAGAAGGGAAAGACCACTTACAAGCTGGTGAATTGGCTTCTTGCTCTGTTTTCTACATTTTCCTGCTTCAATATCGGTTTTTCCTTGTTCTCAAAGTTGCATTATATTGCGAGTTTGTATTTGGCTGATTCAGTGATAATTACTGCCAAGTGTTCAGAACGTAACTATTTTTTTTTAAAGTATAACGTGTTCAGACACATAGAAAAGTTGCAATGAAAACAAGAATGTTAACTCTGCCTTTCCACGGCTTGTAATGCCAAAATTGCAGTGTTATTGAAAACAGTATGTCCGTTCTGAAAAAAACCTGTCAATAGCTGTAGTACACCTTTTGGACAGAAAGGAAAATATAAACTATGTAAAAAGAAAGCCTTAATTCTATATATGAATATCTGTTAAATAGTTTGTGAGTTACCGATTCATTGTGGTTGTTTGATATTCTGAAAATGGTTAGGAAAGACCAAATAAACACTTTTGTAATTATTTTTTTGCATATTCCTATTGCAAGACTTCAATTTCTGTTTCTGAAATGGAAACCAGGCTGATTCTGATTTCAGTAGGAATTTGAGATGCTATCAGTTAAAAATAAAACGGTTTGCTTTGTGTTGGTCTATGTCAAATCTGAAAATGGATCTGTGAACTCCCTTATATTTTGCTCTCTTCTCCCACATTCAGACATGCTGTTATGTCCTCTCAATTGAGTGCGTTTGTTAAATAGTTGCTTTCTCACTCATTTTTATTCTTTGTCCTGGATTATCATTAGTCTTTTCCTGTATGTTACATTCTGGGTCATTTTTCCTTTCTCTGTGGTATGTGTCCTTTAGCTGTCACACAGCTTTAGAAGGATTGCTGGTGCTTTCTGACAAACATAGCAGAGGAGTCAGGTGGGCAGGGTCTCATAGTCTGCTGTGCTGCAGTGGTTAAGAAGAGGAAAATCATGACAGGCTACTTGAATATTTCCAGTTCTTATTTATCAAAAGTAAATGGGCAACTGGCTCGGTGGTTATGCAGTTTTTTCCTGTTTTGAACTGTGTTGTAGCTATGGAATTCCTGCTTATTTTTCCTGTTCCTGCTGGATATTTAATTCTTCTTATTGCATGTGAGCCCTTCAAACAGAAAAGCAAAGATCACAGTGGTTTTGCATGAGCATATCCAAAGACACTGATCTGTGTTGTCAGCTCAGCTGAAGGAGGATTCCTGTTTGAAGCCTGCAGCTGGATTAGCACACTACTTGCATTCCTTAGCAGTGAGTTGCAGGAGTGACTCTGGAACAGCCTTTTCCTGTTAAAGTTTGTAATACCACCAACTGTGCTGCGTTGGGTAGGAAAACGTTTGAAGTGTGGGAAGCTCTTTTTTGTCTGGTTATTATGTTACACTTTCATGATGACCAAGTGCTGGAGGAAAAGTTGCAGGAGGAGTAAATAAAAATACTGTAAAGTTGTTGGGGTTTTAGCAGCTATTCATAGTGCCACATTACTCATGACTTGGTTTCTAATTTTTGCTCCTTGTATGAATCCTTGCACTTCAAAGTGGGAGGGAGTGATGGCTGCTTTCACTTTGTTGCCTGCTATGAGGCAATTTTGGTCTGTGTTTAACAGTAAATTGTAAAAGAGAACACTCTTGTAATCTTTTTGCTCTATCAAACTCTGTGACCTGTTAGAATCTTTATGTATTTCAACCATGTTTGAGTGTCCGTTGAGTGGCCAGAGGTGAGTCACTGTGCAGTCTGCATTATGCTCCTGTTATATTATGTTACTTTATTTCGGTGTGGGTAGAAAATAATTTGACATATGAAGTAAATAATTTTCACTGAGGATTTCTGCAAGATTTGTATGTGAGTCCTAACATTTCAACACTTTATCATCTTCCAGGTAAAAAGGAAAACCTAGGAACTTATTTCCTAAAATGGTAGTTTGTATTTCTTTTCTGAAGAACAGACTCAAATTGTTTGGGCATGCATTTTCCATTAGAAAAAGCAACAAAACTACAAGTAGTAGCTTGTATCTACACAGGACACTTGTGTCCATAAGAATGTGTCTGTAAAGCTGCTGTTGATCAGAGATACACAGATTGCCTTATAACAAACTCTTGACTGCAGTTAACAAATATAATCTATTTCTGAAATCAGTAAGTGCATGAGAAGCAAGGGAATATTCCCCCTTGGGTTTGTTTTTATTGTTTGTTTGTTTTGGGATTTTTTGTTGTTGTTTTTTCCCATTAACACTTTAAGTGCAGCTTTCAGTCATTCTTCAGACTTTGCTAAAGATGGCCTTCTGCATCACCTATGCTATAAATAATAAGTATGTCATGTTTTATGCTGAAATGCCATGCAACAACTATTGTTTATCTTGCTCTACTCAGTAGCTTCTGCTTGTTCCTTTCTTAAATTGTGACTGTTCTCAAGGGAAGACAACTGTATTACTCTGACTGTTGCTTTGAAGATGTGCAATAATTCTCCATCCATCTTCAAGAGTCACGAATTTTTCCAGGCCCTCCATTGCCTTTAAATCCAAAACACTATGTATTGTAGGGTGATGTGAGGAGTAACATCAGTTTTCAGAAACAGCATGTTTTCAAGGTCCTAGACCTGTTGTGTGATGATACTTCAAGTGCATTTGGAAGAAGAAGTATAGAAATAAGAAAAACTGCAAAGTTAAAAAAAAAAAAAGCCAACCAAAAAACTAAATAATGGCCATCGTAACTTGCTTTAAAATACTATTAGTTTGACAATTAGTAGGAATTTTAGAGTATATAAGTTGTTATATATGATGTGTGTATACAAAACTCTTTTTCTACATATTTCAACCTTCCAGAGCAGGGCCTGTGTTGGCTGGGGTAGTCTGTCTCCAAGGACGTCTAATCTGTCATCTGTTTGCCTGGAAGTTGAATCAAATGTGTGTTTGCTAAGGGTTAAAGGGATGGAGAGGCCTCTCTTCTCTCCTTAGCTCTGTGTGCTGTAATCCAATTTCCATGGCATGTGTTTTGCAGAAACCCCAACCCTTCTCTCTCTATCTCTCTGGTTTTCCTTGTTAGGTTTATATTCAGCACTGTCTGCCAGCTTGTGACTTCACATCATTGGACATTTATGGATACCTAAACCAGACAGAATTTCCTGTTTAAACTGAAATTTTGGCTTGCCCTTCCTTTCTGCATGCTATTAATAAAATATATGTTTGTGCATTTCCCACATTAAGTATCTTCTTCCTGATGCTTTCTCATTTCCAGAGAGGTCTTTGTCAAAGCTTTGTTGGGGGAAACTGCACAACTGTGGTAGGTAGAATATGTGCTTAATTGTCAATTAACATTTCCCCTTTGTAGGGTTAGCTGCTCTGAATTGCACTATACGTAGTAATCCATTATTGTACAAAAGCAAGTGGGAAGTCTGTATGGAACACAACTTAGAATGAAAAGCTATAGTTCTTTTGAAAGTTATCTATAAAACAACAAAACAATGAAGTAATAATTTTATCTGTCTGCATTAATATCAGATGTTGTGAATACAGATTCTTTCAGGTACTAGTAGTAGTTCTGGGAAGTCTGATAGGAAGAGAAAATTATGTAGGTTTACTCCAAGACAAAACTGAGTTAATTTAAAAACGGGTGTCTTATGAAGGAGCAGGGACTTTACTGAATCGGTTTGAACTATGTTAAGCCTTCAGGTATAAATTGTCCCATAGCCCCACCTCACTAGTGAGTGTTTCAGTTTAAAAAACCAAACAAGCTGACTGTCAAGGAAAGTGAGGAATTTTCCTGGACTAGAAAGAAGACTTCCCTCTCCTCGAGCCACCACAACCTTTGAAATTAAGAGACTTTAGGCAAAAAAAAAAAAATATCGAAAAGAGGGTAACAGTTCTTTACTAGAAGCATACAGAACAAAAAGAAACGGAACAAGCAATTGAAACTCTCCGAGGCCGAAGCCCCCCTTTGTCCCTCGGTGCAGTTTTAGCCACGAACAGCAGCAGGGGCGCTGTCGGTCCCGGGGCAGCGATTCCCATTCCAAAGCTCGCGTGGGAATGGCGCCCGCAGGGGCGGGCTGGCACCTTTCCCGTGGGCAGCCCAAGGACCTCTCACCGTCCAGCAAGGCGGCTGGGCACCCGAGCACATGGAACCGGTGGCCGCGGGCACCGGCGGAAAACGAGTGTGGAGAAACGTCTCTCCGACCGCTTCCCAAGCCACGGAAAAGTGAAGTGACCAGAAAAAACACCTAAATTCTTCCCTCACCAAATTCAGACCACTCCCTCCAGTGCTTCTCCGAGCCATTAGGTTGGAGGCTACGAGTTACCCTTTTGTTTGGCTTGGTCGCAGGGTATCCCGTCAGGGGATACTGCAGTCGGCAGTGAACCCTTCCCTCCCCTCTTCCACGGCGGTAATGGGGAAAATTCAAGCGGGAGTTTTTAGCACCCATGACAGTGGGTCATTATCTGTCCACCAGTAATGAAGCCTTTGGTGCTTACAGAATGTTTTCGGAGCAGTTTACTATGGGGATATAACTAGAGGTTTTATCCTATTTTTGGCAGAGTAGAAAGTATGTTTTATTTTTAATGCCTTGTATCTTGGTCTTTTGGGATAGAAGTAGTATCTTACAGCTGTTTTTAAGTCTTGATGGTGTCATTGTAGAGTCCAAGAATATCATGTACTCTTGTAATGGAAACTGTTTATTAGAAATAATTAATTTGTTTCTCTCCCTTTCACAGCGTCTTTGAGGATGAAAGCATGAAACTACGACAGCTGAAACTACAGAATCAGGTAAATGATAGTACTGAAGCTGGGAAAAATAAGTATAGGAAAACAAACAACCATCTAGTGACTTCAGAAATGGTGGTGAAATCATTGCTAACATTTTTCTTTTAAAATTTCCATGGTTTTCATTAGTTTAAGTCAACCTTGCCATGGCTTGTAGTTTTGGTGTGTTTGATGCATTTATTTTTCATATGTCCTCTCTTTTCATTGGTATTGAGTTGCCAGCGTGCAGGAATGAATCAAAAGATAGGAAGACTGCAGGAAATTATCAATTTTAAGCATTAAAGCAAAAGTTTCCCTGACTTACAGAAAGATCTCCTTAATTCTGCTGTTGAGAAAGATTTACAGCACCTTTTAACCTTTTTTTGTTTTCTACGGAGAAAATATTTACAGCCAAAATGTTTACATGGGTGAAATGTTAGGTTATAGGCCTCGGTTTCTGAAGGGCTGTTTGCTGGATACTTACGTCACTGTATTCTTCAAAGCAATAAAGTATCCATCCCTAATATTCTTTCTCTGTGAAATTTCAAATGCTTATAAATAGATTAGAAGATGTAAGATTATTATGGTTCTCTAGCTGGCCATTTCATATGGGCCACAAATCACTGTCTTACATTAAATTCATCTTGTTCAAATTAAAGTACAGTTTTTAGAAAGGCATTTTTTTAGCTGAGAGTCTTTAAATCCAGACACAACAGTCTTCAGGGAACTGTTGCAGTGGATAGTAATCCTCTTTACCAGAACTTGTTCTTTATTTGTAGTCTGAGTTTTGTTTAGCTTTGACTTCAGACAGTGAATTTATTACCAACTTTATCTGTGTCTATATAGTCTCTTATTTAAAACACTTCAGAGTCAAGGGGTAAAATTTGCCCTTAGTCATAATTATGGAAGCTAGGGTAGTCCTTTACCTGCAGACTATCAAGTAACGTTTAAAAACAAAAAAATTATTAAAAACCAGAAAGCATTATTTCAAGTAATCAGTAAAAGAGCACTTAGTAACAGCGCCACTTGGTAAGGTGTTACAACACTAAGGATGGTCTGACTGCGTGGTGATGAACCTCAGTGTCTGTTTTAGCACTGTGATCTTGGGCAGTAATCACTGTCTCCCGATGCCAGGCACTGTGATCGATGCTTAGTGTCAGACCTTGCCATGGGGATGCTGCTGGGCTGGGTGGAATTCCCTCAGAGCAGCTGTCTTTTGAATCATGAAGAGGTCAGGTTAAAGAATTCCTTCCCTTTTGCAATGGTGTTTCCATCTTTCCTGGGTTTGATTGAGCTTGCAATTATCTGAAAACCAATAGCTAGAAAATGTTACTAAAATATGTTTTAACAACCTCCCTGCCCCTTGCAAATGAGATTTGTTGAGAAATGCTAACAGTCTCTAATTTATGATTTTGTAATAGGGTTTGAATATTACTTTTAAAGTCTACTTGTACGTGAATAGTACTATGCCTTCTAAAGAGGCAGAGGTCAATAGGAGATCACTACCAAATATGATGGGCTCATTGGTGGTTGTAGCTGATACCCTGCTTGATTAATTTGTCATAAACATTTATAGGAATTGGGATAAAAATAAATGCAAAAGGTTTTAATCCAACAGGATCGTGTATAGAACTACTGGTCACACAGAGAATCTGGAATAAGTATTTGCCACAGCAGAGGTACATATGCCTGTGATCCATCTTCATAATGGGTTTGGAAACCCTATAATTGCAGTAAAGTATTATTTATAACAGTGCATGACATCAGGTTCCATCTGTGGGCCAGCTCTGCCTGCCAGGATGCTTTTTCTCCTAGACTGGAGGCAAGAGCGTGTGGTTGTTCAGGAAGCACTTACTCCTCCCTCATTAGTAGAAGGTTTTCCTGTCTTGAGGTGCCTGCCGTTCCAAGTGCAATGCTGCCATCTCCCTGTGCCTGGAGAGGACGAAGCCTGAGATGTTCGTGAATGCTCCTGGTGGGGTGCATTACTCTTGACACAAAGTTTCATTAATGCCACCATCATTAGTGTTGCCATGAACTAAGGAGAAGCTCTAAGAGTGGAGAGGATGCTTCTGAGCTAGGATCCATCCTGTATGTCATACTAAGGACTGTGCCAAATATGAAGTAGGACACTATTGCACCTTTGAGGGTGGAGTGGTTGAAACCTTCCTGTACACCATCTTCCCATCATCACAGTTGCAGAAATACTAAACTAGTTGTCTTACTAGTCTGCTAGGATATATTCATCAGAATTCTTGACATGTTGGAAACTCATTAGAACAGGAGGTGGTGGTTTGTGATCCTTTAATTTGCCTATATTCTGATGTTCCTGTTTTGTGTTGTGCAAAGAAAATGTTTCTGAAAGTATTTAATGCATGAAGTTCGCAAAATCCTAGACAAATCACGATAATTTGTATCTGTGTTCTAGTGTCCTGTTCATGAACTGTCTAAATTTTGTTATATTATGATATGAATTTTTGCTGTAACACATAGCTGGAGGAAAAGGCTAGTTAGTAGAGAAATCGACACAAAATAGAGTTTCCTTTTTTCTGCTTCCTTAGTGGAATAAGGCCGGGAATACACAGTATTAAAGAGCAGGCTGCCACCGTATGGAGAGAAAATGAACTACTATTTACTGTCCTGTCAGTGGACTTGGAGACATTTTCCCATGTCAGTTAGCAAAGTATTAGAGAGAAGCCTTTTTTAAATAAATGAAATTACTATCAAGTTTTGCCACTTTAATTGCTCTGAAATTCATGCAAGAAGAGGGTTGGGCACATCTACCAGCAGTAAACTATATGTTGTAATATAAACTGATCCTGTTGGATTGGTGAGTCCTAGAAACTGTGATGAAACACAATATACAATAATAATAATATCTTTAGACTGGTGATCAGTGAAATGTTTTAAAAAGCTTATGTAATAGAATAATTCATTAAATAACTCTTTAAAGTTATTATATCCTATGTTGATCCCAAATTCAGTTTTGCATTCTAGAAGTAGCTGTGTATTTTCTTACTGCCTTCAGGGTGTGTCTATTTTGTTGGGTTTTTTCTTGCCTGTCTGTTTGTCAGGTAGAGAAGCCTTGACAAAAATTCTTCTCCAATCCTTATTCTGACTATAATGTTTTGAGTCTTGTTTTTCCTTTTCCTCAGCATTAATTTAAAAAATAAACAACACAAACCAGTGTAAATTCTTCTGGAAGGTCTGACTATCTTTCTAGGGAACATATCCGTAATTAGCAGTTTCTAAGAAATTGACTTCTACCACTTATTTTTCTTCCAGACCAATGTGATAATCTCTTTGGAATTCTATGTAATTTTTGCTCTGCAGTACAATCTTCACAAATAATTCTCCAACAGCAAACACCACCTGTATTGCAGCCCAGTCTTCAAAGTGTAATTCTGAGTTTCAAGAAAAAAGTAAATTTGTCTGAGTTTGCTGGTTTTATTTGTTTGTTTGGTAGGTTTGGGGGTTTTGTGTGGTTGGTTTAGTTTGGGTTTTGGGTGTTGTTTGTTTTCTGGGAATTCTTTAATTTTGTTTTTGGAGGTGGTTGTTTTGGGGTTTATTTTAAATGAGTGAAAAAAGCAGAAATAATAAAGAGCTAAGGGTTGAGTTGTGTGGAATTCCTCAGGGAGGGGTTGCCTGAGAAACTAATCTCAGCTGAGATAAAAAGCCTAATAGGAGAGGGATGAACCAACAAGAGAAAAAGAGTAATGGGACAGGAAAGGGCTCCAAATATGTCTGTCTCAAGTGGATTGAACTGTACTGTTTATCTCATGGGTCCATCGAGACTCCAAATAATTTGATGGAGAAATGGTTTCTGTCACAAAAAAACAACTTCCAGAGGTGTTCAGTGCCTAAGATGCAGCCATGGATAAACTGCATGTACAGTAAGGAACTTGCAAATTGTTTGCATAATGGTGCAGAGTATTAAAATATGATTTTTCCCTCTTCATGCCTCGCTGAAGTTTTTAAGCATTAAGCATGTTTGTCTATAAAATGGTGCAGTGTCCCCATTTGCCTTTATTTAAGTTTAGAAATTGTTTCTATTCTTGTTTAGTAGGAAATTATAAATATCAAATGTATATGTATCTTGGGAAACTAATTTTTATTATAATATGTGGATTTACCGTTCTTTGCTTTCAGTCCTGAACTACCTGGAAACATTTTGCAAGGTAGATTAATTTTCCTTTTCGTGGATCATTCCTGGTTTAATTACTGTTGTTTATTTATTTGTTTGCCCCCTCTAAGTCTTACCTCTCAACATTGGTTTCTGGGAACTATTTGCTTTAAGTTCTCCCTGTAAGGTGATAACTTTTGAGACAAAAACCTTTTCCATTGCAAGTCCTGACTATTTCATATTGGATTATAAATGACTGCTGAATTTGTCTATTTGTATTAAGGATTGCTGCAGTTTAGAATGGATGAAAGGATTTAACATTATCTACTGGTGCTCTCAGGATAGATCAGAAAATAAGCAGGTGTCCATGTCACCTGTCAACCCCGCATGGAGAATCAAAGGCATTATCTCACTCCAAAGACACAGTGCTATCTGTGTCTAGGATTTTTTAAGGAGATTAAAAGAGATTTTTTAAAGAATATTTCAGGTTTATTTGAGATTCTGATCAGTGACATGACATTGCCAATGGCTGAGATGTGGTTTCTGCTTCTCTAGATGTGGTTACTCATCTCTATTTCGTGCTTTTCTTTATTCCACAGAGAGTTCTTCTAGAGAAGAAGCAGAGGAGGAAACGTCTTGATCCATTGATGGTACAGCCAAATCCTGAGGCAAAGCTGCGCAGGTCAAAGCCCAAAACGTGTGAGGAACAGACTCCTTTAGTAGAAACTCCTACCCCTGTCCACAGTGATGTTATTTTACATGGTAAGTAATCAACCTGATTGCAACAAAGTTCCCCGAAGTGCCAGTACATGCATTATATATCACAGATGGGCACCTGCATTGCTGTGGAAGTGGTCAAGTCATAAACAAGACTGATTACATACCTTTCTATGCACAAAAGCAGAATTGTAGAACAGTATGGTTGAGCAATACTAAACTGCAAAATCAAATGAAAACCTCGCCTTGAATTTTTGTGACAGCTGGAAGTCTTCACGTGAATAATCTCTACCTTGTGTTAGGCTAGAAGAACTGTAGAAATGGGCTAGGAACTTATATAAAGGTAGGGAGATACAAATCCAAAGTAAGAAAATCTTCTGAAGCTGTCAGACAAAGAAAAGAAAATAATTCAGTTGTGACTGCTTGTACTTTTCCTTATGGTTTCATGGCATATTCCATCTCAAGATTACATTCAGTATTATGAATACTGAATTGGGTTCCTGACGGCTTTTACATCATCTGTTGTTTTCTGTGGGCTTCAGTGAGACTACTGAAACATGACAAACAAGCTATAGTGGTCCACACAGTCACAAGCAGAAAGTTGTATAAGGGCCAAAGGCAATAACTTGCTGGTCTCAAAACAGTAAAAAAATTACAGTAAAATAGTGACTGTTCTTTTAGGAGTGGAAAGAAATGCAGTATTGAGAGCCTTAAGACTCCTTTGTCACAGGGAGCAAAAAACAACAGTAGTGAAATCTTTACACTCCAATGGAAGTGTCAGGAAATTGTTTATGAGAGCCAGGATCCCATCAGCCTACGAAAAAAGTAACAGGAAACATTGTAAGGCTTTGAGATGCATGCTATTGCAGGATGTTATAATAAAGCATTATAGTAATAGCAATGCGCAGAGTAGAATTTTAAAAACCCAAATAAACCAGTATTACCTGATTTGAAGATCACATTTGGAACTATGTTATCTGCTCTTGAAGATTTTTTTGTCATTCTCCAGATGTCTTTCAGGATCATAGAATGGGGAGGAAAGTAGCAATGTGTATGGTAGCATTTTTGTGTTTAAAATCAGGTATAAGAAAGCTCTATTAAATGACACTTTCAGGTCAAAAAGAGAGTGAGAGAAAAGATTGATGTAACTTCTAAGGTAGGAATCTTCAGTAATACTGAAACAGAAACTAACTGCTCACTCACTAACTTCATAGTTCTGAGGCTTCCTCCAGGCAAACAAATCCTGTAAAGAGTGGTAACAGCAGTAAACGTGTCAGAACTATGATCACTAGATAAAGCAGTAAAGTTTTAAAAAGGAAAACAGTGAGAAAGTAAGAAATCTGAAGCTGGAACTTACATATTGTGTGCCACATAAACGCATGTTAAGTATTATGCCAGACCCTGACATCAAGATGTCTCCACCAGTTATGATGTGCAGTGCACAGCTCTATTGCATGTTCAAACGTGGTAATTTCTTTTCTAATAAAAAGATAGAGAGCATCCATTTGCAGTTTTTTCTACCTGTGGCTGTAAATATTTTTGTCAAATTGACTTGTGATGTTCACTGTAGAGCACTCACTTACTGGCACTGGAGCAAAGCACATCAATGAAAATAAAGTAGAGTAGTTGCCTGTAAATAAATTGAAGGATATCAATACAACTTATTTTAATTTTTTAATCCATCATTAAAAAAGTAGATACAATCACTATATTTATATAGGGAGAAACTGATGCTTGGTATGTTTAAAATAATAGGCAACCTGTACCAGAGGCCTGACTCCTCCCAAGTCTTCTGCCAAAATTGAACAAATATCCTTCAGTACTTTAAAGGGGTGCTTGAGCAAGGGAAGATGAAAAGAGCCACTACCCTGAGATGTGCTCTTAGATGTAAAAAACAGATTTTAGAATTCTGTTTCCTTTTGGCCTGCAGGTATTGATGGACCAGCTGCTTTCCTCAAATCAGAAGTGCAAGATTTGGAGACCAAGCTCCAAACTCTCTCTGTTGGATCTACTGAAACAGAAGAAAGCACAGAGAAGGAAAATGATGGAGAGGCTCTAACCGACACAGCAGGCAAGCCAGATCTGCAAGAAATATTACAGAAACGAGGTAAGAGTTAATAATGGGCAAATGTCTTTTTTAGGGCTCTTCTACTTTTATAATGTTTTCTAGTAGCATTAAGAAATCTAAAAAATATGAGGAATCATGAAACGTGTCTGTCAGATATCTCTTTTAAATGCACAGCTAGGAGATTCTACATGTGGAAGAGCAGTACTGTAGTTTCTTCCTGTGATATGAACTGGAACATACCATTTATGTTTTAAGAGTTTATCAATGTGCTGTGTGATTTCTGGCCTTTCCAAGGAAGTTGCTGACAAAATGCTATGTTTCACATTTTGCTAAAATTGGGGTCTTTTTATTCCAAATATGTTATATCTGGATAAGACATTTGAGTAATTTCGCAACAGCAGAACCATCTATAGCCAGTAAATGCTGTAACTTAATTCTTTATGACGTGAACAGGAAAGGTGTTTTTTTTTCTGAGTCAGAGGCTGTCACAATGAATGGGTTTAGAGTTTTATATTCAACAGTTATATCCCACTGAGTAGTTCCCTAGTGGAGTGTCAAGCTCTGTCTGCCAAGTATCTTAGGTTGCTGCCAGTACTACAGGAAACCTTTTCTTGCTGCATGCAGCCTAAGCACTTTGCCGCAAAATATTGGCTAGTGTTTAATATAGTACACAGCTTGTTTTTGTTTTGCAGAATGTTTTTTGTCTCCCTGAATGTTTCCAATACACTTTACCAGTTGAGGTACTACCATATATAGAAGTACTCCCATCCAGTTGTCAGATGCCACAGCTGCTTACCTATGGATAGGAACATTACACAAGAGTTAGGAGAGGAAGCCGGAGAGAATATCCAGTAACTTCAGGGGAAATTAGTGGAGGTAGAATATAAACAGTGAATTTTGAAATTGGCTGGAGTACTAGGGTTAACGCCTTTCCTCTTCCCAGACATCCTTTGGGAAGTTTACTGACAGGTTGTTAAGACTAGATTTTTCTCTTTTATCTCAGACTTCCAGCAGTGCCCCTTCTATGCAGTGCCATGTTGGAGCACTGTTATAACATGGTGTCTCAAAAAATAATTCAGTTTAGCAGGCTGACTGTGTTCATTTTCTATAATGCTTTATGTGCTTTTCCATTCTACAGTCAAATTAAATAATGAAATCAAAGAATAAAATTATGCAGTTCCAAATGGAAGGAAACACCAGTGATATGTGCAGAAGCTCTTTATCCAGAGTTATTTTAGTTATATACCCCCAGTCATCTCTACGTAACTGTTCTTATTTTAAGATTAAATTAATAAGTCCTGGAACTACTCAGACTATGCTTCCATTTTAAAAATCAAGTCATTAGTAGTATTCTTGAGACCTGAGTGATATTGGTACTGATGTAAGAAAAGGAGGGTGCTCTTACTGAAAAATTAATGTGTTCCATTTAAGTGTGTATAAGACTAAGGGGAAATGGTAAAGGATGTAAACTTTACAGAGTCCAGTTTACAAGATAGCCATCAGCATATTGATCTGGATCTATTTTTTTCCCAATTGTTCTTAAGACACGGAGGACTTCTTTATGTGAAAATAGGCAAAATCAATTCAATGATAATGTATACTAAGCAGTATGTTACATCATGTAATATCATGTAAAATACATATTAGTAAAAGCCTGACAGCTGCTTAATCATCTGCACAGTGACAGCTGCAAAATGTCATTATGGATTTGAATTACAAGGCTCAGGAAGCAATATAGCACCTGAAGAAAATCAACAGTTGAAACAACAAAAATTTAATCAAAAGAGTGAGTGGCTATTCAACAGTAATATATGAATTAGAGATGCCATGAACTCATGACACCTTCTTTCAGAGATTACATGCTTGATCTTGTATTTTGACAGGAATTTCAGGCAGTTTGAATTTTGATGAGGAGGACACAGAAGAAGAAGAAGAAGCTGGTAAGAGACCAGCATCTCATTCACCACACCCTGAATCTGAGAGGCCTAGTTCTGCATCCAGTGAGAAATCTTTTGCAGTAAGTGTCTTGAAATCCATTTCTGATAAGCGCTGGGCACATGCTTGGTTTTAGTACTAACCCCTTGAGCACTGAGTTAAAATACAGTAGTTGCAACTACAGTTGCCAGCATATTAATCCCTGAAGGCAGAGTAAGGTCATGATTGTCAGGCTGTCTGACTGAAGGGCTATTGAGTTAAACACAAAGACCTAGCAGTGATCAAAGGAACAATGGTGGGTGGAGGATCCCAAGTGCTGCTCTAATCAGTGAAAATGGGAGCACTCTGACCCTCAAAGGAGACAGATTGGTCCATTCTCTCTGGTGCAAAACTTACCAACGTGACTCAGAGAAGCTCTGAAACGCCATGCAAATCTATGAGGGATCATTTCCTGAAGGATTATAGCATTTATTGTGGGATGCAAGGGGGAACAGAATTTTGGGATGGAACAGAGAATGCTGGGATTGGACCAACTTTTTATGGGGTGTTTAAGGAAAGGAATTGAAGAGAAGAAACACAGGTGTCAAGGTGAATTAGGGAGTAATAAGCATGGGAAAACATGGATTAAGGGTGTAAAAGGCATCAGATGCATGTAAACAGCTGTGTGCTTGTCTGCCTAAGTCTTGTGCCTGATTATGACAGGGTTTTCCACCATTTTAACAGATTCCATTTCTAACTACTTCTTGTGTGAATGTGTCCTCCTTTTTGTGTGTCTGAGATACATACATACATACATATGTTGACAAATTACATGGTGTACTAGCCAGTGAGTTAGAAGAGACCAGCATCAGGGAGACCCAGGGTCTGAGCTAGCTCAGACCAGATAAAGACCTCAGGGTTTGGGCATGGATGTTGGACACCCTTAAAAGTCTATGCTACTATTTGAAACACCTCTTTGAGTATATTTATGATGTGACTGTGTGTATGTTGTGTTACACTAGGGAAGGAGTAATATAAGTGGCCGAGATGCCACGTACTTGGGAGACTGGGCTGTGGGTGCAAACTGCTGGCGATTCAGGGTGGGGATGCTGGAGGTGGAAGGGGGTGAGAGCCACTAGTGAATTTCAGGTCTGTGTGCATGTGTCTGTGCTATTGGCTCAGGCTTCCTACTGGCTGTAGCTGGGAACAGGAATAAAACTGAAACTTTATTTCCAAGGGCCTATAAAGGGAGAATCTCTTGGGTGCTACAGTTCACAAAATTCACCTACCTCTAAGAAAAAAATACTTTAAAGACCTATACCAGATTTTCATTAGAATTCCAGTTCCTTTGGTGACCATAACCTGCATCCTGACTGTACACATTGTTCTAAGGCTTTTCCAACATTTAGTTGATATGGTTCCACTAGCAGCTTACTTCATTTCTGCTACTGTTCTGAACCAACATAATTTCAGCACTCACTTCAGTCACAGAGATTCCAGCCTGTCTTACTGCAGCATCCATCAATAGTTTTATCATACTGCCTTATTTCACACAGAGTATCTCTTTGCTTAGCATTATAGCATCTCATCCTAACTTCTGCTTCCTAGAAATTGTCTGGTTAATTGGTACTTTTTCACCATTCCTCATGGAGGGTTAGTCTTTCCTCAGAGTAAAAGTCTTCAGGTGCTTTCTTCAGAGAAACACAGGTGATGTCTTGTTTAGCCTTCCGTTCCCCAGTATCTTCTGGGCATGATATCTTGGGTTTCAACAAACCTTTATTTTCATGGGGAATACCAGAGTCTTTAGTCGGATATTAATTTTCTAATATGGTGCTTCTTTCCACAGGAAACAGGTGCTTCCTGTAGTTCATCCCCTCAGGCAGATGCACAGCTGGGAGAAGTAGACAACTTGGAGGATTTTGCATTACGCCCTGCACCCCGAGGTGTTAGTGTCAAGTGTCGAATCACTAGAGATAAGAAGGGAATGGACCGGGGCTTCTTCCCTACTTACTACATGCATCTGGAAAGGGACGACAACAAAAAGGTACTGGAAGCAGCACACGTTATCTTGGCTGTTATATTCCTACCACAGATTAATTTTGGTGCAAAGGAGAGCTTCTGGTAAGCAACTAGTAGCTGAGGAAAGCCATTGTGCATTTGAGGACAGCTTATATTTGGATAAGGCAGGAAGGAGGGAATTAGCAGGTTTAAAACCCATAATGCAATGAAAAATGAAATTAAAAAAGTATAAAAATGGTATATGTCGAAAAAAGATAAGAAACACTGAGTTGCTCCAGAAGAAAAGGAGGAATGCCTAGAAAGGACAGATGCGTTAAATTTAGACTGTTGAGTGAGCTGACTGGAGGAATAGGATTTCAAAGTGTGCACTTTGGAAGAGATCAAAATTGTGGAGACAGTAATATCAGCACGGAACAAAAAGGGGAATGGATATAAGAAATGGAAAGATAGTAGTTTGGATAGCAATGCCTCTGCATTCTTACAAAGCACCAGTCTTGATCAAAGTTTTGTATTTCCAGACATTCCTTCTTGCGGGGAGAAAAAGAAAGAAGAGCAAAACATCCAATTACCTCATATCAGTTGACCCAACTGATTTATCCCGGAAAGGGGAAGGTTTCATAGGAAAACTCAGGTGAGAATCACAGATGAAAACTGTAGACAGGCAAGATAGGATTTTCATTTTGAGTTATGATTATGACTGGCATTCTGGTATCAATTGAGAGATAATGAACTTGCCCTGTTCTGCTGAACATTACCTGTATTCACTTGGGTTGGCAGCCTTTTTCAGTGTTACCATTCACTGTGGCAATTCAGAGGAGAAATTCTGTCTAGATGCTTTTCCAGGATAGGCTGAGTTCACTGTGGCACTGCATGGAAGCTCCTTACTGAGCTGGCAATAGGAAGATTCAGATGGAAGGAGATGCGCGTTTTCACAGTGCATACCGACACCTTCAGAAGGGGACAAAACTTTCCACTGATGCCTCTCTTTCTCTGTTTTTCCATAACCTGACATTAGGTCAAACCTCATGGGGACTAAATTTACCGTCTATGACCGTGGAGTTAACCCAATCAAGGCACAAAGTCTAGTGGAAAAGGCTCATATGAGACAGGAGCTTGCAGCTATTTGTTACGTAAGTACTGCCTCTCCCTTTTTTGACCCTTTCTTCTTTGTGCCTGGTTACAGAGGAAATGGGGCTTACAAAATTGTGCTTTCTGTCAGCCTCCCCCACTTAACTTCGGAACCAAGTAACTAATTTCAACCAGATACAACAAAGGGCAGAGACCTCAAAGATAACTTCTTACACATTTAATGAAAGAAACAAAAAAAATCAATGCCAGAAATCTTCTGGGAGGGAGAAAGACCCAAACTAATGTCCTGGTGTCCTTCTTACCTGGCCTATTGGTCAGTGTGTGGCCAGTAAGCATATCATTTACATGGAGCCAGCCACAGCATGGACTACCTCTTGCCCAGCCAGTATCTGACAGACACTGAGAAGGAACTGGGAGAACCCTGTGAAGAAGCACTATTTTTTGTAGAACCAAAGGCATTTTGGGAGGTAGGAGGGAGCTGATACTACTTCTGTAGCAGCTTGTTTTTAAGGATGTAGTTCTAGGGATACCATGATTCATTAGTTCTGTCCTAGAGATATTTTCTTCACTTGTGAATCAACTCAGGCAAGGCTTCAGAGTGAGTAGACACTTGAGGACACTCTGGAATTACATGAGGGTTCTCATGTCACATTGTTTCATGTTCCAGTCCTACAGTTTGAGTAAAATTTGAGTTTCTCTACAAAATGACAGCTGTCAAGGGGAAGGATTTTTCCTTTCTTACGGGTATGGCAGCAGAAATTTAAAGATGCATTAGCCTACTGGAATGTCATCTTGGTTTTTTTGTTTTTGCTGTTGATCTTAATCGCACTTGGGGGAAAAAGAAATTGATGTGATAATTGCAATACTATCCTGTTCACAGACATATTACTGGATATTTTCTTTGTGTACGGTATTCTTCTGTTCCCTACCTAGTTGGACACAGCAGGGTATTAAAATGAGGAGACCAGTTATTACAGTCAACTTTTCAAAATTTTGAACTTACCTGTAAGAAATTTGTAAAGTTTATATATGAACCAGGTCTGTCCCCTCGTTCTTGTATGTGCCCCTAGATTTTCCGTAGTGAAATAGTAGAGGTTGTGACTCCAAAGACCTTTGTGTCTGTAAAATGCACTAAGGGTAGTAGAAGCTTTATCACTTCTATCAATCAATTCAGTACTTCTAAAACACTTTGGCTTTTTAATTGATCTTTGGGAATTTTAAAGGTTAGCACTGACATTGTTACTGAACACTTTAAATGGACCACTGGATTTCGGCTGACATTACTAAATGTATGATTTGAGAATACCAGGACTTTTTTACTTTGGTTTTTGTACTCAATCCACTTGGAGAAGTCTCCTGCAGTACTCTAGAAAAATCTGCTTGACTTAAGGTTCAAGCCTGGATTGATGCTGAATGCTTCCCTTTCTGGGTCTGTTCTCAGTTATTTATAGAATAGCATAATTCGAGAGAAAATTGTGGGTATTCTCATAAACACAAATAACAGCACAGAAGAAGAATGTAGTTTATTGTTCAGGAATGCTTTAAACTAACTGGTGACATACAGATAACAGGCTCAGGTCAGACACATTTGCCTTTTATCATGCTTCATGCTTGTTCACTAGTAAGATTTCAGCATATTATTGCCTCAGATGCAAAAACTTATGTCTGGAAGTTGCACTTGTCTAATTTTTTTATAAATGTTTCAGTGGAATAACAAATCTCTCTAAATTAGTTAATACCATATATGTCTTACAACGCTGTTCTCTAAATGCGACAGAAAGCAGTTCTCAGTGATTAAACACAGTTGAAGTTAACAATTGCTACTACAGTTGTAGTCAGCAAAACTCTATAAACTAGTACAAATGTGGGCACAAATTCAGTTTTGCTGTCTTTCCTTATTTGAGATGGAATATCTCGTTTACTGGAAATAATGTCTTTCCATGTCTTTCAGGAAACCAATATCTTAGGATTCAAGGGTCCCAGAAAAATGGCTGTGATCATTCCAGGAATGAATATGAATCATAAGCGAATTGCAATCCGTCCACGAAATGTGAGTTACGGAGTTTGGTCATGTTTCAGATTTGAGGAAGAGGTTAAAATTTTCCTGTGGATGTCTGGGTGATACTGACAATCAGGGTTTAGAACAAGGTTGTTAATACCCACAGGTTTAGCAAGTCTAGTGGAGAGTAAATACAGTGTAGCCTGAACGTGTTGATTAACTAATTCCTGCCTTTTACTTAATCTGTGTCCTTCTGAATAATGTTTCTATCCTTACGTGTCCTTTAGTCAGCCTGAATATTATTTACTTATCTATATGTTGTTGCCATTGCACCTATGAGCCATCCTCATGGTTGGACCCTGTTACCCGGAGAGCTGGATGAGGACACACTTGCTTCTCCCAGGGGCTTACATTCACATCCAGGATATGAATTGCAACAGATAGGTAACAGATAAGGTGGTTTGCTGGTGAAGTAGCAAGAGAGTAAGTATGTTTTTCATCAGAATGCTGTCAGCTCCTTTGTAGGAGTCGCGGAAAAGGATTCTTTAAGAAGAAAGAGGGATGAGGAGAAGGATGGAGTTTTGTCATAACTATTTAGAGAGTATTTCTCATACACATGCAGGGCGTTATAGCTAAAAGTTTACAGAACTGTATCTGAAGATATATTAAGGTGTATGATGGAAAGTGTTCAGTTCCCTTAATGTGGGTTTTATGCTTGATGTGATAGAAGACCAAAAGGCAGAAAGGACAGGTGCCAACTGAGACATGACCAATGTTTTAGGCTAGAAAATGGGTTTGGCAGCCATGTTATGAGTAGGTGTGAGTAGGACAAGCATGTATATCTTGAGGTCAGAGAAAAAAGTCTTCAAGAATGTAAATACAGAGTCATGAGTGCCTGGAAAAAAGATTTAATTTTGCAAATGGGCAGGAAAATTGTGTCTGCAAGTGGTCACTTATTCATTGGCTTTCAGTTGGTATTTCCATCTCCCCTGTGAGTACAGTAATGATGCTATTGCCCTGCCTTTATTTTTCTCCCCTATTTTCCCAACTGTTTTGCTGTCAGACAAGCATATACTGACAGTGGACAAGGCTATGCTAATTTAAACGTAAACCGGCGGGAGAAATTAATCCAACTCAAGAGAGATTACAAGTCAGAGTTGCAATTTACTAAAAAAATTACAATAAATACAGTGACATAGAGAAAAAAATGGGTTTAACCCACAAAACTCAGATGTATAACGTGGCTCTCTGGGGCACAAACAGAATGGTGTTCATTAGCCCCTGTGCTGAGTGCCACGTGGTCCCACTGGGTACACAGTAAACGGAAAGGAAAACCTGTTGGTGAGGATGATGGTCGCAGTTTTGTCGAGAGTGGCAGTCACAGTCCTTTTGAGATTCTGGTCCTCCTCTGGATCCAATGAGTGGTACCAGAAGTCCTAAAACCTGAAGATTATATATGCTCAGGTTCAGGTGGGAATGCCCAGTGCCTCCTCTGGGGCAAGGAGTTTCACACTGGGTGATTTGACTCGGTGAGTCATGGGATACTGGCCGGTCTGCAGACATGACCCCTCAGGCTGGGTGTGAAGGTGCTAATGTTTCCCCTGAGGGGAGTTACCACAGCTAAGTCACTGATGTAAAGACAGGAACACTCTGCTGTCTCACAGGGTTCTTTAACACCCAGCTTGTAGCCTGGAGTCAGGTGTGCCCTGGGCAGCTGCTGCAAACAATCCATTATTAAGAGTTCATCAGAAATTACATAGAAGGTGTAGAATACATATATTTTTGGTTATACCCACATAGTGATAAACTAGTCCCAGCCCTTGTAACTAGGGCAAAGGCTGAAACACTAAGCTGTTCTGAAGCTTTCAGTGTAGAGACTTGACTCTGTTTTTATCCTTTCTTCTCTGTAGTGTGATGCCACTAATTAAGAAATACTGCTCCCACTTCAAAGAAGTAAAACTGCACTTTGTTGGTGCCAATACTCAAAGTTGTTTTGCATCTTTAAAAGATAAATCAGGATGAAATCAAAGATATAAAGTAGCTAAACTGAACAGTAAGTTTCATTTAGGTTATACTCAAAAATCCATTATCATATCTGTGTACAATACTAAAGCAGGTACTATAGCAGTATCAGTCAGACCTACACAACAGGTTATTTTCTGAGCAATTTTTCCTGTTAATATCTTCAGCTTGGATTCTTTTCCTTCGGATATATTCTTTCAGTTTGAATTTATTTGTTGCTGAACTTGGAAAATTAAATCATATGTCACATTTCATTACAATTTGAACCTCTTTGTAATTCATTGTTTGGCATATTTAATGCACTGGTTTGCTTCCTTTTTGCATTTTTTTTGTTTTATTTCTCTCTGTTTTTCATACTGTGCATCACTTGTTAGACCAAATAGGATGACATTTAACCTTACAGCCTGCTACAGCCTTTGGACTTTGTACTGAATCACCTTAGGGCCTGACACTATGCAGTTAGTTGTAGATTATTTTATTTTGAAGTTTAGAGTGTTAGAAATGGAAGCTGGACGCAACAGGATCAGAGAAAGCTTATGAGACTCAGAAGGGATTCCTGCCAACAGGATGGCAGTCATCTGTGGCCTGTGAATTGCTCCCTTTCCTGTACACACACACACACTTCCTTCTCTCTCATTCTTTTTACTTTTTTTTTTTAGTGGAAATAGGGTGGTAGTTTATTGAGGAAAGGAATGCTTGGATTGGGAATCTGGGAACGTATCTTCCTGGTTCCTGCAGGAAATTTTCAGTAGGACTGAGTTTAAGTGTCATCACTGTGTTTCATTAAATACGGAATCACCTTGAAGTGACAGAGTGCACACACCAAAGAGGCAATACTCAAAAGCAGAGCAATTCCAAATCTGATAAATACATTTTTTTCTTCTGAACAGGAACATGAGGGTCTGCTGTCAAAATGGCAAAACAAAAATTTAGAGAACCTCATTGAGTTGCACAACAAGGCTCCAGTCTGGAATGATGATACTCAATCCTATGTTTTGAACTTCCATGGGAGAGTCACTCAGGCCTCAGTGAAGAACTTCCAGATTGTCCATGACAATGACCGTAAGAGTGATGGAGAGTGTGTGGGACTTACTTGAGCAGGGAAAATCCAATTAATTTTATGAGGGTTGGGAGGAATAGGACACCCTTCCTGAGAAGGGAGACTGGGGGAAGGAATTTAGTTCAGGATTATGGGGGAGACATCTGAGCTGTCAAGAAAATTATATAAGGCCTCCCTTTTTTCTGGGGTGGGTGCAGACACTGCTCTCCATTGCTGCAGCAAAAGATGGAGTGAATGCAAGCTTCCTGAAGGAAAGAAAAAATATTGATACAGCACTTTCAGCCCAGCAAAAGAGTGGTTTGAGCTTTGGATCTGAGAAGAAAAGTAACCTCTAGAACAGCACTAACTCTGGAGAGCAGATTTCAAGGCTACTCTGGTGGGAAAGGATGGGAATACCAACCACATGTATTTGGGACTGCCAGATGTGTGGGTATTTGTTTGTGGTTGGGTATTTTGGTTTGTGGAGCTTTTTCGGGGGTTTCAGGGGTTTGGGGTTTTTTGTTTGGTTTTGGGGTTTGGGTTTTTTTCTTTTCACTGTGCTATGAAATTGTTCATCTCTGAATCTTTCTTTTCTCCCTAGCTGACTACATTGTGATGCAGTTTGGCCGTGTAGCAGAAGATGTGTTCACCCTGGACTATAATTATCCCCTCTGTGCTCTTCAGGCCTTTGCTATTGGACTCTCCAGCTTTGATAGTAAATTGGTCTGTGAATGAGAGAAAACAGACTTTAAACATGGAACTCACTCCCATGCCTGCATGTTGTAAGAGTTCCAGATGTAGTAATGAAGAGCATATTGGAAGGGAAATGGAGGACAAACTTCTACAGGCTTATTAGAAACTAAATTCCAGCCCTCAGAGCAGTGTGGGTGTTGACAGTAGACCATCTTGGGAGCAGTCTCTATATGCATTGTGGAAGAAAAACAAATATAGGTGACAATTTTGTCATTTACGTTGATTCTGCTTTCACAATCTTTGTTTACAGATGCTGCAGGAGAGTGGGCTAAGCCCACTAATTGGAACTGCTTGCAGCTAGGATAGGAAAATAATGGCTAAGTGTTCATATACCTTGAAACTTCCACAAAGCCTGGGAGATGATGTTACTCATGAGTTTCTGATCAGATGAATTCAGAAAAATAGAAGAGCTGGAATAAGACCTTGGCTCTAATACAACAATTTTACTCTGTGAGAGGATTCTCTGCTAAGGCTGGTAGTCCCATTTCCCCTTCAGTCTTTTAATTGCTCCTTATCCCTTGACAGTCTTTTTACCAAATAAAGAACAATCAAATCTCAAACACTCTTTTCAGGTGGTGATATTGTATTCATTGCTGCTTCTGTTAAAATGAAACTGAGTAGACGATAGAATCTGAATTTGACAGAAGGTAGTATTGTAACAATATATGGTACTATTCCTGAAAAGCAGTGTTGTGATTGAGTTTTCCATGTTTCATAAAATTTGCTACATTTCTAGGAATAGGTTTGTGACCAATTTAATTTTTTAATGTGAGATTATCTGAAGTCATGACATATTAAAGTAGATTTTATATAAATAATTTTAACCTGACTGTAAGAAGGAGTTACCTCAAAAAGAGATTACAGGTATTTTCAAAGGCATCAGTAAGTTTAAAGCAACTGTGTCATGAGGCTTTGCAATGTGTCCTTTGAGTGTTCCATTTTTAATGCTGGATGTACAATATGGAGACTGTAGGTCACAGCATAGAACACTTCTTGACTCATATGGCCTTAACTCATCAGAGTGGATTGCTGCACAGTGTGACATGGAGGCCTCGTAGTGTACACACCTGCTGTGTACTGAAGCAGAGAACAGTTCCTATCTTGTCTGTTTCATGGCCATTACATGTATTCATTATGGTCCTAGAAAAGACTGTCCCTCTACTGAGACAAGAATTAGTTGTTCTCTAGTTTTGGGTATTGTCCTTGTCAGCAGACTAACTGTTTCTGCAAAGAGCAGATATATTGCTTTTGGTCTCTGGAGTCTTTGCAGTGTATTGCTCTTTCAAATTAATAAAATTTTGTGGAGACATTTTCTGATATTGCCAGAAAAAATAATTATGATAATCATATGTAAACTCTGTATTTAACTGTCAATTATGAATTGATGCTGAGAAATCCATCTCAGGTATCTCTTATATGATCCTTCTGCATTAGCTGGTGAGCCATTGTCTTGAGATGATCTCATCATAAAAGCAGTCAGTGAAGAGAACTTGAATTGTGATGGATCTCTTTTGTGCCTTTGTGTACTTCCTGCTCATCAGGCTGGGGATGAGACCTGGCAGTGCTTTCCAGTTGTGCTCTTCTGAGGTCTTGGCTAATGGTTCTGCACTCCCGCTACCCATCCACAAAAATGAAGTCAGTTTGTGTACCTGTCTGATTATTTTTCTGATTAGGAATGTGTGAAAGAAACTGCCATATGTTTTGGGATGACCTGAAGGTAGAATGCTAGTTTCCAATTCAAGATGACTTTCTGTGTGCTCAGAAGGCCACAGTAGCATCCTTTTACTCAATTAGGCTTGTCATGAGTGGCTCTTCAACCTATTTGTTGGCATCAAATGATCCTGTCAGGGCCTCTCAGTCAAATTATACAGACAGATGAACTGATTCAGTGCTCTTTATCAGATACGGTTTTACATTAATTGTATTTATAATTTTTATATCTAAATGAAAATAAACTAATTTATATATTGAAAAATCCTTACTTCTCAATGAGTTCGTTATTTTGTGGGGGGTTTTTTGTTTGTTGTTTTTTGGTGTTTTGTTTTCTTTTAGGATTTTGTTGTCGCTTGTGGGTATTCTTTATTCCTTCTGTATGAGGTACTACCTGAATTTCTTCTGATCTTCTTGAATGTCATCCCTTCTTCCTCTCTCTTTTCCTTTGTAATTCTCAGTTCTCTTGCTTTGTGGTGTTGTTTTTTTTTTTTTCCATACACTTTAAAGTCTGGGAATAAATATAAGGTTAGTCTCTCTAGTACTTTCCCCCTTCTCCCCATTATCATGTCTTCCCCTATAGTTCTTGTTTTCCATTTGATTCTGTCTTTAAGCTAGTTCCACTTCTCTGACCCATGTGTTTACTGTTTCTCCCAGTGTCCAGTTAGAGTTGTTGAGGTGGTTCTTAACGCATTTTCCTACCTTCCATCTGAACCCATTCAAACGTCAAAGTAGAATAAGATTTTTTTCTGAAATGAGAACTGAAGTATTACAAGGGTAGGAGGAGCATGAAGTCCAAGTGCTTATTCCTATTTCCACTGAGATATGTATAAACCTCAGTAAGTGGAGATATGGTGGATTTGACAATCAGAAACTGACGCAGCTCTTAGTGTGTATCCCTATTCTTCATGCACCTCTTTTTTCACATGATTTTCATTTGAGCCAAAATAGTCAGTTGGGAGAGAAACTAAGCAGGAAATACTACTGGACATTTGTTCTTAGAACAGTGATATTAGTTGCATACATGCAAATGCAACATTCTTGGGATCCCAGAGAGATCTTAAAATAAAGAAGGAAGCTTATTAAACTGTTAAATATGAATCCTAAAGGCAGGCCTAGTGGATGGAAACAGCTCCTAGGCTGCTATAGGCATTTTGGCTCAGAAACATAAAAGACAGGGAATGATTTCTTGCTCTTTTAGAGGTAAGTCTGACTCTCATTGAAGTTCTGTTGCTGAATTTGGTAGCAGTAGGATGGGGTTTTGTTATTGTTGGCATAATTATTTTATTTTACTGTGCTACTCTACTTGCTGGTATTAACAGCTCTGTAAATCTCTCAGTTGACATTGAATTAGGTTTCCTGTTCCTGGTACAGAGGAGAAGAAAAGCCTTCCCTGTGATTTACAAGTTGAGCTGAGAGCACCTGTGTAGTCTTGGGAAACTGAACTATGGACAGATTCCTTCTTTGGCAGAGTAAGGAATCTCATCTTCTCTGCCACAGTGTCAAACTGTTGTACATAACTACAATTTGGATCTAGTTCAGAACTAAGAACGACCCTTAAGTTTTCCTGGGGCCAAGAGATTTGGCCCAGTATAAAGTTACGAAGAAGAGTAGAAAAGCAATGCTGGTGTAAGGGCTTCCTTCCTGACAGGGAAAACAGCTGGCTGCAACATGAAGTGTCAAGAATTGGAAGCCCTGCCAGAAAAGAAGGCAGAGACCCTGTACCACTGTTAACTCTTATGTCTCTTGAACTGTACAGTCTATAGAGTTTCTGTCTTCTCATTCCATCCCTTAACATGTTCTGTATGGTATTATAATTTTCTCAATGTAAGTTGGAAGTCACTTCTTTTATCCCAAAATGGGAGGAAAAAAGCCAGAAGCAAACTAACTTCACCAGAATGCATTAAGGTAAAGGCTGAGGTAACCCTAACCTGCTCTGGTAATTTAACATTTAACTCAGAGAATACATAAATGAGTAGATGTATTTCAGAGGCTGGAATTTGTGATCATTTACTTTCATTCAATTAACATTTCTGAACAAGGCACATCATTGCACTGTCTGCAACAAAACAGCTGAAAATTATGAAGAAAAGGACTCATTTTTTTTTAATACTTAATTTGAGCCCTTTATTTATTAAAGGGAAAGGGATACTAATTTATTCTGAGGAAAGGCTTTATTTTATAACTGGCATAACAAAATTATTTGGCTAGAATAGGGGTAGACTTGGGGAATTAAGTCTGGTAAGTTTGCCCAGCTTGCTCTGCTTTCTGTTCTAAGTGGAATAATATTATTTCCACATTATCTCCAGTAAAGAAAAAGAAAAAACAAAAACAATCCTCCACTAAAAAACTTGTATTCTCCTGAGTGAGTTTCCATCTGCAATTGACTGGGGTCCTGCAAACAATCTGTGTGATGATTCACAGGAAGGAATAGGTTTCAATTCCTTCTCTTTGAGCTATGTTGATTTGGCAAGGAAATGGGAGCAAAACAATATGTTAGTCACATAATTATGAGACCTGGCCTAGAATTCACGTGAATATATGTAATGAGAAGTGATCTACCTTTCATATATATTTTTTTATTAAACTACATTTTTAAATAGAGCTTAGTAGAAAAAGTGGCTAAATTAAATCATTACAGGGCTTTATATAACAAAAACTCACAAAACCATTTCATTGACTTTTCTAATGTCTTATATGTCGTATATATGTTGTATGTATATATGTATATAATGTTGTATATACTCTCAATTCCCCCAGTTGTATCAGAAAATCTTATTTTTATGAAGTTGATGTGTTTTGCCATTTGCTTTCTGAGTCCTTAGGACACATTTAGGACCTGTTTTCAGACCTGCTTTTCTTAATCCATTTGTTCAATATACTGAAGTTTTAAAGAAAGCCAACTCTTCACAGGCACACGGGGCATCTGTGAAAAAGTTACCTGCTAGAGCCATGAAAAAGTTTATTTTGCTGACGGAGCTGCATTCCCGGAGCCGCTATTGGGATGTAGTTACATTTACTAAACTTTGCGGTTTACTACTGCTTTTGTTTTGGGGGAACGTGGTTTTCCAACCCTAGCGCACTCTCAGCCTGGTAATCAGCGTTTCCTAGAGCGGCGCTCCCGTATGAACGAGTTGGAAAAGCGCAGCTCCGACGTGAGACCGAGAAAACCCACGGCGGGGGACACGTTCCTGTGCTAGTTCTCCTGGACTAGTTCTCCGCCTGGGATACTCTGCGGCGAAACCCTCCGCGGGCTGGGTTTCTCCCGCTGGATGGAAATCACGGCACGCCCCTGGATGAGAGGCTTCGACGGCAGCGCTGCCGGGACGGGCTCGCAGGGAACACCCAGGAGCGCCGTGTCCCGCCCCTGGGATAGCACCGGGCAAGCGGCGGCGTTCCCAGGGATCTTCCCGCTGCTGCCGATCCCAACTTCTCCCGACGGCGGCATCCCGCTGCCCGCTCCCGGCGCTCCCGTGCGGCCCCTTCCCTCGCTCCCGGAGTTTCCTTCCCCCGCCCCCGCGGGCCCCTCTTCCGGCCATTGCCCGCGTTCCCTCCGCCCCGGTCACTCACGGCCCCCGCCCGGGGACCGCCCGGCCGCCGTGGGTTTTGTTCCCAGCCCCGCCTCGCCGCCTCTCCCGCTGCCCCCCGCCCCCCGACAGTCCCCTCCCAGCCCCTCCGCTCGCCGGCAGTCCCCTCCCTCCCTCGCTCCCTCCCTCGGCCGCGTTCATTTCATACCAACTCTCATTCCTCGCATTCCTCACTTCCTCCTTTCAAACTCCAGGGGAAATAAAAACCCTCCCTTTTCCTCCCAAACTCCTGCCCGGCCGCCCCCCCCAACCCCCGCCGTCCCGCCGGCTCCGCGCTCCTCAGGTGAGTGTGCGCTTTGTGCCTGCGCTCCCGCCGGCCCGGCCGCCCCCCCGCTCCCATCCCCATCCCATCCCCATCCCAATCCCATCCCCTCCCGGCCGCCCGCCCGGCCCGGCATTGTTCGCCTCTCCCCGCCGCCGCGGGACCGAGGAAGGGGGAGCCCCGAGGGCCCACCCCGGAGCCGCTCCAAGCCAACTTTTTCCTTTTTTTTTTTTTTCTTTCCTTTTCCTTTCTCTCCGACTCGGCGGCGGCGATGCCGAACGGGAGCCTGACCCGCCCGCTCCCCCTGTCCCAGCCCCCGCTCCCACCCCTGCGGGCTCGGGGGTGGGATCGGGCGGGAGCGAGGGGCAGGCGCGCACTAACAGCGCTCAGCGCTCTCTTGGCAGAAAGTCCTGGAGCTGAAGGAGGATCTGAAGCCGGTCCCCGGTGCCCCTGCGGAGCGGCAGCCGCTGTTGCCTCGCTCAGGTCAGAACACGCTGTTTGGCCGCGGGTGGCTGCGGGAGGCAGGCTGGAAGGGAGGGCGCGGAGCCGCTCGTGTGCGGCAGAGGAGGCACGGCCGTACAAAGGAAGCGATGGGAACATCCTCAATGGAGGAGGCTCCGGCGGCTTCTCCCGTCGGGAAAGGGCTGCCGGGCGCTGGCACTTCGGGAACTCGCTCGGGCTCTTGTCGCGTCGGCGGAAAACTGCAGCGCTTATGGGGGTGGCGGGGGGAAAGGTTTCTGTGTTCTGTACCATTCGTAGGGATGTGCTTGTGGAGGACGGAGAGGAGGAGCAGTACTTTCTGTAAGAAATTTTAATGTAAATTACGGAAGATGTTTTTGGGGAAAACCAAACAAAAAATTCATGAGGAAGCCCATCCGCGAGAAGGCATGTGGGTTGTTGCGGAGTATTTACCAAAAGATGAGGGAATAATGTTTTTCCCAGTTCGGTTATTCTGAAGTTAAGAGTTCAGTTTTAGTGGCATAGAGTCGGAAAGGATTTTTTTTAAAAAACCGAACTAAACCAAAAAGCTTTCCCAACTCATCTTTTATCTCATGTAGATAATTCCGTTTAAACAATTTCTTGCATGGGATGCTAAAGACGGGGCTTTTTTTTTTTTTGCAGAAGAGGGAAGAATATAAATCAACATGTTTAAGGACTTTTATAAAGTATTTTATAGTGAATGGACATACATAAGTTAAAAAAAACCCAAAAAAACACAAAAAAACCAACAAACCAAACAAACACCCAGAACTAACCACAACTAATTAGCAATTTTGGTTTTGCTTTACTTGAAGTTACACTCATGTTACTTTTCTAACCTTAAGAGTTGAGTTCTGTGACTCTTCTACAAATAAACAGAGAAAATGCTTTTCAAACGCGGGGGGCTGAGTGGGAGAGGGGTTTTAGAGGTTGTTTTTTTTTTTGTTCTTCTTTCCTATTACTGGAAACGGATCGGCTTCCCCAAGACCTGATTGCCGCGTCTGTGTGCCAATTGAGCGGAGCTTTCGTTCACCTGTCTGTCCATCTGTCTGTGTAGATGTAAGAGGTTTTATTGTTCTCCTGCAGAAGGAAGTGGGCAGTAGGACAGGGCAGAGAGTAACGGGGAGGAGCAAGAGGAACAGAACAAGGGGAAAAGCAGAGTGGGTGTATAGCAAGTGCTAGGGCTGGGTTGAAGCTGCTGTATTATTACCTATGCAATTAAAGCCTTTCGGGTTTGATGGGTTACTTCCTCACGGCAGAAGAGCCTGGATCGTCCTGTAGTGAATACAGAGGGGCTGCTGGATGCTGAGGCACTCTGGTTTTCTCTGGAACTTGGGTAGGCAAAGGGAAGGGCAGCCAGTGGGTGCAGTCACCTTTAGGGGTTTTACTAAATCCCACTGCCGATGGCTCCCTCAAACTCAACCATGCAACAAAACTCTATCAGTCTCTAAACAGGACTATAAGCTCATTGTTTGTATCCTCTTGGAGGTGATCTGGGAAGCAAACAAGTGTGCATGAGAATGGGTGCTAGGAATTTCTCTGCTGTCTTGGTTCCTGCTACACCTTTTGGGTTTTTAAATTAATTCTATGGAAGACTTTGAAGTATTTTAGGTTATTATTGTGGTAAGTGTTTTAATGTTGGTGTATTATAGAACATCTGTGAGAAAATGGTATGAAAATAGTATTGTCAAGCTTTTAAGAGTAAAAGGGCTATATAGCACCCAGTCTTGCTTGTGGCTTACGTAAAATCACAGTTGCTGCTGGCTTTCTTACTCAGCTGTTTGTTTCCCAGAATTTGAATACAATAAGTAGAGTTTTGAGAGGGTTACTGAAAAGTACAGTCTCCAAGAGATGCTGCTTTCATCTCTGTTTGGAGTGACGTTGTGCTCATTCACAGCTTTCCTTCCTTAATATTATGTGTCCTTTTCTGATTGTGTCTTTCAGCTCTTGGTTCTGTCCCACCATAACCCTAGGGGTGGGTCTTCAAAGACCTGA
>JAWWMP010000001.1:28829838-28944481 GCA_035047865.1 Dendrocincla tyrannina | reverse complement strand
ACACCTCTGTGCTTTGTTGCTGCCATGGACACTGGCACTGCTCTTCACTGACTCGGGCCAGGGGGCTGATCCAGATGAAAAGAAACACTCTCTTTTAGCAAGTTAGTTTTCAGCCACATCTGTTCTTCAGTCAAGTTAATCCTGTGGCCATGTGCTATAGTGTCTGTAGACGGGGGTGAGCAGTGGAGGAAGAATAGGGATGTTTTGCATTTTCCCCACCTTAAGTAGTTCCTTGGACCATGTCTACAGTAGCTCCTGTGATAGTGAAATTATTTTTTTTTTTTCTGGCCACAACTGTAACTTAAGAAAGTGAAAATTCAGAGTTAGCTTTCTTTAAAGATCTATTATACTTCCCCTTTAGCTCAAGTTTGTCTTTTGTTCATTTGTTGGGTTTGGTTTGATTTCCATCCCCTCAAATCCTATGTAAAAATTTTCTTGGGTAACTTTTTCATCACCTAATGTACTTAAACATCAGAAAAGTTTTCTTACTCTGTTGGAACAGTTTTTGCCTTGCTGTCTGTTTCTCTGAAATGATTGCTTGTTCTCTGTCTCTGCATTTGCATCTTCTAAGATCTTAAAGCTACTACCGAGGCTAAAATTTTAATATTTTTCAATGTCGATTTTTCTAGTCCTAATGATTTTTTTTAAAATCCTCTTCACTTTCTTCTGTTTATCTGTGTTCCTTTTGCAGAATGAGTTATTCCATGAGTTGGAGGTGATTCATCTCTCTTTGTTGCCTGAAGTGATATCTGAGCCCAGGCAGATTAAAGTCACATTGGTCATTTTGCAGAAGCATTTGCTTTGCAGACAGCTCTTGCATGACTTTAGCTCCTGCTTCTGGCAGGGCTTTTTCCTTGATTTTATCTAGGAGGTTTTTTCATTGTTATTTCTTCATTTTCTTCCCACTTAGTCTTATTTGTCTCCCTTGCTTCTTTCATCTGTTTTTACACTAACACCCTTTTGAGTTTTTTCTACCCACTGCTGTTTGTAAACTTCTTTCTGCATCATGCACGTTTCACTAATATTACCCTTATTCAGTCTTAGATCTCTAGTTAAGATGTCAAAGACAACTGGACTAGCAAAGATCTCTGCAGAAACCCAGTAGGTGCCCCCTGTACCTGTTGGTTCCATTTGTATAATATTATACATCATATCTATATTATATATCATGTATATAATTATCCTTATTTTTGAAGCTGTTAGTTAATTTTCTAATAATATGAGCAATACTCTCCAAAGCCAATTGGAAGTAATTTTAAGCTATGATTTCCTTAAGGAGTTACAAATGCTATTCTAAATCTAAACGTAGTACATCTTGCACGGTATTCTTTTCTTTCTCTACCTTCACTGCAATTCTATCTTCCTTTGAAGAGCAATTAAGTTTATTAAGATTTGCAGTAATGGATGATCCTCTCTCTCTCCAACTTCTGCCAACCACCATGTTAAATAAATACCCAACATGTTCCTTTGTAGAGCCTGGTAAAAAAAGTCATGAGTTTGCGTGCGTGAAGCCCATTACAAGATTCAAAGCTACAGGATTAGAAAGAGTTCTTCAGGGTTTCGAGGTGGCGTTTTGGGTTCTTGGGTTTGTGGTGGTTTTTTTGGTGGGTTTGTAGTTTTATTGTTCCTGCCCCTCGGGTCCTCCTTTTTCTGGAGATGATGCAGTCACTCTTTGTCACACTTTGTTTTTAACACCATATGAATTAAACGTTTTCCTGCTAGGGAGGGGCAGGTTTTCCAGTTCCTGGTGCCACTGGCTGAGTCACTGGCTCTGTTTTTTCTGTTCTGTTGTAGGTTTATAATTACCTTGTTCTTACCTTTGTTAGAATGTGATTGCCAAAGGGTAGGTGTTTTACTTTGCTGTATTTCTGAGACATGAGTGCCAGTGGCTTTCAGAGCCTGGGTACAAGCGTTTGGAGCATCTGCTTTGCTATTGCCAAAGAGAAAATAAATCAGTGTAGTCCTCAAAGTGCCTCCTTTCTAACAGTATGGTAACCATTAATGACAGATGTCCAGGCAAAGTCTAATCTCTTGTAACCAGGACTGCTTTAACTCAAGGAGGAAATGTCAGGAGAGCACAGACCATGTGTGTGCTGAAATGGAAAGGGAGGATTTGCTGATGTGCCTTAAGTTCACTTTACCTGATCATAGTCTCCATAGCAGGTCCTTAAAATAAAGCTCATTGGTGCCAGATTAGCAGGATTTAGATTGATCTTTTGGTCTGAAAATCTTGTCAGCTTATGGAGAAAGAAAAAAGAAAAAAAAAAAAAAGGAGATGTGAAAGAGATGTTTGTATAAGATTATCTCCAAGCACACTCACTGCTCTTTGAATTATCTTTATAAAAATAAATTAATAAAATCCTATTTATTTTTCGGCCCCCATTTGTTTGTCAGGGGTCTATGTAGTCTGAAGAAAATGACTGGGCAGGGGAAGCAATGTAAATCTCTGTTTCTATCCACCCAGTATGCTAACTGGAAAACAGAGAAGCAGGGTCTTTTCCCCCTGCTTTTGGTCACAGGTTTTATTTGTAAGAACATGCTTAAAAAACGGGAGTAGAGTCTGTTGTTGGCTGTGTCCCTTTAAGAATCTGGTTTTTCTTGGCTAGCTGCCCCTGTTCTCCTGTAGATTAATCCAGCAGAAGGTATATAACCTGTTGACCTTCCTGGCGAGAAGGGTCTGGAAGGGCAAAGAGATAATTTAGAAGGTTCGTGCTTTCCTGTAATATCTGGGGACAAGTTTAACTGTTTTTCAATTTTTGACATTTATTCCTTATTTATGTTTTTATTTTCTTACTGGTAGTTCCTGGAGGGCTGGGGTTGTACTTACGGGTTCTCATTATTTTCATTTGCTGCCTCTGAAATCGCTCTGTGTTCAGCAGGCTGGAAGTGACAGTGTGTTTATGTCACATTTAGAGAGAGGAAAAGAGTTCTGAACTCAAAATTACACTAGTCTGAGTTGAAGACAGCTTTACTGTCCCATGTATCAGATTAATAGGAGAACAGGGAGAACAGGAGTCTGGTTAAAATGGCTAGTCTGTGTTTGTAAAATTTCAGACTCTTATACAGAAAACCAAATCTGTTTGGCTTTCCCCGGTGTCAGCTGTAAGAAAGGAGTATCTTAGGTGTAAGCTGTGAATGTGCACCTTCTGCATGTTCCCGGATGGAGCGTGTACTCCAAAACTGAGCTGTGGTGGTGACTGAATACCCCAAGAGAGTGCAGCTTTGTTGGTGGCCTCGAGTAGGGTTCATTCATAGTGAAGATATTTCATCATGGCTGTTCTTAGTATTTACTTAGACATTGTCTTATCACAAGTTTCAAACTCCTTTGAGCTTATGTCTGACTGCTACTAAAATCAAAGCACACATGTAATTGGTTGACTGAAGGGGGAAAAGTCGAGAGAGCGCTAAGCATTGCTTCCATTTTATATACCTGCTCTGCCTGTTTGTGGTTTGCATTTGTCTTGAGGCTTTAGTAGAGGGCTTAGCCCTGGATGGACAGGTCATTCCCACAAAAGAGACCACTGCAAGCACTGCAGAAGGGGAAATCTGACTTCATTCATGGGTTGTGCGGTCACTGTCTCTGTCTATTCTCTTGTAAGTCTCTTAGCCCAGGTTCAGTTACTTCTTTTCTTGGAGACTGACTTTACTTTTAGAGCTAAACATTTTCATTGCTTTGGATGAGATTTGCAAACATCTGACTCCTGTCTGAGTTCATGTGCAATTCTGCCATTAGTGTCATGGGAAACTAAGTATGTCACAGTTGTGAGGTTTTTCTGGAACATCTACCTTTGAGTCCTAGATAAGAGACTGAAAGATGTCATGAGCAGGAGGCAGAATTAGGAAACAAGGATTTGATTTGGCTATCGTAAAATTTAGTGTTACTTGGCAGCAAATACTCAAAAGATGCTCTATTTCCAGACAGTGTTAAACATGAGACCCTCTGAAGTTACACCACTTGCAATTGCAAATCGCTTTTTAAGTTAACCTTTTCCTGTCTTGAAGTTCTTGTCTAGATTTTAACCCCACTCTGATTTTGCCATTGGGCTCACTTATGTATTTCTATTGTATTTTTTTTCCTTAAGGAAAATGAGGGCTTTTGAGCCTGATGGTGAGATTGTTCAGGACAACTGAGTTTCAATGGGGTTAGGAGGAAGATTTTTTTCAGATTGCCATTAAAGTTTCCCTATCCTCTAATAATTTAGTGAATAATACTCTTTGGGAAAACGCTCAGCTTAGTTTATTTCTGTCTCTAGCTTGGTTTGGTAAGACCCAAGTAATTTTAATCAGTCAATATCTACACTTGTCTGTACTTAACGGGACAGTTATAATTTTAACTTGTTAGCAACACTACCAGTGATTCTGTGATAGAAAAAAGACATGATTATCTGACTTCTTCCTGGGTTGTTGCTTTCTAACCCGCTCTGTGCTTGATGAGAGAATGATTCCTGGTGACCACTGCTGCCAGCACAAGGGTGACTAACCATTTTCACCCTGCCACAACCTTCATCTGTTTGGGAAGCTGTGGAACACATGCCACGTGTCTTGGAAAGTCCGGGAGAATGGGAGCTCTGGGAACAGCTCCCACATGGGAGATAACAGTGACTCCCCAGGAATTCCACTGTTCCTTTGAGAGCTGGGGCCAGCCCACTGTGTGGCTCAATCCCGGGAGAACCTGGCAGTGTCAATCTCTGCTGCCCTTGCTGGCTCATTTTTCTCTCCCAGCAGAGACATAAATCATGTAGTAGTCATTTTGTCAATCCAAGGCTGGTGGCCTTATGATGTGACCTGTACATGGGAGCTGTGCATGGGTTGCCTGTCACCCAGGATCGATCTCCAGGCTGGCCAGCCCATGGCTAGTGGGATCAGGATCAGCCTTTGGGTTTTGTTGTTGGGTTGTGGGGTTTTCTTCTCCCCTCCTTAGGGCAGCAAGGCTCTGTGCTCTGTTTCCTTTATCGCAAATGTAACTGATTGGATGGTGTGCAAGGCCACACACACAGCCTTATCTCATCACATCCTGTTTGACTGCATTATCCAGGGCTGCACTGATAGAAGTTCTCCTCTCTCCTTGCTTTGATTTATATCGCTCTGCTGGACACTACATCCTCTCTCTGTTTCAGCCAGAGCTAGCTATGGCAATAATTTAGGAGTTGTTTTGCTTTGCTCGGGAAGTCAGGTGCCTTTTGAACAGCAGCTGCTCCAGGCAGTTTCGGTGTAGCAGACAAACCAAGCTTGATTTTGTGTTAGGCAGCGTGACAAGCATTCAGCTGGAGCCCAACCTTAGGCTGGATATGATATGAGACTAGTGCTTGGTCCTTTGTAAACCAGTCTTATTCAATGGTGAGACAGAGACAAAAACCTCACCATGCAGCCTGTAGATATAATGAGTATATTACCTTGCCTAATACATAGAGGAAAATCTCAGTTTGCCTGGCATTGCTGCCAGTTTATAGCTTTTGCTTAATCTACAGCAAGTAACACTTAACTGGTTTTATTCATTGGATTATGCAGCGTTACTCTGGTGCCCTGGGTGGATAGGGCTATTAGCAGGGAATAGCTAGCATTGCTCAGGATTGCAGGAGGCCCGGGGCAAAAAGTGAGATTATAGCCAGGGTCACCTCTTGGCTAAGCTCTCATAGAGGGCTTGAGTGAAGGCCCCTCAAAAGGCTCAGTGAACTGCACCCACCCATCTGCACTGTCGCTAGATCTTCTGCTGGAACTGAGTGGCTCTGGCTCCAGGCTGGTTTAATGACGGGAGTGCATCTCCCAAGGAGCCTGAGGATCTGTTTGCTGTCTGGTGTTGCAAAAGTGCTGTTACTTTCTTAGATACAGCTCAGTGCTAATTGGTCTTGCTACAGTTGCATCTTTATTTTTCTCTGTAAACACGTCCATGGTTTTTGTCCTCTTTTGCCTGCCAGCTTTAACAGATCTGAGTTATCACAGAATAGCTGCTTTCCCACCTTTTCCCTTTCCAGTATGTTTTTCCTGCAGTCTTTGACTTGAATGGTCTTGGAGCTACTCATCTACTGATTGCACTCATTCTTCTCTTTCAGAGGAACTAAGCTATTATTGTAGTGTTCCATAGAATTTCCCAGCCTTCTTCCTCTGGTAAGTCTGAATGCTATCTGCCGTCTTGTGCCTTGCGCAATAGGTTTCTTAGTATTCCAAATCGGTCTTTTTCCTAAACCCAAATCTCCTTGTGCAACTGCATTGTGTGAGTTCATTTGTTAGCTGTCCTGGATAAAAGTAGTCGACTGGTTGTTCCTGTTTCCAGGTTTTCTTACTGATATAAGCTACTCCATAGTTTGAGCAGCAGGAAATCATCTGTTCTGAGTGAACTGGGATTTTTTTTTGTTTGTTTTTGTTTGTTTGTTTGGTTTTGGTTTCTGTTTTTTTTTTTTGTTTTGTTTGATTGGTTTGGGTTTTTGGTGTTTTTTTTTGTTTTGGTTTTTTTTTGTTTGTTTGTTTGTTTTTTTTTTTTTTTAATTCTCAATTTGACTGCTGATCAGATGTGAAATTGTTGTGGTTCACATCCTCTGTAGTAGGGATATTTGGCTCGTGTTACCAAGGTAGTAAGTACCGGAATCGTTTGGTTTCATTTGCATTACAATGACACCGAGGGGATACCTGTAAAGGGGAAGCAGTCCCTGCTCCCACAGCTTGCAGTTCCATGGAATGACTCCGAGGATGAAAGGATGTTCTTAGCAAACACAGTGACTTTCTCGGAGCGCAGCCGGCTCAGGAGCAGGAGTGGAACCGCCCTGTCAGACTCCACAGGGCTGCGCTGGCAAGCGTTCCTGCCGGGGAGGGGTGAGTGAATAGGGGCATCTCTGGCTAATGTTGTGATCAATTCCAACGGGGAAAGGGGGTGGCCGTGGAGTGGGGGGAGTCTTTTGGACAGAACAGCTCTTAAGAAAACTAACAACTGGAGGCAGCTGGCCGCAATTTTTCGGATCCTCAGGAAAGTACGATTTTGTGTTGAGCAGCTGCCACAAACACTTAAGAGGGAGCTGTTACCAACAGTAATGACTGAGGGATTAATATTAGAAAGCAGATGTGTCAGACTGTGGAGTCTGTTAAAGATGTGCTCCTTGTCAATGAGACCTTGCTGAAGGGCTCTTGGCAGCTGCCTAGCCCTGCAGGATCTCTGAATCTCAATGAGATACCATGTGTGAAAGGAAAGATAGGGTTGAAATTACCAGAATTGGAACGCTTAAACCAAAGCTGCTGGAGCTGAAAGATTTTTGTGCTTTCTCCATGGTTGTGCTTTCCTCAGACCCCAAAACCTGCCTTTGTGAGAGACTCGTTAAAAAGATGGGCCATGGCAGGAAGAACAGGGAACAAGAGTGAATAAGAAACAGCAATTTGACAGGGGGAAACATAAAGAAGGAAATGGAGATACTGTGTTGAGGAGGTGGATGTGCTCTGAGGGGCCTTGTGTCTTTGATGCTGGGAGAGAACCCATGACTTGACCCCACAAAAAAAGATTGTTGATCTTCTCTCTCTCTGAGTAAAATAAGAGTGAAATCAGAATAAGGAAAACTGTAAAGTACAACTGCAGAAACACAAGAGCTGTGGAATGGGGCATAAGTTTTAACTGAGGGAATCTGGAGAGAACAAACACCAAGCCCTGTGACCTCTGGCAAAACTTGCTGTTATGGGAGTGGGACAGCATCCTCTGACTCCTCTGATCCTAAGAGCTGTGCCTGTCAAGGGAATTCAGATGGGGAAGGAATTGTCTGAGCATGTCTGGGATGTCTGTTTAGTGCTTTCAGAATCAAATTCCCTCCACATCAGAAGAAAGCTTTGTGATTACAAACTCTTCCACAGGCCAAAAAAACTACAAATACTAAAATGTTTAGCAGTACTAGAACGCTCAGTAATACAAATCACCATTAAAGTAACCAAACTACATGCATATAGTTACCATTGATTGGATGCTAACCGAAACATTTGTATTTTTTAAAGTATTTACTAATGAATATTATTCACACCTTTCTAACACATAAGACATTCAACGTACTCCTGTTTCTGAAAAATGCTCCGTTTTTCATCAGGTTGCTCATTCTATGGGAAATGATTCCACTGCCAGTTTTTCAATTTGCCATACTAACAAAGCCATTCACCAAAGATTGGCTCCTGGACTCTTTAGTTTGCTTTTCTCAGTTTAGTAAGCAGCCACCTTGGCCACCAGTGAGTTCAGATCAATGGTGCAGGAAGGAGAAGGCCCGAAGTGTTCAGTCAAAGCAGAGACCCACAGACCAGATAGCACCCAGCCAGGACTCCCTGAATTACTGTTTATTGCCTCCGAGTGCAGAGGATTGCTTGGGACTGCACATGGAGCTTGCTAGTTAAGTAACATTATTTAAGCAAACTCTGCAGGCTCTTTAAGCCATTGGCATCTTACTGATCTAAAGGTATGGAGTTATAAGGATTTTCATGGCCATTTCAGTCTCCGGAATTTCTTTAGTTATTCTAGAGCTTGGAACAGTAAGGACCCAGAGTTTCCTTTGTCACCAAAAGCACTTAGTGCTGATGCAGTGCCTTGTAAAACATGAAATGATCAGTCAGCGACTCCTGGGGTGTGAATGTGACAGGAGAAGGGAGTTATGCTTCAGATATATTGACTTAGTTTCAACTGAGGAGTGTGCCATGCTGAAATCATCTGCTAGGTATTCATCTGTGTCATCATGGACATTAACGAGATGAAAATAACTGGATTCAAAGTAGGTGCTTTTTATGGTCATGATGGTCCTTCATTCCCTAGATGACTTTGTCTGCTTGTGTGCATTGCTAGGGATTTGGGTTGACAGCAGAGGAGTAGCTTCCAGTGACCATGACTATGGGGGTCCTACAGCTGAGCAGGCAGAGCATGTTTTCACTTGGAGAGGAGCCTGCTGGCTGTTGTGAGACTTGCAGCTCCCAGTGCAGGTGGTACGATGGGGACACCTGATGTCACACCTTAGGTTACTTTCCAAACCATTCTGTTTCTCAGTCGTTCAGCCTGAGTTAAAACTAGACTGTGCCTTGTGATTGTGGAGATTTTAATGTGCATTAACTACGAGGGGGGGATCTTGACAGCCTCCAGGGGCTAGGGATGCTTGGGGAAATTTCAAAAGAATATTTGGAACAGATAGCTTCTGTTTCTCTGCCAGAGTCTCCCTGTGGAAAGCTTACTCCTCTACACTGATTCTTCAGCAGGACAATCTCTTGAATACCCGTGTAATGTTTTATTAACATGTGTCAGTGAAAGGTAGTGTGCTGGTGGCAGATTCTTGGTGAGGGAAGCAACTGTTACCCTTCATTTGAGGGTCTCTTAAAGCCATATTTCCTGTTTTGGTGCCATTCAATGTGCTTGGGATGTCTATCCCTTTGGTAAAGGGCAAGCATGAGTTGCTCTTTTCTGCTCCCTCCCCCCATCTTACTCTTTCTTACCATGTTCATTAGAGGTCTGAAAATGTATACCATGGATCAAAAAGACTGAAATAATCTAATACAGGGTCTGAAATGGATGGATGGACACTGTTCCAAACATTCTAACAGGAAATAAGTTGCATACTGGGTTTTCTAAATGACTTTGTGAAGCACTTGTTAAATGCTGCACAGTACTATGTGACTAGAAATTACTCCAAGGTCCAGTGTTGTCTTACTTGTTTCCTTACCTTTTGGTGTCTTACGGAGACATAAAATATGTACCTGCTGCTGTCTAAAGTCATCAAGGAGCAGGAAAACCTTCTGAGAGCCAGTAGTGTCAAATCTTTTTACAACTTCAGCTCTTGAAATGTTAATAAAAAAATTCAGTTTTTATTAAAAAAAAAAACCCAAATCTTGTCATTGTGGTCTTGGAGAAGATTTTTATAAACACAAAATCTGAAAAGGAAAGAGCCCAAAGAAAGACTTAAAAAAAGGTTGATTTCAGAAAAGTTTCTGGAGCCATGAGCCTTGACTTTTTGAACTTCTGAAGGGTAACAAATGGACCTGCTTTTTCTCTTCATCAGTTAGGGCATGGCATAACTGCATTTTTTTTTCTAGCTAGTTTTTGACATAGAACATGCCCCAGTTTCTCCCCCTATACCTTTTCACTGTGACATTTCTGAGCTAGAGACTTGCCTTGTCAGAGCTCTCTCCTTACTCTTTTGTTGAACACAGGTTTGATTCTGTTGCTCTCATAAAAAAAGTCCTTATTCTGGTTTTCTTGCTACCCAGCTCAATGTGGTGATACACAGGGAAGTTTTGAACTCTGGCTAGATTCTCAAATGCTGACTTGTGAACATTCTTTGTAGCTCAGATAACAAGACTATTAACATGGTAAACGGAACAGCTTTGGGATTAAGGAAGAGGAATGATCTGTGTCTTTAAAAGCCATTTGTCTCTGGTATGGTTGACTGGAAGTGTCTGTGTGGTCTAAAGTCTTTCTCAATGAGTGTTTCATCAGCTCCACTCAATGGCTTCAGCCTCTAGCGTAGGCATTTGTATGTGGACTGTAATTTATTGTAGTTTTCAAGAGCTAGCAGCTGCCTGCTTAGGTTCAATGAGAAACTAATTTCTGCTCCTGCCCAGTGGCAAATCTAATAACCTGGGACTGGTAAAGGATAAGGGGGCAGAGAGGCAGAGGAAACTGAAGGAATTTGCCCAAGGTCGATCTGAAGATGGGCAGTAGCAACAGGCTGAGCACCTAGGTTCTTGACCTGCAATCTAGTGCTGTTAGCCCTTTACTCATGGTGCCCTCTCCTCCCTCCAGAATATGGTGCTGAGATTTGGGAGACATTGCATTAAACTGTCTGGCTCCAGGAATGGCTTTTTAAAAGTGCAGATGATCCTTGAGAAGAAATGTCAGTGTTAGAAATGACACCGACTACTAACTCTGATCCAGTGAAACAGTATCTAAGAAGATTTCAAGCCCAGTGCTCGGTGATGACTAGATAATTCATCACTGCTTTATTTTGTATAGTCTTTCACACCGACTGAATCCCTGTACGTGAGCTTCAGAAAGTTAAATAACAGTCACACGGATAACAACAGCAGAGGGAGAAAGAAATAGGGAGGTACAGACGCAGACAAGAGGACACGTCTGAGGAGAACTGGGAAGTGACAGAGTTAATGAGCCAGAGATAGTTGGAGCAGCCTGTTTTGTCAGGAGGATTTGTAGGAAAGGTTTTCATCCCGACATAAATAGAAATCAAGCACATGGCTGAGTTACTGATTAAGGTAAACTTGAAGTAAAACCCCTCCTTCACTGAGGTTTTTTAACATTTTTTTTTTTTTTTTGCTTTAGTATCTCCACATTTTCCCAGAGAGGCAGATTTCTGACTGACATGGGACATGCTTGTCATTACAGGTTCTGAGTCTGCTTCTCCGCGTGGCACCTTGGAGTTTCTAGCTGGCACCATTACCTCCAACGAGTGGAGTTCTCCCACCTCCCCTGAGGGGAGCAACGACTCAGGGGGCAGCGAGGCCTTGGACAAACCCATTGACAATGATGCCGAGGGGGTGTGGAGTCCAGACATCGAGCAGAGCTTCCAGGAAGCGCTAGCCATCTACCCACCATGTGGTCGGCGGAAGATCATCTTGTCAGACGAAGGCAAGATGTATGGTAAGGACAAAGAAAGGGCACACCACAGCACTCCAGGCAGCCTGCCCTGTGCGGTCCACTTGTCTCATATCAAGTGATGTTCTGAATGAATTCTCTTCTCTCAGGTGATGCAGTTGGTTGCTTCAAGTTGTGTTTAGGAAAGTTGGTGAAGATTTTAACATTCACATGTCAGAAAGTTACAGGTATCTTTTTCAGGGGACTATCAATAAGGTAGTTCCCAGATCAGGGCATACTACTGAACTAATCCGTAGATATATATAATAATCTCATGGCTTCATTATGCGTTAAGTCTATTATTTATGGTATCTCTTGCTTCTGTCTCTGCTATTCTTGTTGGAGGTAAGACCAGCTAAAGGTCTTCATCTCTGGTGCTGCATGGGGGGAAGTTCATCTCCTGAACCCCTGAATGGCTCTACTGGTGTGCAAACACCTACAGTTTGTTAAGTAGCCACACTTTTCAGACCTTAAGAAGGGCAGGATGCAGACCTCTCTGTCTACTCCCTTTTTGTTGTAGTTTGTCCTGGCACGAATCTTTCACCTGTGGGTTCTTTTCACCTAGCTAGCTACATACCCAGCCCTGAATGCAGAGAAACATTGGCTTGCAGCTGTAGCAGAAGTCAACTTTATAGGTGGTACACATGTTTTTGAATTGGATTTTTTACCTGTTCCACAGTTACAATTTCTCTCTTCATTTTTGTCCACAAGAGCTTGTGCAATCTGGATTCTCTAGCTCAGCATTGGAAGAAGACACCTGGTATTTCTGTGACTAAAACGCAAAGCAAAGGCTGAGTGCTCAGTATTTGGTTAAAAGTCCCAGGTAGCAAAGCAGTAGCAAGGATCCTATGGAAGGCAGCCCTCCTCCTACCCAGTCAATGCTTGCTTCTTTTCCCCCCTACGTTGAAATCTGCATGTCTTTGCCGGCCCCATCATGGGATACTCCGTGCATGCCCCGAAGCTTCATATGGAGCACTTTACAAGTCATTCTGCAGGTTTCTGTCTGCCCATCAGGCCATTGTTCCCTGAGCAAGGGAATACATAGCTCTGACTGTGGGGCATGGGTGGGGCCCTGTTCACACGGCCTTATCTCTAATGGATGGTTTTACAGGGTACACACATCACTGGAAAGAGCAATAGTATATGTTGGGTAAGGCTGATCACCCTGAGGCTAAGCAAGTGTCAGTATTCTCAGGCAGACATCAATGCCTGTTCGGGGCTGGCACAAAGGTTTTTGTGGTTGTGCTATGGAATTAACCAGGGAAGTGATCTCGTTTAAACCTAACATAGCCAGAAAGGGGGGAAAAAAGTGAACTTTAATTTGGATTCTGCCCAGCTGCTTGTGTTGGTACCAGGATGATGAGGGTGGGAATGAGCAGCCGTGGTTGAGGTGAGGGTAAGACTGCTTCTTTCGGGATCAATACTTGCTTAAAATGTTACTCAACCTCAAATGGGACTTGAGAGTCCACCCCATGATTTTTAAGCATAAATTAGCGATATAGTCCTTGTTGCTCTATGTCTGCACTACTCTTCATGACAGGCGACTTTTAAAATTACTGGTGAAAAATTGCAGTTGTGTTTTAAGACTGTATTAATTTACTAAAAATTCTGCAGCGTCCCTGGAATATTTCAGCTTTGCAGTGAATGTGTCAGCAGAGAGTGAAATGAACCACAAAATAAATTAACGAGAGGAAAAGCGAAGTACAATGGGCTAGAGAAACCAATGACACTTAGCACAGACTGGCGTTTAGTGGAACACATCAGTCTGACTGGACTGGTGAGCTGCACAAGGTGAAAAGTTTAGGGTAGGCTCTGGGAGAAGAAATGAACAGCTTTTCTGCAAGCCAAGCCCTCCCCCACTACTCCAAATGGGACAGTGTCCCTGCTTGCCTTCAGTGCACCTGTTCCTAGTATGGATGGTTGGTTCAGTGTGCTTCTGACAGAACCCGAGGCAATGATTTATGCCCTCCTTTGCTTACTAGTCTCCAGGATCCAGTCCAAGGAAGCGGGGCCCAGCCTGGGATCTATAGAAAGATATGACCGGGCAGGGAGAATAAATATAGTCCCTGACTTCATCTTCACTACTTACAAGCCGGCCGGTGGAACAGAACAAGCTTGGTGTGGAGCTGGCCCTGCCTCTGAAGGGATGGTTGTTCAGCTGTCCTGTGACTGAACCAGGGGCCGAGGTGTTACAGAGAACTGTAATGCCCCTTCCCCTTGACCAAACTAGGATAATTTCACTTTTTCCCACTAAGGAGGGACTTGTGTGATAGTATTATTTTGGACAGGATGTCCAAAGTCTCAGTATCTCTTCTATGTGCGATTTTTATGCTTCTCACCTGTTGCGAGGCAACCTAAAATTTAAAATTAGTTTAAAATTAGTAGCTTTTACCAGAAAATGTTTTGAACTAGGTAAAATGCAGGAAGCCAATATGAAGAACTTGCACTGCTTTGCTTAAATACCTTTAAAATTGCACAGAAAGGTGTTTCAGCCTATGCATGGACTTCATGCTCCTGTTTCCATGACTCTTCAAAGTCGGCTTGTTTACAGCTGTTCAGAGGACACTGCTGGTTTCTGAGTGGACGTGTTTCCTTCTTCACTTGAAAGTCAGCAAAGCTCTTCTTTGTACATTGATGATCTCTGTCTTGATGCCTTTGCTGCCTTTTCTTTCATTATCTCTTTCCATCCTAGACATGTTCCATTACTGCATGCAGGCAACATCCTGACTGAATAAGCTCGCAGCATAGCTCCAGGTGCAAGCCCTCACTGTCCTCTCCAACTGTCTTTGCTACCACCTGCTTAAAGCACAAGCAGCTGTCTTGTCTGATACGGAATGCTGTCCTTTCTCCTAATCATTGTGTTGACATTAGAAGCAGTGAGTCTGGGGCACTTAATGATCTCATGCCTTCTGGTACCACTAAGGTCTTGCAGAATAGGTTTTTTTACATGCTTTGCCTGCTAGAATAATACAGGGGTATTACAAGTCTGTTGCTTACATTTCTCAAGTATGTTTTTTCCATGGGAGAAATAAAATCTTTAATATTTATATGAAATACCCAGCACCAAATTCTGTGCTAAAGTAGAGAAAGGAGAGGGAAAAACCTTAGTACCTTTGTGAGATTTGTGTAGACGCCCCAAATAGACCAGGTCTTCCAATGCTACTGAGGACAGAGAAATAAAAGATAGTACCTTGCAAAGTGATACTTATTTTGACAAAACACTGCTGTGGCCTTGATTTACAAGAGAGAAAGCAAGAGCTTAGAAGAAACGATCTTCTGCCTTAGCTGTCCAGTGTTCCCTTCTGCAGCACCAACACCTGTCTTGGAGCACCTTCTGCAAGAGGGCTAGAATTGGTGGCTGTTGTTGTGTTACATTGCTGCTCTGGAGGAGTCAGTAGTTTAGCAGCTGCTTTACAAACAACTCAGCCATTTCTGTGCTGAGCAGGGAGGGGCAGACAGCTGGGAGCAGTCATCCATCTCCCAGGCTGGTGCCATCTGTTTGTGAGTTGCTGATAGGAAATACTTAAAGATGTCCAAAGCTCAGAGGCTGAGTGACAGAAGAAGGGTAGTCAACCATGTTACTAGTTCAAACCTGGAGCATGCAGTGGACCACAAAGACTTGAGCTTGCAGCATAAATTAAGATGGGATAACAGGTCAGATTGATGCCAAAAGGTGCCGTGACACAGGTGAACCCTCCCACTTCTATTCTGAAATGACTAGGTAAATTTGCATGATAATGCCTTTATCTCAAAGGGATAGGTTATCATTCCATGTTTTCCCTAATCTCAAAGAGTCGTTAAAAGTAGAACTGAAGAACAAACACATAAACCCGAAGAAGCATAAAACATATACTGCCTGTCCAGTTCATAAACACTTCTCCTTGAGGGAAGGGAGAAGCATGGTGGCTATTCAAACTATGAAAACCTTCAAGGTGTCTGTGTTCAAATGCTTTCTTCTGTATTGTAGTTTAGCATCTCACCTCATGGTGTTTCAGTCAGAGCAATTGGAGCATGCTGAGAATGTGCTCAGTTGGCACTGAACTGTATGGCCCAGGTAATTGCAAAATTTGTATTTCAGCTGTGATATCCCCCAGAGAGATACTTCTGAAGTTTCTATCCCTTTCATTATTGCGACCTTCTGAACTGTAGAACAGCACTTTATCCCACAGTTTTGGTTAAAAAAAATTGATTTCCTATTTTAAACACTAGAAGGCAGATAAAACTTGGATTTGTGGGCAATTGGTCAGGGTGTAGACTTTGCCTTTCCCTCTGGTGGTAGGTGTGATGTTTTCAGAGCTGCTCAATAACAAGGTTTTGTTTCACTCAGTCATCTTTCAGTTTTGCTTTTGTGTGGTTCCAGTTCTTTGTTGTTGATTAGATGAAGCCAGATTTCTGGAGACATTTGCAGCGGGTTAAACTTCTGCTGGAGTTTGTAATGTTTTTCATTTTACCTCCTTTGTAAGCTGAGTTTAAGGTTCTTCATGTTAAACTGTATGTCAGTTTAACTGATGTTTTCTCCATGCAAACATAAAGAGAAATATTTTCACATGAATTCCAAGCATTTCCTGAATATTGAGAAATTTGCCACTTGTAAGGCCAAACAACCAGGAATCTGCTTGCTGTTACAATTATTAGAGTTAATAGCACTGGCTGTGGCATCTTTCCTTAATATGCTTAGTACTGAACATAGAGTAACAGTTTTATTGCGTACTACATGTTATCAAAATTACTGTGGCTACTCTTTTTGGGAGCTTCATTCTGTTGTTTCAATAAAGGGCACATACTTTTTCCCCGTACCTTTTGATTTTTTGCAGCTTTGTAGTCCCATATTTATCTGTCAGGCTTGAAACCAAGTGTGCTGTTTACTACTATATTTTTCTTTCTGCATTTGTCTGTAGCCACAGAGTTTTTGTGATGCTGAAGTAACATCCTTCATTAGCAACATTTCATTATCCTTTCGGCTCTTCCTCTGATTTTTTCATCTTTAAATTTAAAATGTTTGATAATTCTCCAAGATGGAGTTTATTGGTATTGGTATACTGTCAGAAAAGCATTTGGTCTGATTTTTTTTTTGCTTTGTAGATAACACATCCAGTTTCATTGATGTCTAATTTAGTAAGTCAGCTTTATGTTTTGTAGGTGTATCCACTCACCTGCCTTGTAACTGAGAGACTGTTCCTATTACATTTGTCAGCTTTTTCCCTTGTTTTGCTTCTGGGGTTCTTCTGGATAACTTTGTGCATTTCCGTTTTCTGAAAAGTTTAATTTAAAAGCCTTGGTGTTCTTTTACATTTTAAACCCTGGTACGTTCTTGCACAATTGGGTTCAAATATTACCAGTTGCTAATCTGCTCTTAAATATGCCCAATGTTTCTTAGCATTTAAAAATTTTGATTGAATTAAAAATTTGGAAGTAAAAATTAATAATGTCCAGTAACTTGGGTTTTTTCTGCCTTTAAAAAAAAATGCATGTAAAGCTCTCTTCTGGACAGGTTTCTGCAAACATGTTACCAGAAAGATCTGAAAAACATGGAGTGAGTTCTGAGAAAAGCAACAAGCATACCAGACTTAACATTGAGCTCTGGAGTTGAAGGGACTGATTTAGGAGGAAAGATTAAAGTAGCTAAATATACATAGCTTGGCTAAGCGATGACTGAAAGGTGGAGGGTGGGGGGACACATAATAACAGTCTAAAAATATTTGAAGGGTGTTAACATTTAGGAGGGAGAGGGATTTTATGTGGAACATGTGAGCATGACTAGGATTAATGGGGGAGAAAGAAGGAATATAGGATGGATATCAGCAAAGGCTTCATGACAGCATGGTGCTCAGTGCTCAGGGATTTCTAAGGAGATAGAAAGTAATTGCTGTTGTTGGGGACTTTTAAAAATTATATCAGACATTTGCCAAACCAGTCCCAAGGGATGGGGTGTGTGTGTACATGTGTATTTGTGTTTTATATGAATGAAAGATGGAAGCCAGATTGGAAGGGCTATGGTTTTACACAGGAAACAAGAAGACAGTGGGCATTAGGTGGCTTTACAGTGTAAATATCAGCAGGTTTTTTTCTAAATTGTTAGTACTGTGATTCATACTATCTGTGGTTTTGTGATACGAATATGTTTGTGAGACTAAATGTGATTATTGACACAGAAGCCCTTTCTTAGGTCTGAAATAGAAGGAGCAGACTTCTGGGTAAATACTAGGAGTGGTTTCTCAGAAGTTGTCTTCTGTTGTTTAGCCAAGCCAAGCCTTGGGTAGAGAAGGGTGATCGTACTTCTCAAGAGAGGGTGTGCATATGCATAGAGGGAGCTGGTAAGTTTCAATGTGCAGATTGTGTGGAGACCTGGCATAGGAAAAAAAGGAGCTTTCTTACACAGTGCATGTAAGCAAAACCTACTATATGAACTCTCCTTTAAAGTCTCTTTCAAAGGCATTTCTTAAGCAAAGCCAGTATGAGACAACATGAGCTTTCCAGGTTCTAGTGCCGTAAGGGGTGCCCCAAAGTGAAGGAAAGCTGCTTGTTCAGAAAAAAAACAACATTACAGCTGAAAGAAGAAGCAGTGTTCTCATTCATGTAGGATCCAGATAATGAGCACAGAAGAACTAGGGCTGTCTATTGGTTTAAACAGTTGCTCATTAGCTAGTCCATAACAAACCCTGTATTGTCTGTGCGTGGTGAAGATCTGGGCAGCAAAACTGGGAAGGCTGTGTGCAGTTTGTGCCCAGACAGATGGTCTTGTAAATCTGTTGGTCACTGGCAGAGCTGACTTAAACCTCTGGGGCCTGGGTACACCTGCTGCCGAAGGGTGCATAGCCAGCAGCTGTTCCTCATTGCTGTCACCTTGAACTTGTGACCTATCTGGGTACTTCTTCAAGTTCTGTCTCGCTCCATGCACATGCACAGGCAGAGTTTTGCTCTGTCTCTGGCTTCTCGAAGAGGAAACAACACTATTTCCATGTAAAATGTCTTTAGATGATATCACTCTTCTTTCCTCTTGATTGTGATTTGTACAATAATTGCAAATGCCTTTCCAGGAGCTCAGACTGGGGTCTGTGGGCTGGAGTGCAAGGCGTGTAACCAATGCTTGATGAGGTAACCCAATAGCAATGCTCCAAGTTGTTGACTGCAAGTGCTGTAGACAGAGGCCTGTTTCTAAGCATGACAAGTACTGCAGGGAAACACACGTGCGTGTGTGGCATTTAGCACAATGTTGCCTTCAACCTTGACTGGGGATTATGAGCATTCCTGCATATAAACACTGCATCATCATCTTTAGTTGTAGAATCATAGAAAAATGGTGCTGGGAGGGATCTCCAAAGGTGATCTCATTTGCTTCTGGGCTCAGAGGCAAAGCCAGCTCTACTTAAGCTGTTCATGTCTGGTCTGATCCTTCTTGGCTAAGGGTGGAGGAAAGTGATTTGACAATTTTGGATACAGCAGTTTTCATTTAGAAGGTAGTTAAAGCACCTGGATATTTGCAAACTTCCTTCTGGATCCATATGCATTTTTAGGTATATCTGCAGCTTAAATAGTTTTGTCATCTTGTTTCTGCTTTCCTGTCATTGCCTGAATCATAGTTGCCCAGCTATCTATCAGACTTACATTGTAAATTCAGTCAGGGAGGAGATGTTGAAAGAATGTGGAACAGAATTGCACCAGTTTTAGGGCAGGAAGAAAGTGGGGCAGAAAAGGGGAATATCACAAGTCACTGTAGGGGAATTTCATGAGCTTGGCAGAATTCAGCTATTATTCAGAGCAGTTCCTGGATAGTCATTCAATTGTGAAGTTTGTGTTTCTGCTAGGCTTTTCTGTCCACATTCTCTTTTCACCTGTTACAGAATATGACATCTTTAACAACTATTGCTAATGTTGGGATGGTGTAAAACTGTTCCGTGTTGAGACCAAGAGTGTATTTCCTTCAGAAATGATGAGATGGCCTAACAGTTCACTGCAGGAAAAAAGAGGGCGTTGCCACTCCTGTTTCCTTGCTCTCTTGCTCCTCTGCTCTGCTTCCAGTTTTTTGCTCCCATGCTTTAGGTTGACTCCAATTTCTAGTTGACTCCTTGTGTGGATCCATTTTAGCTTGCTAAACTGAAAGCAAACTATGGTGGCAAAATGAGCTGAACAGATTTCTGCCAGATTAGAGAGTTGAACTGGTGAGAAAGAGGGAAGGGAAAAGGAAATCTCTTTTTGCAGGGGTGTCTAGCCATTTCTTTAACCTGAAGCTGTAACTTAGGGGTTTAAAATAATCATGGACAATGTCTGTACTCTAAATTATGACGGCAGAAACTGAACCTGTGTGGTAACAGCCATTCCACTTAAAAAAATCAGTATTCATTTATTCACATAAGGCAAGAACCCAAAAATCTCTGGGTTCTTTTGCTCTCCTTGAAGCTGCTGTGTAACGTTCAGTTGTTTGGCTGGGACTGGGTTGTGGTGTAGTTTTATGTGCTAAGCCGTCATGACTCCTCACAGGAATAAGCCAGACCAGACCAGATGCCTTGAGAACTGCATGGTCTGTGTTAGTCCTGCAGTAAGTAGCTGCACTTATCTCACAGACTCCTTTCAGCTCCAGTTTCTGTCACAGCTGAAGCTTTGAGTACTCGGTCAGCCTGTCACCTGGGCACATGCATAAAGTTAGCACTTGGTGAAGAAATCTGCAAGAAACTCTGTACTATTGGTACTGACAGAGGCAGCTGACCACAAAATCGGGAGGAGAGATGGCGAAGTTTTTGCTGCCCTTGGAGACTTTACCAAAGCACTCTTGAGAGATGCTTTCAGATGCTCTTCGGCTACTGGAAGTTACTGAAGCAGAAGTTTATTGATCTAAGGAAGAATTTAGCAGACGTCCAGGTCTGTAATGTAGAACTCGGACTGATGGGAACTGGGAATGTTGTTAAACAGTGGTATCAGTGCTGCCTTCAATAGTCGTGTTTCTCTGAACCTGGGCGTGAGTGAGTAAAGTATCTTTGTGCCTGTGTAGGGTTGCCATTCTCAGGTGTTCCAAGAGACTGAAAGCTGTTAGTTAGACGTGCCTTTCCATGTAGGATTGTTATTGGTTCTTTCAGGTGTTATCTGATACCCTCTAGCATATGAAGGACTCATATTACTATATGCTGCTGCTTTGGTCTGATTGTGGGATTTCCCGGCCAAATTGAATCTAAACATATTTAGTAAGGTTGTCATCAGTCTTAATTTTGAGAAGCACCAGAACAAGTCCCAGCTCTGTTTCTTTTGCGACCTTTAATGTGTATATGAAGGAGTACTTATTGGATGGATTAACTTACATTTCTATGGCCTGAGGCGATAATGTGGGAAAACACAGCTGATGAGGACATTCAATTTATGCACTGAAGAGCACTATTAAAGACTGAGGTGTGGCGAAGAGCTGCATAGCCCGGAGCTTCCCATTAGGCTGACGGGACGATTGCTGCCTGCATACATTGTTGTAGCTTAGTTAAAACTCATCTTTACAAGGAATAACTCCACATGCCTTTGGGGCAGTAATTAGAAGGCACTTTAACGCTCTTTAGCCTTTAGACAAATGATGCAAGTGCAGGAAGTGCCTTGCCCATTTTTTTACCAGCCTGTATGAGTGTGAGGGTTAGGTGGAGTATAGTTCCAGGCTACAGTTTCTGTGGTGGCAAAACTGGTTTAAGAAGTTCTGCACTGATTCTTTTTCTCTATTCTCTCTGTTGTGCCAATGCTGTCGTAGATGTGACCACAAAATGAACTAGTTCACCAATCCAATTAAAAATAGGCTGATCGGGAAAACCCAAACTAAACTAACAACAAAAGTCAAATAGGGGTGGCAAGGTTTATTTTTTAATTATTAGTAATTAGAGTGGTTCATGTCAGTCTTTCCCCCCTGCCCCCTCTCTCTTTCTTCCATCAATTTAGTTGGTACAGCTGCACACAGAAGTTGATGCAGGAGGAATGACAAGCTAAAGAGGGAAACCTCTTCAGATTGTTTTGCTGATGAAAAATTTGTTGCTAAAACTACACCTGCTGTGACTGCCTTTTCATTTTATCTCCACTCCCTGTTGGGAACCAGTGAGGTGCTTCCCCAAACCTTTGGTGTCTGTAATTATTATCCCTTAAACACACACCCTTGTGTGACGCATCAAGAAACAGCATTTCCTAAATGGTGGTGACATTTCTTGTGTTTCTGGCTGTGCATGTAGTTTATGCAGTGGAAAGGGACAGGAGTTAACACTAACCTTTTCAGCAAAAGGCCTTTTACACGAGAGAGGGTTGTGGTGTTTAGACTACTTGGTAAATGAGACAGCCGAGTTTTATGACCTCAGACAGACTAATCACCCCACTGATATTTCCCCATGTGAGGTGCTTGACTGGCACATTCTACCCAGCAAATACAGCTTCAACTTTGTAGTTTCAGAATTGGAAGGAGGTGACATGATGAAAACAGGTGTGTTGAGGAAGAGCTGACAATGTGATGGTGCTGGTCACTTCAGTATTGTGTTTTCAGGGTTCTGACTGTTGGTATTTTTCAGAAGTACTGACTCATCTTCCTTTGATTGTTTATCTCAAGATCCCCTTATTGTAGGGACTGGGTAAGCTCAGAGAGTCCTCTTACTTAATCCTGAGTAAAATCAAGCATGAAACAAATGATGAGAGTGAGGAAATTTTCTTTTCCCAGCTGAATATAAAATTCACTGGTATGTGTAATTCTGCTGTGGGAACTCCAACCTGACTATTATTGAGCACTGAAGTTCTGCACTGGTAGAGTCAGAGATGTCTTCACCGGATAGGCCAGTGCAGTAAAACAATATGGTTTTCTGGGGTCTCTTTCATGGGAAATGATCAGAGTATGATGATCATAGTGGTGTATTAAGTCGATTTATTGCCTTCTGAGTACAGGAACCTAGCAAAATCTTCTCACTGAGGCTTTGGTAGGAAGCCTTGGTTTGTGATGAAAGAAAAGTCTAATGAAGGCAGGATTAGAACTGGATTATATCAATAAGAGTTGAGTGTCTGTGCATCTTGAGGAAAAGATGGGATTAGCCATCAGAAAGACAAAAATGTGATTTCTGACACATCTAGCTCTATTTCTGGATCAACTGCTGTCCAGGAAGGCATTTAGCATAGCTGAGAGGAGGAAGCCGTGGAATGAGTGATAGGAAGTAAGGCTGTGCAGGGCGTTATGGATGGGGCAGACCAGATAGCCCCATGTGCACCTGCAACCCCACACTGCTTTTGTCTTAAGTGTCTTTCTGGTAAGACTTGGTCGGCAGTTAGTTTTGCTTTGTATGCACAGAGAAACATTGACATTTGGTGGACAGATGAGGTGTCCTTACCTTCCCTCTTTTGTCTGGTTTTATTTGTCTGATGCACACCGTGTTCATTATGCTCATGTTGATTGTAACCAATAGTTAACTACCCAGGAGGTATCAGGTGGCACAAAGAGCTTGAAATGATGGTTGAGATGGCTTTCTTGACCTCACTTTGATGACCCTTTCGCTGGATACAGCTGGTTGGTGGCTTCTGTAGTTCTCTAAGGGATCTACTTGCAGATAGTTGCGTATGTGTGCTTTGGGTACAGAGAAGATACAGTATCTGCCAAGAAATCAACACTTTCATGCAGTTTCCCACTGAAAGGATTTTGCAGAAATCACCGAGTTCATTGCTCTTACCCATCACAGAAGAGAGGCTTTCGGTTCTTCTACTTTCTTTGGATAAGTCTTAAAGATATACTGTTTACAAGAGGCAGAAAAATTAATGTACTTTTACCAATAGAAAACCAGCATGAAACTTTGAGGTAGGACTGGGAAATGTTTTCTGTGCTGATGGGAATTCCCTTGATTATCCCCCTTCCTTACAGAAAGACCCTTTGCTGCTGTACTGAAAGGTGCACAGGTGTAAAATGAAGAATCAAAAAGCCTCTTTATTCACTTCTCTTAGCAACTCCTTTCTGGATAACTACTGAATGCAAAATCTTGCAATTTAGCGTAAGACAAATGGGAGCCAAGTTGATGCCCTTGGAAATTTATCTGTTAAGAGTGGGAGGTAAAGAACATAAGAGAGTATCTCTTTACCACCTTTTTTTTCGTGCTGTGCTTCCAAGGGGAAGGCTACAGGGAGGATAAAGGTGCTGTGCTGCAGTTGGTATGTTGGCTAGAGCTCCGTGAAACCCAATGCGAGGTTTCAGCAGAGGAGTCACAACTGTTGGCAGGTTCTGGTGACCGTGGCAGACCTCAGCAGGACCTCAGCGGGAGTTATTCTAAGAACACAACATATGATCAGATTACCGAGGGACACTTTACATGGCTCTAAAAAATGAACCATCTGACGGTTTATGACAGCTCTGCCTGTTCCAGCCAAGTGAGGAGTGCTAGTCTTTGCTGACCCTGCAGCCAGGGTTGTGAAACAAAGGAAGTGCTTTCCAGAGGCTGTGAGCCTACAGACTTCCAGCTACATAATACCTGCTTACATCTAACTGCTGATAAGAAAGACAAAAGACAGTTAGGACTTGTTTTTCTTGCAGTTTTTGATTCAGGGTAGTTTAATGCAGTCTTGCTGCAGTTTATTGGGCTTGGCAATTTGCACAGTTCTATATTTAGTAATCCCTGTGATGAACGTCTTTGTAGACTGATCTGTTTGTTTATTGCTTTGAGGTTTTGTGTGTGCGTGTGTGCTACCAGTACCTTTATTAGCTTAATATAACCTGCTACTTTTCTATTGTTCTCTGACTGAGGACACATTTCTGGAAGATGAAGACTCTATGAGAAGTGGTAACAAGTGGGAAATGAGTTAAAAACCTGGAAATTTTGATGATCTACAATTAAATGCTCTCTGTGGAGAGTTTCTTTCTAGAGAATTTCTGTACTGGCATCTAATATCTGCAATTTATACAACAGTTTCCCTTCCCACTAGTCTCTTCCAATGAAGTACCTCGCCTGAGAGAACTTTCCAACTTCTGCTGATGTTGTCAAAGACAGTTAAATACATATTTATGGAAACACCTCCCACTTTCCCAGGCTTGACTACAGTTTATTGTTTCTCCTCTGCTTCCTACTTTTTTCCCCTTGTTTTGTTCTCTCTTAACACTTAGTCCCTCTTAAATCTTTTGATGACGTGCTGGGTGACGCAGGAGGTTGACATCACTGTGTAGAGGTTCTTTCTGCCAGTTCCTGCCCTTCTTTTTTGTTTTGTTGTGGGGTTTTTTTTGTTTGTTTGGGGGGCTTTTCTTGTTTTATTTTGCTCTATTTCCCCTCTGGTGCTCCTTGTTTCATGCTTCTCCTCTACATGGGATTTTGAGGGGCTGCAGTCCTTTCAGGGTTGTCTCTGCTCTGGGTTGCCCCAAAGTATACTTCTGTTGTGGAGCACCACATTCCAAGAGTACTTTTCCAGCCACATCCCCAGCAATGTCCCCTACCACGTCTCCTTTTCTCCAAGTTTGTCTTTTTGCATATCTTAAATCTCTCCTTCTATGCATCCTCATGTCTGCTTTTGTGGTTCCTTTTGTATCTCCTTGTGTGCCTCATGTCCCTGCTGGCTCTTGCCCTTTCCAAAATTTAATTGAGCAAAGGTAGCTTGTGCTTCTCTGAGTTGTTCTAATGGATTAATTGTCATTTCCATCCAGTTTGGGCATGGCTGGAATTGATTGATTGGCACAGAGCTGTTCATGGCATCCTCTCACACAGTTTACTCTCAGCCCTCTGTAGCTGAAGCAGAACAGTTCTCTGTCAGACTGCTCAATCTGTATGATTCTTTTACTTTCATGGAAACACAACAAAGTTAAATTTGCTTCATAGCACTTATTATATCTGGTTAAGAATCAATTGAAATTAGTTTTGCAAGGTTGATCCATAATTGAGCCAATGTCTGGAGAGTTCCCATATATTCAAATTTTCAGCATAGTCTGATACAAGCCCTTTAAAATTTTGCCTGAAATTCTCCATCTCCACTTCTTCTCAAGGCTAGTTTTTCATTTCTCCTCCATTAACTCATTCCCCTTGCCCCTCAAAGGGTCCTCTGTGTGTACAAAAATTCTCCTTCTTGTTTCTTTGTAGATAATAAGTTTTGAGCACCTTGTTTGGTTCTGCACATTTCCCACTTCTGATGTTTGTCAAACCGTCCTTCTGAAATTTCATATATATCGGCATCTGTGTGAGAAGAATCACTTCAGTTGTTTCTTGCCTTTCAACTTGGATCCCTGTCTAACAGACAGAGCCTTTGAAAAGCCATAAATATTATTGTTGGCATAGAGGAAGGTGGTGTGGATATGTGTTGCTAGTAATTGGTCTTGGCTTTGTAAAAATGGGTACATGGCTTGGAAGAGCAGCCAGGTGGAAGATAGGATAACAGCATCTGCTCCCATCAAACTCTCCTGGACATGTCACCATGCTAATGCTGAAACTGTGGGAACTGAAGAGGTCAATGGTTACATGCTGGGCATTGTGTTTCTGGCACAGAAACAGTTCCTAATTTGTGTATAGAGAAGCTGGAGCTGGTTTCTCAGCTACAGACCTGTTTTTTCTCCCAGGGGATTAAGGAGAGCTGCTGTAATGACACCATTAGGAAAAGATTAAGATCTGTAAATGTAAAATGCTTTCCCATCTGTATGTGTGCCTTGGTTATGTCTCATGAACATGGCCTAAATGCAGTCATGGACATTTGCATTCTTCTGTTTCAGACAGACGGAATTAGGAGCTCTGCCAGCCCTTCACTAAAGGGTTGAGTGGTCAATTTCAGCATAGAGTTTTTCCTTGCATAATTCTTTTCAGGGTTGAGTGAAATAATAGTTTAAAATAAAAGCAAGTGGCACCTTTTCCATGGAATATTGAACTACTAGCATAAATATTTCATCTTCTTTCACGGCTTGCTTATTGATGCCTGTGATGTCTTAATGTATAACTTCTCCATTCAACCTATAAACTTTCCATAGACAACACTGGAGTTTTATAATTTTGTTATAAAAGTACTTCACAGGAGCTGTGGCTTTGCTTCCTACTTCATTCCTGCTTCATTCTGCAAACACTTGCAGCTATATAAAGATGTCTCACAGCCTTCCAGTTCCCACTCCCATCTTTTTATTGAGGTGTACTCTATTGCTACTAATGTGGTCACCATGAATGTATTATTTTGCAGAGCCTGCTCTTTCTGTCATATTTTCTGCCTTGAACCAGCCTAGAGTTCAGCCTAGATATGTAGCTGCTGCCTTTCAGTTTCTGCTTATTTTTCCTCCCATCTCCATGAAGAGAATAAAAGCTGTGTGACTGTTTAGATCTGATACGTGGGAGCCCGTGTATGGATCTTGGATAGTCTGCCTGCAAGAGCCTTGAAATTCACTGTATCATGTTGCACTGATAAATTCTGTGTAACTGTTTCCATGTACTCCCCCATTGTTGTTTATTTTCTTGTACTTAGATGCACAGAATGACAGTGTTGTTTTGGTTGGAAGGGATCTCTTCAGGTGGCCTAGGCTGGCCCTACTGCTCAATCAGTGTCAGCTACAGCAGACTGCCCAGGATTGTGTCCAGCAAGCTGTCCTTCTAGGATGGAGACTCTGCAACCTTTCTGGGCAGCCTGTGCAAGTGTTTAACCACCCTTATAGTAAAAAAGTTTTGGGTTTTCAATTTTTTTTCCCCTTGTTTTTAGACAGAATTTTGTGTGTGTTAGTCTGTGTTATTTGTTTCTTGTCCTATCACTGGGGCACTATTAAGAGGAGGGCGGTTCCCTTTTTCCCTTCATTGCCTCCCATCCCAGGTACTTACATACATTGGTTAAAAACTGTCCCTGAGTCTTCTCCCGGCTGAACAGACCCAGTTCTCTCAGGTTCTCCTCATGAAAGATGCTCCAGTCTCTTAATAGTTTTTGCTGTACTCGCTCCAGTGCATTCACATCTTTCTCATGCTGAGGGGACCAAAAGTGTACACAGCATTCCAGATGTTGCTGCAACAGTGCTGAGTAAAGATGAAGGATCAATCCCCTTGACCTGTTGGCAACAATCTTCCTGATGCAGGCTGGGTTTTGCCATAAAGGGTGCATTGCTGGCTCATTGTCAGTTTGTTGTCAACAAGAACCCCATCTTCAGCCAATTTTCAGTCCACCCCCTTGTCCAATTATCTAGCCCATGCTTTGTCAGTTTGCCTATCAGGATGTTATGGGAGACTATTCCTAAAACTCAAACTACTGCCACAGGAACCAATAAGTTGATTTCTAAGAAAGAAAATAGTGTGACAGAATCATCCCACTGCTGATCTCTATAGATACACAATGGAATTATCTATCTTTTTGACTGGGATCATAGCTTTCTAAACTTGTGTTTGCATTTTTTCTCTATTTCAGGCCGAAATGAGCTGATTGCCCGCTATATTAAGCTGAGAACAGGGAAAACACGCACAAGGAAACAGGTAAGTGTAGTAAGAATTAGTTTTTTTGGACCACTAGAGATTATGAGGGCTAATGGGAGCAAACCCTTCATTGTTCACTTGTTATTAGTTTCTGGCTTTGCTTTAAAGAGATTGTGCTGAACTGGTTAATAAGAGTGGCAGGAAGAGTCAGCTCAGGCATTTTACATTTGGATTATAATGCTCGTGTCTCCCAACCACATAGTGACCCATAAGTTTTTCCACTGTTAAACAGTGTGTGATTTTATTTCCTTGGTCTACTAGTGAATGTTTCAGTGAACATCAGTGGTTCTCCACACGAAGATTCTTTGTTCAGCCCAGGCAGACAGACAGCAATGCTGATTTAGAAAATACTTGGCACACAAGATGAAAAAGAGGAATCTTTCTGATTTGAGAATGACAGTCCAGGCTATGCTGGACAAAACAATTAGCAACACAGACCTGCTTTGAGTACAGGGTTGGTTGCTGACACTCAGAAGTTCCTTTCAACCTGAATTATTCTATGGTGTGTTTCAGCCCACATTAGATATGGAGAAGTTAAAAGAGTCATTATATAGCAGCAGAGGTTTCTCTTCTCCCCAGGGGAGGCCAAGATTGGGAAACAAAGTGATCAGAACTCCCAGTCCCTAGATTTAAGGATGGGTTCTTTACTTTAGAGGTCTCTGGCTTGATAAAGACATTTGAACTGGAAAAGGCCTTAAATGGCCCATCTTTAGTGGCCCTCCACTCCATTTCCTGGCACTTATAGTTATATTCAGGAAGTTATATTCAGGAAAGCAGTTCATTGCTACCCTCAACAGCCCCTTCCCCAACCTTAAATATTTCCATATTGCACAAGATGCCCTAAGTATGCTTACTTCTACAAGAAGCTACCAAGTATTCCTCTGGAATGAAGATGGATTTTGTCTTTCAATGCAGGTATCTAGTCACATCCAGGTCCTGGCAAGGCGGAAAGCTAGAGAGATCCAAGCCAAGCTCAAGGTATGATGGGTATCCTTTAACATATCACACAAGCCCCCCCAAGTCAGCCATTCCCTTAAAAAAGCATGAGATTAGCCCCTAAAGCTGGAGAGGAAAAGGTACTTCCCAGGAAGTGTTGTGCAAACATTCATTATTCTTGAAGTTCTGTGACGTCTGTAGCAATTCTATTTAAAGAATAAAGAAACAATAACTTTTTAAATTTCATGTGTCTTATTTCTACTTCTGGTTTATGCTGTTGTCATGAAAGACCCTTTGACTTAGGAGTATGCAAAGTGCTTACCTGAGGAGGAGGGGTTCATGGTTAAAAATGCTGATCAGTAATCAGTCCTTGGTGTTGTGGTGGCCTTGTGAAAAGTTAGTCTTGTAGTTCCTGCAGTGCCAGTTCTGCCTCTACCAGAGGTAATGCTGTGGAGCTGTCCACTGAGAGGAAGAAATAAAGCCAGCTGGCATCTTCTCAGGTAAAATGGTGCCAGCTGAATAGACTTGGCCCCTTCATTAATTCAGACCTGATTTGAAGAGGCCTTGACTAATGAGAAAGAAAATGGTTGACTACTTGCCCGAGAAAATCTGTGTTTTCCTTTTTATAGAAAAAGCTCTGAGATCTTGCTAATGAACTGATACCTCTTGACATTTATTTACACTTGGATTTGATGCAGGGAGATGGTTTATGTGCTCAGATAGAATTGCCAGAAATATTGAGAAGGTCAAGTGTGTGTGTGACAATTGCACAAGAGAATGTCCCCCGTTAGAATGTGAGCTATGCAGAAAGGTCTTGCTGAGCAGGATGTGATGTCTGGGCCTTGTTATGTTTCACTAAGACAGCCAGAGGAGGAACATGGACGCAGACTTTTCTGTTCAGTATGGCAATAAGTAATCTGGAAGGAAGAGTGTTTGCTTCCCTGATTTTCCATGCTTCAGGTGTCAATGATCTTGACAGCCCATTCCAGCCCTGACTGCTGAGTGGATGGCTGGTACTATGTGCTTCCTCTTGGCTGTCTGGGCAATTCCTCGCTGGGCACCAGCGGAAATGGATGAGTGAGCTGTTGGCACTCAGTCTTGGCCAGTGCTGAAGTGCATGCAACTCTATTGCAAGCAGTGATTACCTCTCAGCCATGACTGTACCGTCCCCACATCCCATCCCCAGCCCCATTTTAGAAAACTGTGCTATGTCTGTTATTAGCCTGCTGTGTTTCCAGCTGCTCGGATAAAGAGAAGGAGCCACAAATTACAACTATGTAATTCAGTGCACCTAGGTAGGGCTGCCTAAGCTTGAGACCTGTGGTGCTGTTAAGTGGTCAGTTCAGGTGGAGGCCTGCTGCAGAGGCAAGTTAGAGCGAGTAGGAAACAACAACTGCCTAGGGCGTTAAACGCTTTACTGCTGCTTACATCTGTAACCTTGATTCTGCTCCTCATGTGTCACAGCTCCGGGATTAGGCATGATTGAAAAGCCAGTCAGCCGAGCCTGTTTCCACTTAGCACGCAGGAGCTGGCTGGTTTTGTTCTCAGGGAACGAAGGTGTCTCGGGGTGCTCCATGGAGCCATTGGCTGTTGTCCTTTTACACCACCCAGGCCATGCTGTGAGCTCTGCCCAGCTGCCTGCAGTGAACCTTCCCCAGCACCAGACTGTTCCTTTCTGCCTGCAGAGGCAAGTCAGTAGCACTGATTTGGCTCACTTACTTCTTTGCTTTTGCTGGTCATTTCCATAGAGCAAGGAAATGAAATGGCAGAAGATGCTGCCCTTCTTCCAAGTTCCTGCTGATAGCTATGTGTTCTTCTATCACTGTTCACTTTCCACAATGAGTACAAGGTTTCAAATTTTTATCCTAGAGATCAGAGCAGGTACATGATGACTTTTCAGTGCAATTATAATATTATAAATAGTATAAACTATAATACTTCCATCTCCACATGAATTTGGGTGTCTTTTTTTAAGCGTGCACTGTGTCTATAATAGATAGAGATGGAAAATAGGGTAAAGCTTGAAGAAAAATTTGTTCCCAAAAGTCAGTAGGTTTTCCATGCCCTGTGTGGATGATACATACCACACGTGCAAAGGTAAACGTGGGAAATTGTGGTGGTATTATTATTATCATCAAAAAGAAAATACAAACATTACAAATGTTTGGTGAAAGTTTTTATTGGATTTTTTTGTTTGGTGGTGGTTTAGTTTGATTTTTGTATTGGAAACATGTGAAATGAATACAGTGTTAGCTGAAACAGAGAGGAGATGCCTTTTAAAAAACATGATCTTTCCAGCAGTCTGTCAGACGTTTGAACAAAACAGAAAAACACAACAGGTTAAGAGGTAAAATACTTCCTCTTAATATTTTCTCCTTTTAATTTTAACATCTGCACAAGTAAATTTCCCCCTAAACTCAATGTAGACAATTTTTCCAGTGAGAAAGTAAGGAAAGTGAAAAAAATCCTTTTTTCAATAGCAGCAGGTAAATGGTCCTTATTTACGTTATGAAAAAACCCCGGAAAATAATATTTTCCCTTGAAAATGTAGGTAATCTTTGAATTATTCCATAAAACGTCATTTAAATTGGATTCTGAAAAACTTTCCCATAGCTTTGGAGAATATTAGGAACTTTCTTAGCAACTAAAATGTTTTCCTTTTGTTCACTTGAATAGTACTAACAGAAGTAACAGATGCTCTAAAAAAAAAAGATATATAAGTTTTGCCTATTCCTACTGATTATTCCACTTGAATATTAGCATTTATTCTTGAGGGGTTTTTATGCCTCCTCCACATGATTTTTTTTGTTTGACACTTTAGAACCCCTGGACTTTAAATTTTAGAAAATTTTAGATAAATTGGAGGAGTGAGAGAGAATGGAGACTCGAGGGTGAGAACTTGCTGCAGTTCAATGAATGCAAGTGGGAAGTGAGAATTCCTGAAAAAGATGGCAAGAGTGTACCTCTTTCAGCAGTTTCTACGTGCTATGAATTCTTCTGTGCCTTTGCCATTGTAATTGCAATGTCACAGATAAATGTGGAGTGTTTGAAGGATGAAGATTAATTGTAGGTGATGTGGGAGGAAAGGCAGAATGTGGGGAAGTGTTTCTATTTGTCTATTTATTCCTTGGAAGAGGAAATAAAGAATGCCATTTGTTTTATACATACATCAGACTCACTAGTTGTGGCACTGTCATTGCCTGTAAAAATGTGTGTAAATCCACAGTCCTGTTAAAATAAAAAAGGGAATGTCCTTGCATATGTGCCCTGGAAATTATTAAAGTTTCAAGTGTCTTTGAGGTTGGGAATAAAATTATCAATTCTACCTGGTACTAATGCAGTCCCAAATTAAGGTAGTCTTTTTCGCAGTGGTGATGAAAATCTGAATTTATGAGCTTGACTTTAGAGGGATTTTTTTTTTTTTTTTAATAATGAGTCGTTCCCATTGAATATTCTTACCAATTATTAAAACACAAGACTTAACTCAGGTTGTACTTTCCACAACAAAACTTTTCAGCGATGTGGCTGAAAACTAAGGAATGGATAAATGCTTAGCAGTCCATAAGCAGCATTTTAGAAAGAATGGTTAATCATCTGAAGCTATAGTAATGAGTGAAAGACTTCCATGATTTAAAGTGTTCTTAGGACAGTTATTGGTGAATTAGCTGCCCAGGTTTTCAGAGATGCTTGGTCACTACAACGAAGTTGATGAGAATCCTGGTTATACACCATTAGAGCAGGCAACTTGTTAATCATTATAATAATCTTAATTTTTTTGTTTCTATTCTTGCCTATAGGATCAGGCAGCTAAAGATAAAGCCATGCAGAGTATGGCTACAATGTCATCTGCTCAGATTATCTCTGCAACTGCCTTCCATAGTAAAATGGCCTTGCCTGGTCTCCCACGACCAGCCTACCCTGCTGTTTCTGGGGTGAGTGAATCAGTGTCTTGGTGGAGTTTGGCTAGAGACATTTGAGTGTTTGAAAGGGTCTTGCGACCTGCTCAGGAAAATCCTGAGAACATCAGACAGAATGGTACAAAAGGCATTGTCTTTCTAGAATAAATCTGTCATATGGCTTCAATAGTTTGAGTCTGATTCTTTGCTCACACTGGTGCAAAACAGTAGTTTTATTATGTATGTTTTTGAATGATACAAGTGAGAGAACAATCAGTTCCTTTGGATTTTCATCTGCCTGAAATGTTTTTAGGTGTTTGTATCACTTTCTTAGTACAGGATCTAGTTGAATTTGAACAGTTTAGGCCATCCTGACCCTTTCTCAAAATCATAACTCTCAAGCTAATCTTGAGTGCTTAGATCACAAATGGATGGCCCTTACATAAAATCCGTAATGGGGAAGCCCTGTCAGCATCCCCTGAACTGTGATTTGGGCCTAGTGAGCTTTTGCTGAGCATTGATTTCTGCCAAAATATTTCCCAGCTCTCCCAGGGAAAATGGTCCTTTCAAGAGAGCGAGAGTCATTAAAGCTTTGCAGATGGAGGCACAAGGTACATATATAATATTTAACATTAGAGTCTGCGATCAGTTTCTTGCATGTCAGCAGTAGTAGTGTGTAGAAAGAAAACAAAGATGAGACAGTACCTTGATAAGAATGAAACCAGGAATGTAGAGAAAAGAAATAAAACTCAGTCACATCTTTAAAAGTCTGTGAGCTTGCAGTTTGTTTCCTCAGAAAGGAGCAAGCCTTGGTTTTCATTTCTGTCCTAAGAGGTGACTTTTGTCCGTATGTTGTTGTTTTGCAGTTTTGGCAAGGAGCTTTGACAGGCCAAGCTGGATCTTCCCAAGAGTAAGTATTCCTTCCCTTCATGTACGCATCCAAAGCAGATGCTTCTGCTGCTTTCTCTGCTGCCTGAGGAAGACCATTAACTATTACAAGATCTATGAAATACTAAGATAATGTAGTAAGGCAGATGCCTTGACTGTGGATCTGAGACTTAAGGCCCAGTGTTGAAGACAAACTGAGAGTCATGAGAGAATCTTAAACAGGGTAAACCCTATGTCTTTATATTGTATTTTCAACATGGGTTACACACCTTAATATGCCCCATGACTCAGACAGCTAAAATGGGGTTATTTTAGAGAGCTGCTGAATGTAGGAGCCTGCTAGAGGTGAGGGTATTGCCACTCCCCGCTCCCAAATTCAACCAGTAGCAAGGCTGAGCATGTATTCCCTGTAGGCACACACAGGTGTGCACACACACTGCACACACATTGCACACACAAACACCTGTACATGTCTGGCCACTCAGAACAGCACAGACAACACTCAGCACTCCCACAAATACAGCACCTACTCTCATCCTGTACCATCTGGCTGATGAGGATGAAGGTGTGCTAGTGGGAAATGAGCATGCACTGTGGACCCATGCAGCAGGTGCCCTGGGATCCCACGTCTCCCTGTGTGCTGGCACCCAGGCAGGTGAGCCCCTGAGGCCACAGACCCACACCGTTTGCTGGGGCAGGCTTCTCACTCATGCACACAAACACGTGTCCACAAACACACACTGTGAACCTCTCCAGTAGCTGGGCTTAGACACACAATCCCCCAGTAGCTGGATCTTCACTTTCTCCGATTTGCCTCCCACAATCATTCACACAGACTCATCTTTCAGTTGACCTACAGACTCCAAAGTCTTTCTGTCGTTTGGCCTGAATACCCTGGTGCCTCTGAAAGCATTATTACCCGCTGAGACACACAGAGCTGACTCCCAAAACATCTACTTGCTGTCTAGTTTGGCTTCATAATCACTAGTTATCACACCCTCACTTGCTGCTGCCATTCCAGAAACAAGTCACACATAACTGAGAGCTCCTCATGAAGGAAAACAATTAGAATTTAGTAAGAAGATAGGAAAGACTACACTGACAAGGTGTAGGGCATGCACAGACAACTGACACCTTTTATTGGCGTGTTCTTCCTAAATATCCTCATAACACATCTTGTGCAATCCCAAAATGCTCTTGCCTTGCATTCCTAAGGTGTCCCCGTACCATCTAGGCAGTAACCCCACGCAGTTTACAAGGTGACTGGTTTGTGAGACTCCCCAGCTGGCTAACTGGGCAGGTTTCACAGCTGGAGATGAGCTTTTGGTGTGCTGATGATTCACTACACTAGCAATGGCCCCGAGTGCAGTTGTGTCAGAGTGTAATTCAGGTTGCTCTGCCTGCTGCTGTTTCCCTGTGCTCCTTTGTTTGTCTGGAGGCACACCTTTTATCACATAACCTACCGGGGCAATTTAAGCCAAACTTAAGGACAAGAAGCTGGGTGTATATTCTTCACCCAAGCTATGTGTTCCTGCTCTATTGTGATGCTCTTGCTTATGTTTGTGGAGCAGATCAGGAAACAGATACTAAAAAAAATATCTTGTGGGGAAAATGTCTAGTAAAAGAATGGAAGCTATCCTAGAAGAAATAAAAGATGAGTTTTATACCTTAACTATAAAATGAACATGGAAGCATCAGTCTGAGAGGTTCTTTTCAGAGGCTGAAGTATCTGCCACCCTGCTGTCAGATGATGTCTCCAGATCTTCATTTTTCTTGCATTAGTGTAAAAAAAATGGAGCTGAGCTGTCTTGAAAACTAGTTTCAGTTGTGGATGTTGAGTGTCTCTAAATTTGGGCCTAAAAGTCTGAGAGGCATCCAGTCCAGACCTATATCCACCTGCATAAATTTAAAACTATTTGCAGTTGAAAGGAAAGGATAAATAAACAGGCACTGGTGTATTAGGAGGATGACAAAAGGATTTCTGGAAAACGAACCTGGAGGGAGACACTGCTGAACACCTGCAGGGAAATATTAATTAGTCCAGTGCTGGCCCCTTACTGTTTTTTGAGTCTTTCCCCATGACCCTCTTTTGCCTTTACAGAAAGATAATTTTCAGAAGACACTTAGGCCACTTTCTCCCTCAGGAAGAAATACTTGATCTAATCTGTGGAAATGGCTGGTCAAAAATATTTGGTTTTGTTTGTTTTTTTTTAATTAACCACCTCTTTTTGTGTACTTCTGTAGTGTGAAACCTTTTTCTCAACAACCTTATGCTGTACAGCCTCCGCTTCCATTACCAGGTAGGTAAGGAAATGCAGTACCTTTGAAATTATAATCTAATTTCAAAAACAGCCAACACTTCAAAAAGTTTGAAAATTAAGTAAAAAAAAAAACCTATTGAAACTTTACAGTGAACCATAATTTAACTTTTATGTGATTTCCTCTTATTACCCATTCCCATCCTTTTGCTGAGAGAGCTGAATCTTTTTAATATTTTACAAATTTTTTTCCCCCTGTTTTATGTTAGTTGTGTTGCTGGTTTTTTCCCCTCCTGGCTCAGAAGAAAATAAAAGTTTACATATCTCTGCTGCCCTTCCACCATGCTTCTTGTTCTAGAATGTTTTTCTCCATCATAGAATGACTGGCTTCCTAATTTCTTATTAACTGGAATAACAAATGTCTTTTCCCTCTCATCTTCCCTGTTTTGAGAGGTTAATGATGATGCTGATACTAAATAGTTCATTTCACTGCCCCTTTAGGGCTCAATCTAGGTCCTCTTAAAATTGCTGAATGTGTTTTCTCTGGTATCAAAACCAGGTAGGTTCTTTTACATCATTACCTACTCTGATACTGCTGGTTTAGCAGACTAAAGTCATTTAGAGCACAGGTAGACTGAAGACCTTGTGAATGGTATTTTTGCATGATGAATGAAGTCATAAGAAAACGTAATAAGTCAGCTTTGACAGCAGGTACTCTACTGGAAAACTACTACCAACTTTTCTCTTTCTAAATTTTGTTATTTAAATCCTGCGTGCTTAGGGTTTGAGTCTCCTGCCGGCCTCTCGCCTTCCCCGTCAGCACCAGCTTGGCAAGGACGAAGGGTTGCTAGCTCCAAACTTTGGATGTTAGAATTCTCTGCATTCTTGGAACAACAACAAGACCAAGACACAGTAAGAAATACACCTGACTTCCACCCCTCATTGATTTTTGGTCTTCAGATAGCTCCTGTTCTTCATGGATGTGTTACACTACTCTGTGTGTATGGAAATACTTGTTTCATTGCTCTTTGGGAAATAGAAAGCCATCCTTAGGAAAAAGCACAAATCCTTCTCTTATAGGATAGATAATGATAGAGCCAGCTCTGTGCAATGTACTTCTGGCCTCCCTTTCCAGGGACAGGGATGTTCACACACCAGAGCTCAAGGCACTGAGCTCATAAGCCCCTGCCGGGCTATTCTAGTTGCCCTGTTCAGCCTTGTAAGATAGACTCCAATACAGAACCCAAAATCAGATGATAGTAAGATCACATAAAGCAACTTATTATTATGGTGTGCTGAGAACTTAAATTTGGTGGCAACTGGGATTAATTAGCATCAACGGGTTTCCACAGTGCCACCTATAAAATGGAAGTGCTAAGGTTTGCCTGTCCCACTAAAACTTGTCATACTGCATCTTGAGATACGCTTTGGTGATGGGCTGAGATAGAAAAGGTAAAATTATTTGGTGGGTACCTTGCTGTGGAATTTCAGGCTCTTGATAGGATGGGAGCATTGATGTTTGACTGAGTGACCTGTCACAGGTAACACTGTATCTCAGGTTATTTCAGACTGTATAGCAGGAGCATGAGGCAATGGTTTAGGAGTGAGTACTGGAAGAAAAAAAAAATTATAATGTTTCAGATGTATTGATAGGAAGAAAAGAACAGCATGAGCTGGTATGAGCAGGGGTATTTCTGTTAATTTCTTCTGTGCTTTTAGAAAATACTGTCAAATCTTCATTGACTTCCAGCAGTCTTCTGTGAAGAACAATGAATGTTTAGTATGTACTGAATGGTACCGAACAACTTCCCAATTCCATGTCTTTCCTCTTCTTGCAGTATAACAAACACCTGTTTGTGCACATTGGGCAGTCAAGCCCCAGCTACAATGACCCCTACCTCGAGGCAGTGGATATCCGGCAGATCTATGACAAGTTCCCTGAGAAAAAAGGGGGCCTGAAGGAGCTCTTTGAAAGGGGGCCAGCTAATGCCTTCTTCCTTGTCAAATTCTGGGTAAGAAAAGGGCCCTTTTTAGGGCACCCATTTGCTCTGAAGTTCCCACTTTAGAAGCGGTGACCTTGTTAGCTGCATCTCAGCAAATTTCCCCTCTGCAAGCAATTTAACACAGACACGACATCTTTCCCTAACTGCACTAGGTACACTTTTTGGCCTGCAATAAGATATATCTTTCAAATTGTCATCTGTAGTGTTGTACTTGACTACTGTCTAGAGATTTCCTTTGCTTATGGTGACTCGGGCCATTTAGAATTTTTATTTATGTATGAGTAAAGAATTCAGAGGAAATTATTCTCTGCATACTCCTATGTGTTACTTTTCTCAGTGTTGTGTAATTTCTCAGTCAGAAGCAATATTTTTCCATCTCTTCTCCTGTCTCCTGCATTTTGTGTTATCCAAGTACTAATAATTTACAGATGCATGCTTACTGCTGGAGCTAGGACAGACAAAAGATAAAAGACATATAAGAGAATTGGATTATGCAGATAATATGTTACTGAAGTGACTTCTGGTAAGTTGGCAGAAAACAGCCTGGCAAAAGCTTACTCATTCAATTCGGATTTTTGTGATCTAGCTGAAATTTGCAAAAACTCTGCCATTGTGCTTCAGGGTGCAAACAGAATAGCTTTGGTGACTGATATTACCGTAAGTATTACAAAACAAAAATAATTGCATCTTGAGGCATTTGCATGCTAGATGGCTGAGGGAATGTGTAATGGGATTTGGAGCCTTTCACCTTGAGTTTACCATTTATAATTCAACTTCAGGTCAGGAATGAGATGATGAGAAGTGAGCTTTCATGTTTCATACTCTTCATACAATCTGGTGCTAGAAAGCCTCCTAACTGGTGCTTTCAGAAGGAAGAATTAACTTAAATGCCTTGAGATGCAACTTCCCAGCTGTCCCAAGCCTAGCCTTTCCAGAAATGAGTTGGAGAATGTTGGCTGGGAGTCTGCTGCTCAAGTGTCCGTGCCTAGAGCGTTGGTTCCTGGTGATTCTTGGAGACACACAATTTTACTATCTGCAGACAGTGTGCTGCTGAGCTGGGCCCCTCTGGGGATTAGAGGGAGTACACTCAAAGTACACCAAAGCCTACTTGGGAAGGTGAAAACAAAAGGTAAAAGATCAGCTCTGTTCTGCCTCAGAGGGACAGCAGCACCCTGCTGAGCAGCATATCTTCTGACAGGGTACCCTTTGAAAGGTAGTGATTGCCTTTTGTGCTTAGGAAGTTTCACGAACCAAAAGGAAGAGCTTAGGAGGAGATGTTACACAGAGGGAATAAAACACTGAGTTCCTTGACTTGAAGAGAGAGAAATCATAATGAAATTGTGATATGGTACAACCACAATTTTATTTATGAAAACTGGCTGTGCTTTTCTGCTTTTGTGATTCAGTTTGGAGGTTGTGATAATGTAGTTTTTAATATCAGAAGGATAAATGTGGCCTATGCATCATATCAGACCTGCCCATATCAGGTTTTTGAAAGATTTACATGGTGGGATGTCATTAAGTTCAACTCTTTCTGGGCCCACATGAGGTGTCTGGTGTTCAGAGAGTATCAACTCACTGGAATTTGGCTTGCATAAAGCAACGTGAATAGCATTTGGAATACCTGTACTTCAATGTGCAATTCTGCATTTGTAAGGACAGTAATATTTCTGGGCAAAGACTATTAAAAATCAAGGAATTAATAAGTTGGGTTTGTATATATGGAGTTTTAGACCTGAAGAACCTGAGGCACAAACCTGCCATTGCTTCACTAAGCATTGAACATACCAGATGATCTGTTGTGCACCAGAAGCCTAACTCTACGAACACCAGGGTTGGGGTTTCTTGATATCACTTAGGATCTAGTATGACTGGAAAGAAATAGTCATGTTTGTTCAGTGGTGCTTTATTTATACAATAGCTAAGAGCTAAAAGTTGATTAGTTTGAAACATAAGTGGTGTTTACAATTCTTCCTTGATTTTGGCATTGGGAACTTGGTACAATGAACTAACTCTTGGACTTGTGCTGGCAGGTTGTGTATGACATCTGTGTGACATTTCTGTGCTCCAAGTGCATTCTAGCACATGACAATGAATGTGAGACATTAGCCTCACAACACATGGGCAGTGGCAGCTCTGCTCTTTTCCAGTGTAATATTATCTCTACCACCTGTTACTTGCTTCTCCCCGTGAACTCTTCCTATATGCATCGTTATTAATAGTTTGGGCAAGAGGCATTTTCAGGGCTTTGCACATTAGTAGAATGGTGCACTTGCATCTTAAATCTTTCAGTATTTGTGAGACTCTGGATGGAGGACAAGGAAAATGACAAACCAGGAATTCAGGACAGGCAGTACTTTGTACAGAGCAGCCAGCTGCAGGGGAGTGGATCAGGACAATTTCTTGGGAAGCCTGTCCTGCCAATATATATAGTAATTTCTTCTCAGTGATAGGCAAGCTGAACTGGTCAAACCACTGAGTGTTTTCTTCCAGCTAAATATATTATACTTTCATGGAAGGTGCTGAAGGGGTGGCCTGGAGACTGATGTCCTGCACTTGGCTTCTCTCCTGTTGCAAGCAAATCCAGTCAAAAAATCAGCAAATTCCTCTTGTCACCATGCCCTGCCCACTTTAAGCCTTCAGTCCTGACCTGGCAGAACCTGCTTGGAGAACAAAGAGGTGGTAATTTGGTCCCCATGTCCATTCTTTCCCTGGTACTCCTGAGGCAGCAAACAAGTGAGCAGCTAGCAACAGAGATTTTTATGATCTTTGCACACACTAGTTTCACCTGCCATCACCAGTACCACCTTATGTTGCTGTCTTATGTATGGGGACTCTGCCAATGGCCCTTCTTTCACCAAAGTTATTCCCCATAGTGTTCAACAGTATAGAGATTGTTGACAGTAAAAAGCAAACTGAAAGACTGAATTGCTGAAGGAATCTATCTGCTGGGTGTCAAAGTAGCACAATCCTGCTGGGCTAGCTAAGTCACAGCTCCCCATACTGTTAGCAAGGCTATCTTTGGCTAGCTTGGGAACTCTTCCCTCTTTTTGGAAGTCTGAAGCTGCAGTGGCTCAAGTTTGTTCTTAAAGAATTGTTCAGCATATGCCTTTCCATTGACCACATGGTACCTGTGTGCAAGGTATCAGCAAGCTGTTGTCTCATGGCATTTAATGCCATTTGGACTCTTGTCTATTCATTGCTTTTCAAAGCCTCAGATAAACTGAAGGACAGTTCTCAAAGGCCACATTTCCCTTTGTGAAGAGTTTCAAAGAACTTTTGATTCACAGGCCAGTCCTAGTGGGAATGAGGCCTTTCTCGGTAATCAGTTGTGAAACTCACTCCCACCAAAGAACAGACAAAAATCTTGGTTTAATATGTGGTTAGGACAGCGCACAGTGCCAGCTTCTCTGTAGTTCTTTCTTGGGATTGCAGAAGTTATTTGATACACTCAAGTTCATCAGAGTTGTTTTCTGTTGCTAAGGGACTCAGACCACAAAAGATTAAAAAAAAAAGTAATGCTAACTTGTTGAGGGATACTATGCTTTTCTCTGAACAAATCTCTTCTCTTTCATCTAGAAATCTTGTAGGTATTTAAAAGTTCTGCTTACTGCTCTGGAAAGGAGATCTCAGGTGTTTCCCCCAAAGCAGGTGGATCACTCTTGCATGCAATATGTAGATCTCTGAGATGTGCTGCATCACAGATACCTCTGTGATTATAGTGTCAGCATGTTTGGAAGTCATCAGGCAAGCTATGGATAAGTGTGCCACCTGTGCTGAGCTTGCATAGTAAGTTGAATACATCCCAGACACGTCAGATTGCTGTTATGCCAGAGTGTGCACAGGTTTTTGCATCTCTAAGTTCTTGGACAGAAAGCAAGAATCCTGAGTTTGTCAGATAAAGTAGTATGGTCCAGTTGGTGGCTCATAACTCAGATTTAGCTTCTAACATGCCTTATCTATTTGATCTTCTACCTTTGTCCTTAAAGAGATGCAGAATAGTTCTTTGAGTGCTGGACACCACCCAACAGTCTGAATGCTGCTTCTGCTCCTGCCACAGGCATGCCCTGTTCCTAGCAGTGGCTTGTAGGAGCCTGGGGGGCAAGGCAGTTCAGCCCCCTCAGTGAGACTCCTCAATCCTGTCTATGTCTCCTTTGGCTGCATAGGTTGGGGTAAGGAATGTATTTAAAAGATATTTAACTTGTTGATGGACATATGAGTGCATTTGCCAATTTGACCTAGACTCTAGTCACATCCAGTTATGTATTAAACATGTCCAGGCACTCCCAGACTATAAAGTGAGCATTAGCCTCCCTACTTGATGAAGAGCTGGGAAGATGAATTTCCTTTGAACCACAGTTGCTGTTATTCCCTTGCATCTTGAAGGATGGAATGTCCTAGACAGAGTAAATCAGACCTTTCTGTGCTCACCCCAGGACTGGACGTGCTTTGACACAAGGTTTTCTTTAGAGAAAGGAACTTGGAAAGTGCAAAGAGTCTTTTCCCAAAAGCAGCAAAGTGGTCTCTTGTCCTGATGGCCTAGGTGCTGTGGGGAGCTCATACGAACCTAGGCATGAAGGCCATAGCATTTTCAGATGTTAAGTTTAAATGCAGTAGCTTCGTTGGCCATTAGAGATGTCAGGATTTGCAATATGATCTTGTTTTCATGCAATCCTGAGAAGTTTAACTGCATCCATTTGTGAATTACCTCAGTGTCCAGTTGACATTTAGTAACTAATTTGGCTATGGCAGATAAGAGTGTTCTTTCTCAATTTTTTGCCTCACCTCCCTTCAGGAGGTAATCGTCTCCAAAGCAGGGAAAACTAGCAGATTGGAGTTCCACTCCTGAGCAGTTCTTTGCTCTCGTATTCATGTATGTCATTGCCATTTTCAGTTTACATGAATGAACCAGATTGCAGATATGCATGTGCCAAATAATCTCTGGTATGGGGGAAGTACCTTCCTTGAGAGGGTGGGAAGCAGTAATTAAATAAGCTGTAACTGTAAAGCCAGCAGGATGTGCCTGGGGTGCTGTAGCTCCATTCTCCTGCCAGGCATGAACTGGAGCCCTCAGCAAACTGCTATTGTCATTCCCTGGAATTGTTAAAATTCCTCGTATGTATGTTTATGATCTGAGATTTTCAGAGGTGACAGGAGGTAGGTACGCAGCTCTTCATGACTGGCCACCTTCTGTCTGATAATCCTAGCCCATAACATGGGACAAGCCTTAGAATAAAAGGTGCAGTGTAAAGGTCAGGGAATTCCAACATGATCCCATGGCATCACCGCAACAGGGCTTTCAGGAATGTGATTGTACATAATGTCAGCGAATGGTGAGGACTCCTTAATTTAAACAGTATTACCATAATTTGTCCTGCTGCCAAATAATTTAATGTTGATAAATTAGATGTTAATTGGCTGTGAAATTCTAGTCTGGCCTTTTGATGGGCCACTTGTCAAATTGTGGAAGCACCTAGATTGGCTCCTTAGGGCTAATGAAGCTTTTCTTATGAAGTGGAATTAGCCCCTTTCTGCTTTGCCTCATATTGACTGCATTTATTTTTCAATTTCCTAGTAAGTCTTTAGGAGAATGTAAGCTCAACTTTACTAGAGAGACCCTGAAACTGTTTGTCTGGTTCTGCAGTGAGAACCTCTGCTATGTTTATGTAGCAATGGACTAATCAAGCCTCTGTAGCCTTGACCCTTTGCTCTTTTTGACTCAGTGGGAGAACTTATTTGAAAAAGTGGAATTGGGTCCATATATTGTGTTTATCACTCTCAAGGGAAATAGCTGAAAAATATCCTGAAGGACTTTTAGTCTAGTTCCTCTTTGGAGAAGGGAAGGAATTTATCTTTATTCAGACAGTCAGAGTGTGGGTGAAATAAACAATACAGTTAGTTGCATTGACATGGAAATGAGTGTTATAGTATTGAAGTACAGTATTACAATAAAAAAAAATTACTTTATAAAGCCTAGACCAGAATAGAGTAGCACTGCTGTTCTCTAATACATGTACATTTGTAGTACAAAGAAAGTAGCTGCATAACTGTAATTATATGATATCAAGGTGTTCAGCATGACCATAATAACTCACTTGACATCCTGAATTATGGTGGAGTCTGTAATGCCCATGCCCTGTGCTACCAGGTAAAGCTAGCCTGGATTTGCCCACATATGGTACTGCAGTGTAGGCAAACCATCGGAGTGTAAGACCTCATTGCAGTCATTCAGGTGGTATGACAATGTACAAGCTTCCAGCCTTCCTCTAGCTGTTGTTTCCAAGTTTTACACTGTTTTGCTCTCCACTAAGAGCACTGTGAGCAGAGTGAAAGCTATGTCCACCCCTAATGCTGCCAGTATATACATGTGAGCATTGGAACATTCTGATGTCTTGTCTGGACAATCACTGTGTGATGGCAGCTGTTAGTGAGTGTTGTGGTACAGAGATGACCTGGCCTGACTGTCTAGGGACAGCATTTTTAACTTGAAAGGAGAGAAAACAAAGTGTGGCTTCTAGCAGGTTACTGGTTACTGCTGTAGTTATGCAAACCCAGCATTCACTAGAAGAAAGTCCTGCCTTCTGCTTTTCCTATTGCTGCCTATCCACCCAACACATGTTCTTTGTTTTAACACATACAACTGCTTCTGAATCAGGCCAAGGAACTGATCGCACTGAAAACGAGCTGAGGAATTCCTCAATGAGTCTTGTAAGGCAGCTACAGAAATGTGTGTCAGTACAGGAGGAATGGGGAAGCACAAACTGCTCTGGAACAGTGAGAATGCCCCGTCCTTGTGTCAGGACCAGCCTGACATCATCAAACTACAACTCTGAGGTGTGTTTCCCAAGAGACTCAAGCCAACCTGATTATGTGTTGCTATCAAAATAGACAATCTTTGTGCCCTCAATTTTTGTGGTGGCACAAAGGCCAGCTGCAAACTCATATGTCTACAAATGGGGAGAAAGCTTGACCGGCACCTTCTAGATTGACTTATACCTTTTGTGAAATTGCTCCTTAAGACAACTAAGCTAACAGTATTATCTCATGGCAGAGAAGAGACAGGTATTTTGCATGGAAAAGAAAGGGCTGCATTCATTATTGTGGTGGTCCAGTTCCAATGCTAGCATTGCTTGTCCTAAGTGCTGCTCTAGGTCTCAAATTAAAAAACGCTTCACTGACATTGCCTAAGGAAACCATCCTAGAATAGCATCTAATACTGTCCTATTCACACTGTACCCACTGTAGCAGGAACACACTTTCTTCAATTTCCTCTTTCCCTTGGTTCATGTGGAACAATGAAATAGCCTGAAGTAGCCTGTGTGAACTGATCCTTGCTTTTATGCTGATGTAAACTACCACCTGGGTTGTGGAGCACAGACAAGCTCTACTCTTTCAGTTTTGAAAGGAAGGAAGCTGAGCTGGGCATTCCCACACACCCCTTGTGTTTCCAGAGCTTAAGGGAACCACCTCTTCTTTTCATAACTGTGGTTTGAATGACCCCTGGTGGACGCTTCAGATAGCCAGGATTTTTAGGAGATAGATCCTAATCGGAGGCGTCTGTTGGCCAACTGTAGGCACCACCTTTGAAAACCGAGGCTGAGAATGGAGATGGGTTTGCATTCAGGTGGAACTGGGCTAGATTCATCAGCAACCTACATTCCTTTTTGTATCTGTCTATTCACATTCTTTATGTCACAGTACTGGAGCCTAATGTGTGTGTGTGTGTACTCACACATTCCTTTTCTCTACTGTCTCTTTTCCCTTACCTACGTACGCACCTAGGGGGAAAAACACTTTATTACTGTTGCTTTACCCTTATTTTTCTTCCTTGGTGAGGCAGCCCAGTCTATCCTGTGTGCTGCACTGCTCTGTCTCTGCAGTCCATCCTGTCTGCTCTATATGCTTTGTGAGTGCTTCCAAACTGTGTCATATGCTTTTAACAGTAAGAGGTTATTCCAATGTATATGCAAATCCCAACTACCATTTTCTGAAGTGGGAATGGGATTTTACTGCATACCCTTCGGATTCCCCCCCACTTGCCTGATGTACACTGATCTGGTTAAGGAGTGTGGGATGCTCCAATACTTGACTATCTTGGCTGTGCAAGGTAATGGTGAAAAAATGCCACAACCATCTATTGATAACCATCTATTGTTTTTTACTTTTTTTTTTTTGGCAGGCTGATTTGAATACCAATATTGAAGATGAATCCAGATCTTTCTATGGTGTTTCCAGCCAATATGAGAGCCCAGAAAACATGGTCATTACCTGTTCCACCAAAGTGTGTTCCTTTGGAAAGCAGGTGGTAGAGAAAGTAGAGGTAAGAAGCAGACACCTGGGTGCAAGGCTCTCCCTGGTTGCTGTTTTGTCACTTCAAGTATTTGCATCCTGCATGTATCACAAGGTAAAATATATCCCATGCTTCTTGTCAGGGAGATGGATGCCATAGATTATTATTTCTGAGACATGCAGGTGTAAGATCACTCCAGCCCCTGCAACATGGCCTTGTCTCAGGACTTCATGGAAGGTCTGGTAGTGTTTGCTACTTTTTCCTTAAATTTTGGTTTCTGAAAACATGTAAATATGTAAGACTCTTATCTCTAGTGATTCTCTGTTTTTAGGGGAAGCAAAAGAAATCTAGGAGATATAGACCCTTGCTTTGTAGTCCAGAAAGGTGAAAACAAATAGGCAACACCTCACTCTTGTTAGTGTTTTTTAAACAGATCATTTATAGGCTGTAGTCATTAATTGACTCTAATAATTTACAGACTGTAATCTTATGGTTTTATGAGACTTAGAGCTTGTACACTTACAGCTTGTGCTGCAAAATTATGCATAGGTCTGGCATTGAAAAAATTCTTTCTGGTGCCGCATTCAGCCACTAAGAGAGCTGCTTTGACATCCTTCCTGCTGCCCTCTTTCCCAAGAAGCCTTTAGATGCAGGAAAAGCAGCTTTGTGCAGAACACCAGGTGTTCTCCTGTCAGCAGTCAGTTCAGGTTGCATCCTTCCCCAAGACCCGTCTCCAGTCACGTAGCAGACATGCCTGAAGTCTGGTTAATATTTGCAGATGGGATAGACAGGCCAAAGGAAGGTGTTGTGGTACACAGGAATGGAGACAAAGGTCCTGGGGTGAAAGTGACAGGCATTTAAGGGTCTGCTGTGAAATGAAAGAATCTGGCTTCAGCTTCTGTTCAAAGGAACATGAAATATACAGGAGCTAAGATGTGAATGTGAACAAAAAACCCCTCTGTGTAACATTGGCCAGACCTTCTCCCAAGGTGGGGAGCAGAGATACTAAGTTTTCTCTCTCAGGTACCAGAATGCATACAATTACCATCATTACTAGGAGCTTCCTGGTCTTGCTAAAGCAGTAGTTCTTAACTTTTTCAGTTTATTCACACCTAATGTTTTTCTCCATAGAGATGCAGACCATAGTATAGATGACAATTGGTCTGTTCCTCTTAGTTACCTCTCACAGCTCCTTGACAGTTTGCAGCTCGTAAGCTGGAATCCACTTACTAAAGAAAAAAGAAATCAAGCTGAAGAAATTGGAGCTCTCAAGGGGACTGACCTTGTTGTGAAGCACTGTAGTTACTGTTAGTAAAATTAGTTGAAAGTGCCATTGTAATTTTCCTGTTCTGAATCCTCCCTTCCTGTGATTAATGTTATTAATGTGCCAACATAACCCCACCTGGCCCTTTTGTGTTTTGCATTGCAGACAGAGTATGCACGCTATGAAAATGGACACTATTCCTATCGCATTCACCGTTCCCCTCTCTGCGAATACATGATAAACTTCATTCATAAACTCAAGCACCTTCCTGAGAAGTACATGATGAACAGCGTGCTGGAGAACTTTACTATCTTACAGGTGGGACTTTCAACTGTTTCGACTGTTTTTGTTGCAACTTGGCAACGTGTAAGCCCCATGCAGGAGATCACTGTTGTGAGGCAAAGCAGATTTCCTTTTACAGCTCAGCATCTAATTGAACTTAGTATCTCTCATGGGTATTGCACTTCAAGACCATTTATGGAGCTCTAGAGATAGTAGCTCATGCAGAGAAGCAGCAAAAGAATTTGAGAGACCTGAGTAAGAGAGAGAAAGAAGAAAAATCGGAGAGTTCATGAGGCAGAGAGATAAATGAAGAAGAATGATGAAAAATACAGTGAAGGAAATGCTTATTCCAATATTGGAAAAATGTTGAAGTCCTTTCTGTGCCCTAGCTCTTTTCGCAAGGTAAAAAACCCACAAGAGTACTGTTGAGTGGCTATAAGAATTTTTTATAGAAAGAGTTCTTCACTGACCAGGTGGGGGAGAAAAAATGTAGTTTCCTAAGGACCATCCTGGACCTGGAAAGAATATGGAGGGATGCAAACAAAGAAATGTGTTGTGATACCCTCATGAATCACTGCAGCCTCTAGGTAGGGAAATATTACAAGGCTACAGGAACTGGATTTGCAGTAGTGTTTTGTTATACCAGGAGCATTTCCAGATTCAGATGCAGTCTAAATTTGGGAAGAGGGCAGACAACTTAAAACATGGATTTTTCTAATGGACTGAATTCTGTGTTCACCTCTTTAAGAGGCATAACAGATCTTCGCCCAGAGAACCTGAGGCTGGGTAAGTAGACGAGGTGTTAGTGGCTGTATGAGAGAAGGGAAATCAAGTGGTCTTCATTCCATTCTCTGGAGATCTTAGAGAACTTCAGGTGACTCATTTCAGTGCTCTGTGGCTCACATACATCAGCTATGTAACCCAAGGATAATAATGTACGTCACAGAGCTTTAGGAATTTTAGGAAGTTTATTCTTTCACGAACACAGATTTTTAAACTTCTGAGAGAAAGGAGAACTATAAATGCTGAGAGTTCTTTTAAATGAGCAAAAGCATGAAGGGGGCAGGGACAGAGATACGGAAGGCCTGCATGCTGTAATCCATACTGAGGAACGCTGTGACTGCTTTCTGCATGATTTGTTCCTCTGTCAGTCCAGCACTTCCCATAAATTTTCTGAAAAAAAGCTGTCATATAGTTCTACTTCCTCTGGGGCTTTATGTTTTGAGTAATCTCATGTCAGTCCCTTATCTTCTGTCACAGAGAAGCATGTCTTATGTGGGTGCTGGCACAGCTTTTTGTGCATTGCCTTGCAGTCCTGCTCCCGGAGCAGCAGGCTGAGCATTTTCCACTCTCCACTGGGGACCTGAAAAATACATAATGTAAGGCATGTTGCTAGTCCTCAGGCCCCACTACCAACCTCTGAGACAAGTCTAATTATATGTTTTCTAGACCCTTTTATGAGCTTAGATACACCTAACCCTGCAAGCATGATTTATCTTGCTTTGCACAATCCTCTGGATCTACCAGTCCAAGATTTCAGTGCCCATTTTTAAGAAAAGGGACTGGTGCCTTACCACACCTGGATGTGTATAACTCACCACAGCCTGCACAATAAAGGAATTTAACTGCAAACCCAATCATGAAATAAGAAAAGAAAACATAATAGACCAAAATCAGACTGCTAAAATTAATAAGCAAGTTTGACAATAGTTATTTTTTTTCTGTTTTCACAAGAATAATTGGGGGTTTGGCACAGGTCAAGCTTCCAGCTGTAATGTTTTTCTTCTGTGGTTGAGTTGGTGCTACTGCTGATAAAAATCTATCTCCTCCAGCAGGAGAGAATTTTAGCACAAACTCAAATGACAAGAATGCAAAGCAGTGACAGAGAGGAAAGATGAGCTAGGAGCTCTGGCTGCAACATTTCACTTGTCCCTGCCACTTAATGCATGCTTCTGAATCTTGGACAACGCTGCTCCTTCACCATGCTGCTGACACCAAGTCATGTAGAGAAACTAAGGTTCCTGAGGGACCATAGAAAAAGAAATAGGAAAAAAGGAACTTGTGTAAGAATGCATGAATGTAGTGTAGCAGCCATCCTTCTCCAGACATCTACAGTGTATGAAATGGGAGGTGTAATGGAGTCAAACCATTAAGTCTCCTGTAAAATGAGTTATGCTCTACAATCCTTGTGGTCTGTGCCCACCACTGACAAGCAGGAGCAGACGGAGAGAAAGAACTGTTTGTGGTTGTGAGCAGGAGTGGATGTGCCACAGGAGGGGACCTCTCTATACCCAACAAGCAGCAAAAAGAGCTTTTTTGTGAAACACTTTGCAGAAATCTGCAACACCAGTGGGTGGAGAGTAGAGGACCTAGTGGACTGACATGCTTCCACCCATGGAAGATGGTCACAGTGGATTTTTCTCCACAGTGTACTCTGCTCATCTCCCTGTCTCTTCACTACATTGTAGTTCTGATGCTGTCAAAGTGCTCTGCTTTGGTGTGTGAGCACACAGACTGGACATTGTGGTGGCCAAGCTGTGTATCAATCCTGCGCTTCTCTGTTCTTTATCTGTTACTGACTTTTTGCTCTACGTTAAATGTGCTGGAATATGTAAGCAGAGAAACAGCAGTTGCCATCTCAGCTTCTTCTTTTCTGTCTAGGTTGTGACAAACAGGGACACACAGGAGACCTTGCTGTGCATAGCATATGTTTTTGAAGTATCAACTAGTGACCATGGTGCCCAACATCACATCTACCGGCTGGTGAAGGACTAGAGACTCTCTGCCCTGAGTTGTCCATGGAATGCATGTATAAGAAAAAAGCCTGTGCTTGAACAACCCCTGCCCCCCATACCAAACTGAAAAATAAACTGCAGATATTGTGTATTTTCAGAAAAGTACCTCTGAGCTGGTTTGTGATTGGTAGAGTTAAGTTTATATCTTCAGGTTTGTGCAAATGGGAAAAAGACTTGGATTCAAAGAAACAGGCAAACGACTGCTTAAGGGTCTCAACACAAACAGCATCCTGTGAAATGTACTTCTCATAGAGCACACACAGGGTGTGATCATACACATACAAGGAGTGGCATGCATCTGGGCATACAGGTATGGCAGTGGCAGCAGCTTCCTCAAGTTTGACCACATATGAGCAGGTTGGAAATGTTCATGCTACATCTGTTGTGTGTGCACTCCTGTACATTCATTTGTAGGTCAACACGTGCACAGACACGATTACCATATATTTATATGGATGTCAGTTAGACAGACATGGGCATGTGCATGTGTATAGAGATGGCACATCTATCCTCCACAGCTGCCTGTCTGGCTGTCCACATTAGCAGTTGCACAGTCACAGGCTCATTCAACCTTCTTCTGCTGGAGACTGGTTGCTTTTTCCCTTTTTTCCATGCCTTTTAAATGAAGTTACACTTAGAAAATTGGAAATGTTAAATCATGTTGTCTTGCCCAGCAGATTTCCACTACGTATCAAGCCTGCTGACTGACTGAAATAATTCTTGCTGCTTTTCCTTCTGTTCTCCCTGCACAGCTAACAATGCTCAGGGAGCTACCCTGTGTTCTTCTCTTGGGCACAAGGAAAATAATTGTTTACTGAGACCAAAATGTTCCACCTGTTAGCTGCAGACAGTGAGGAGCACAAGCATTGTAGAGAATGCCACTTGGCCAGAAAAATGCAGGAAAAGAATGAGAGGCAATAGTGAGAGGGGTTAGCTTTCTGTGTTTCCAAGGCAATCCAACACAGCTTCTCTGCTTTACTCGTAAACTGAGGTTGTTTACTCTAGAGTTACTGAGAGGCACTAATCTTGGTCGCTACAATGCTGCTGATGTGGGGGGAAGATCCAGCCATTCATGGTGCACTAAGGGAGGAGGTGTGCTGCATGATGCTCTCTGGCAGGCACTGAACAGGAAATTTACTGAGAAGCCAGGCACGGTCTCTTGGCCTGGACAAACAGTTTGATGTGGAATGGGGACTAAATGACTCATTTCCTCATTAAGCCAGTTGATCAGTTGTAACTGTCTGCAAGATTTCTATTTGCATGTTGGAGGTCCCTCACAGGGATGAGTCTTCACCAGATACTACTGTGGAACAGCTGACATCACATTGCCTCTACGATGCACACTGCATTTTGCTGCTCCTGGCTTGTGCCTAGGTAATAACCTGTGCTTGGATGCATGGAAAGAAAAGGAAAGGACATGGGTAAGGAGGATGGAAAAGATAATGCCATGAAGTCAGGGATGGAGAAAGATGCTTTAGTTCTTGTTATAGGAAAAGGACTCCACTTATATTTTATATCTAATGAAGTATTTTTCCCCCTAATCCTGCAGACCCTGCACTTTCAGAGGCTGATTTTAAGGACTGCAGGGCTAGTGCTGTTAACCTTCTCTGTGCAGGAGCCAGAAGTGGATGGTAAAGGACAGAAACTTTCCTTGCACCTATGAAGCAAAATCTACACCTTCATCCTGTGCACAAAGTTCCTGCTCTGCCTGCTCTCTCCGAGACAAAAAAATGCCTTCAAGTACTGGCTTCCAAACAGCAATACAAAACACAGATGACAGCAGCTTTCCATAAGATCTGCATGACTGGTAACCAGAATCAGTCATGCTCAGAGAAAGATGAGCCAAGCACTTGAAATACCTAGAAAACCAAGCATCTTGAAATGCCTGCTGTTCTGTGCTACACAAGAAAAAGCCATGCAAGCATAGCTCGCTCTTCTCCATCCATCAGGTGTTATTGCTGGTCACAGCCTGGTGACCAAACCACCCAGGAGTGAATTATCTACATCTCTGCAAACCAGCCAGCCCCTCCAGCTGGCCACACAGGTATGAATGGCACCAGCTGGCTACAATCCATTACTGATGCATGCTCCTGCCTATTTCAGCTCTACACAATCTCCTTCCTGATCTCTGAACTATGCATGGAGCTGAAAATAAATCAAATAAAACCTCGCTAATAAAAAACCGGACAGACTCTTGGGAAAAGTATCCTTGGCCAACGCAGACAAGTGTGTTTTGAAATGGAGCCTGTACAGAGAAAGGGCAGAGAAAGTCCTCAGGGATGGAAAATTGCTTCTGGTGTGCATTAGTACTCTCCTGCAAACATGAGCCTGGTGCCTTGCATACATCCACTGCAGGTTCACACAACAGCAGACCCCATGCCCTGAAGGAGATGAAACCTAAAAGTCCACTTAGCTGATCATGAGTAAAACTGCAGTAGCAGTTTTAAGATGCTGTCAAAACAATGAACACAAGCCAACAGGCTGAGGAACAGATGAAATCTTTGGACAGTCGATTTAGGGACACTCATGCAAGGTTTTCTTTTCACTTAATAGCAATGAAAGACTCTTCCCTGGCAAAATTCCTTTCTACTCTTGCTCGTGGCCTTCACAGCTCCTTGGTGTCTATGACCGGGGCCAGCAAGAGACATCTGCCTACCTTTCAAATTCAGCAGAGAAACCAAAAGAAAATCCATGTGTCTGAGAGAGCTCACTTTCATGTAGGCTACCAGATAAAGAAGATTTAAGAAAACTGTGAGGTAAAAGGAGTCCTGGAAATTTTGATCTGGAGTAAAAGGCTTCTGTCCCCTTGCAGAATGGGTGAGATCCATGTGAAAATACTTCAAACACTGAAAGGACTGCAGATCTCTGTCCCTAAGGCTTCCTTTCTTGGAATTTCACCAGAAGAAACCAGACAGTACAGAAGAACTAAGAGCCAGCTGCAATTTTGCTAAAAATAAAGCAAAGCAAACACCAAAAAGCAGCATAGGTAAAAAAAGAGATAGCCTAGTTTGAAGAGGAGGGACTAAATTGAACTCTAAAAACCAACAACAAATGAGAATGTCAGAGTGCCTTACACGTTTGATTTCTGCTGGGGCAGAAATACCTGAAATATTAATCTTAGACTGTAAGAACTTGCTCTAAAACCAAAGGACAAAACACCAAAAGCTGATTCCCTGTCATTTTACAGCCACTACGCTGAGACCTTATTAAAGTGACAAAACAGGGATCTAAATAACTATGTTTTCTTTATAAGGAAGCACGTCAAAAGTTTCCATTCAACTGTGACTACCTTTTTTTCTAACATACGTGCTTCAGTTTATCAGCCTTAGCTGATACATCTGCTTGTGGAATCATGTCAAACTGAATTGCTAAAATGATTCCTCTTAAAGATTGTCTTCTGAGATAAGACACAACACACCATGGGTCTGAAAACACAGAATTAGGTAAGACAGAGCCTTCCCTTCATCTTTACTTCAAAGCCAAAAGAAACACTTCAGGTAAGACAAGTTTGCTTGAATTAATTTATCTATCTGTGATGAGGGGGTGGGAACTTCTTAGAGCTGACATTGCCAACAAAGAAAACATGTAGATAGGCCTAGAGGCAAAGTTAGGAATTGAATTTAAATCTCTTTCTACTGCAATATCTAGACCCAAGGTTCATTATTTCCTTGATTATTACACGTGCTTTAGCCTTTGGTGCAATGGTTTCTCAGCAACCTTTCCTTCCCCATTATTCAGCTCATTTTCCTCTTGGTTCTTTGACATCTTGGACCAGATGGAGAAGTTGAAGGATTTGAGTGGTGACAACAAACAATAAGAACAAATTCAGACGGGTGAGACACCCTGAAATTTGCTCTAGAGCTGTAGAAGAGGCAGGAAGAACACATGTTGAGCCACCAAGAAGCTGCCAGAGAGTCTTGCTCTTTCATCAGTCCTGCAAGCACAATCTTCATCAAAACCAAGCAGAGAGGCAGCAGACAACCTGCATGCTTGTAATGGTACAGCGAGGTCAAGGGCTACTCTACAGGGGAAGGATAACATGAAGCTTATGTCGACAACATCTCTGTCAGTGACCTCACAGACTGGGGTATAATCCAAATCCTCTTGGACACTAGATCCATATCTACTACACTGCTAGCCATGTATGCCTGCATTTGGGTGATTTAACATGCTGATTCAGCAACTAGTCAAGACTCCAGATCTGTGATCCATACCATTTCTGGCCTCTTAAAGGAACCACAAAAGCACTGGTGCTCATTCTGAGGAAAACAGAGCACCATTAAACAAAAACATGCCCCTCACCTCCTTCAAGTGGATGATGCAGCAATAACGATGGGAAGAACCTGAACACAGCAAGTCTAGAGAAGCTAGATGAATGATCTCATTTGGTCGAAAAGAGTAGCAAACACTTTAATTTTCAACCTCCCTAATTTCTCCACAGTACTCATCACTGTTGCCATGTTATTATTTCATCTGGAATTGGTGGCTGGGACCCAAACCAACAAACTTGCTATTACAGTAGAGGGGCTATACCCTGTGAATCACACTGGAAACATGCATCCATTTCTGGATGCCTCAAATGCAGCTACTAAAAACTGTTCTCAAAAGCTGTATGTAGCCTTTAGGTTTGCTGGTCACATGCCATGGATTCATATACACTACCGATGAGGTGCAATTCTTCATGTTCCTCACTCTGATGTATATACAACATCAGAGTGCATCCAGCTTAGATTCAGTGGCGGGGAAGACAGCTAATTGAAGCTGAAACAAGTCTACTAAGATTACTTTCCTAAACTTTCTGGTATAGTTGAGAAGAGACCTGCAGACTAGTGCAGTGTCCCTGGTAGAAAGTGCAGCTGCAGTATCAGCCACTCCAGTCCCCAGTTTCACAGTGATTGTCAAGCTCTTCCCTAAATGATCAAGTTCATACAAAGCTCCATATATATTTTACCTTCTTTCTGTGCATTTTTTACCTTCTTTCCAAGGTAGACACCAGATGATGACTTGATTTCATATATTTATTTTTCACTTTGACTTGAACTACAGAAATCCCATATACCTGGATATAAAGTTGCTTGTGCTTATGCCAACAGGTGAAGAACACAACATCGTGCTGTTTCTGTTAAACAAACAACCAAACAACAATAACACCACCACCAAAACTGTCAAATATGTCCTCATTTTCTGCTGACTTCTTGTGCTGCTTGTCTTTGAGGAAGTAGTTGTTTATCTTCAAAGTTTGAGTTATTTAAAGATTGACAATTCTGAAATTAAGATTCTTCAGTCTTCAGGTACAACGGGAGTTGCTGCATTAGAGCTACAGCATCCAGAGGTGGACCTTTTTTGGAGCCTAGAACCAAAGAATCAAGTGAAATTCTCTCCACAGATCCTTTTCTCTCCTGCTGACATATTTCTTTCATTTCTTGCTTTTAAGATAAACACACAGCAACATTTGTGTACTTCTGTACATAAATAAATGAAGAACAGAGAGCTGCTGTGCATACTTCTCTTCTGGGAGAGAGAAACAAACATGCAGCAGATGACAGTTGTGTTGCTGGCAGCATTACCAGCAGAATGCTTAGAGTCTGTTGAACCAGGCAGTTCATAAAAATCAACTTAGGACAGAATGGAAGGTATGAGAAAATGTATTTGATGTGAACATGCTTTTGAACTGAGAAGTGTGACAGCAGCAGCAGCACCAGAGAAGGAAATGAGAATACACAGGGGACCTAGGAAGGTGAAACAGATCTTCCTTCTGCAAAAACATTTATGAAAAAGCCTTGAGTTCCTCTTCATACACTGTAAAATAGAGTTCCTCTCTGGAGGCCCATGTCCATAACTGCACTTCTGTAGGTCTACTTCTGTAGGCATCTCTGCCCCAGTTCTAGGCCATTTTCCCATCACACAATACTTTGCTTAGTGATTCTTGCCAGAACCTTTCCCTGCTGTGTTAAGAAAACTTGAGAGACTCTTCTGCTGGACACAGTGTTTGAAGTTGGCTTCATTAAGTTTTTGTTGTGCTTCCACTGACACCCAGGGGAAGGCAGGTGGGGACTTTCCATATGATCGGCAAGGACCTCCTGGCCCTGTGGCACACAGTGCCACGGATAAGAATCATTGAGGTTGGAAAAGACCTCTAAGATCATCACTCCAACCATTAACGCAGCCCTGCCAGGTCCACCACTAAAACAAGTCTCTAAGCACCACACCCACTCATTTTTTGAATACTTCCAGGAATGGTGACCGCACCACTTCCCTGGGCAGCCTGTACCAATGCTTGAACACCCTTTCAGTGAAGAAATATTTCCTAATATCCAATCTAAGCCTCCCCCGGCACAGTTCCATGCTGTTTCCTCTTGTCCTATCACTTGTTACCTGAGAGAAGAGACTGACCCTCACCTGCCTACAACTCCTGCTACGACCGCGGAAAGTTCAGACGAGCACTCTGACACGCCTGCCCTCTGTGCTAGAAGCCACAGCAATATACTGGCAGTCGTGGTGGGACCACCGAGCATCTTAGGCTGAGTTTGCCGTTCTCAGCGGCGGTCCAGGCGCCAGCGGGCTGCTCCCACCCCCTCCTGCGGGCGCAGGCACTGCCCCTGCCATCCAGAACCCGGGCAGACGTTCAGCCGTGGGCCCCCCAGGGCAGGGGGCAGCGGAGGGGCAGGCGGTGAGTGCCCCCCGGGGTCCTGGTGCATCCCGCCCGTTCCGGGAGGGCGCGCCGGGGATGCTCCTGGCGCCCACCCCAGGAGGGTCCCGGCAGGTCCCGCGGGCGGCAGAGGGAGCGGAGCGGAGCGGACCCCGGGCGACCCGGCTCCACGCAGGGCTCCTCCGGGAGTGGGTCCCAGGATGGATGGGGTGGATGGGGTGCTCCTGCGGAGCGGGCCGGCAGCGCTCCCTCCCTCCCTCCCTCCCCTCCTCCGCGGGGCTGGAGCCTCCCCAGGGCAGCGCCCCCAGCTCCTCCCCGCTCGGTCGCGCCGGTCCGAGCCCCTCCTCCCGTTTCCGCTGGCAGGAGCCGGGGCCGTGTCCTGCCGTAGCTCTCGGCCCCATCCGGCCCGGCCCAGGGACGCGCGGTGAGCCCCGGCGCCGCGGGGGCGAGGGGTGGCGGGCAGCGCCGGGAGCCTCCCGGGGACGGGGACGGCAGGGCGGCGGGAGAGGGGTGGGAGGCGGCGGGAGCGGGGCGGGGGTGCCGCTCCCGGGGGCCGGGGGGCGCCGGCCCGGCGGCTGGAGGCGATGGGGAGCGGCGGGGTCCCGGCGGGGTCCCGGGGGGATGGCGTGGCGGGGGGCTCCTAGGGAAGGGGAGTGTTTGGTGGAAACAATAACCCCCCCCCCCCGGTGCCAGTGTGATTTTTTGCGGAAACGGGAAAGTTAGTTCGGTGGGATGAGGCGAGCCCCGCGGCAGCTGCGTGCGCGGTCCTGCGCTCCGCGGTGCCCATCCCTCCCTGGAGCGGATGGCTTCGGCTGGGGACAGGGTTCTCCCCGCCACCGCGGAACACACGGCTGGAACAGCGCTGCTGGCAGGCGGGGGGCTGCCTTTCTTCAGGCTCCAGCGGGGTGGGGGGCTGCGGTCCGGGGGGCGGTGGGGACGGAGCCCACCGTGCGCTGACAGCTCTCCGCGGCAGCCGCCCGCGGAGGTGGTGCCAGCAGTTCCTGCCTTCCCCCTTCTTATGTAAAACTTGACTCCAGCTTTGCCTTTTCCCGTTCAAGCTCTCGGAAACTTTTCTTGCTGAATCTTGGATACCCGCCCGTCACCGTGCTCCTGATGGGAGGTGGGAGCTCCGTGAGCTCTGCCTCTCGGAAAGCCCTTCAGCTCCAGAGGTTTCTGATGGGCAGAGAGGAGGAACTGTGGTATGGGGATGCTGTGCTGGGGGGAAAACTAGACTACAAGGGTGAATAAAGCTGCATTTCTCTACTTAATCCTTTTATCAACTCTTTTGTTCTATGCTTTTACTCTGTATAGTTTTGTGGTTTGGGCCACAGGGCTAGGAAGGGGGACACCTGAATTTCCTACCTGACTGCAATGAATTTATTTTAAGATTTAGGGGTAAATCACCTGGGATATGCCTGGGATAAAGTTGAATATTCTTCAGAACAGCTGTGAGAGTCGAATCACATTGTTTGCTTATGCTGTTACTCCTGATGCTACTGTAGCAAAGTTCTTAGTAACAGGTGCCACGAATAGGTTTAATGGTATATTTGTTAAGCTGATAGATGGAGTCCTTTGGAGTCCTTTGTATCATTGCAAAGGATAATAGCCACTGAAGAAATGCATTCGTATGAGTTCTATTGGCATAGAATATGGGGCCACTCAATAACTTTAAAATTATAGAAAGACAGATTATCAATGTGATGTTGAGAACACCAAGGAAAAAAATCATAGTTCTGTGTCCTTTGCTTTCATTTTGCATTTTTCCTGAGCTCCAAGGAGCTAATATAGCTTCTGCCTCCAGATCTTTCCCTTTCATATTTTTAGACCTGTGATGATCAAATTGCAAATCCTACATACAACGCCTTTTCTATAATGGGGCTGTAAGACTTATGGCAAACTTGGTTTTGCATACCTGCACTTTCTTTAGACCTAATTCTCACAAATAAAGTTGCATAAGACCTTGGGGTCAGAACATAACTAATGCAAAATCATCTGCATTATTTAGACAAAGCTCTGAGGTTAGAATGATCTTGTTCATCTCTCTTGAGCAGAGTAGAGGGTTAACTGTGAATGTCAGTGTTATCTTAGCTATTGTGGTTATTTTAACAGAAAATAGCTATCAGAGATGCATGTCCTGCAGTCTTTGCTTTCCGTGCTATTTTAAGTTATTTTCTTCCAAAGCATGCCAAACCTCAAGCCTGTCCATGAGGGTATTTCTAACACAACTGCATATGTTTAGTGTTTAACCCCTTTCTCCTCAAATACACAAACTAAAAAATGGTAATTGAAAAGTGAAACATAAAAGACCGCAGATTAAAATAGCAAAACAACACTGAAGCAGCAGCTCTGTTTGGAGTAGTTACTTTCACATTTGTGTCACAGATGAAACTAGCAAGTTTGCACTAGAGAATCCAAACCTTTGTCATGGTATGATTCTGTGGGAGCTGGTTGGGCCCTGAGCAGAAGAGACTGCTTGTTTAGAGGCAGTAGGTTAAAATACCTGAAGCATTGAGATTTTACTATTGAAAACACATCTTAGTTTTTCACTTTTGTCATGTTTCAGAATTGTGCTATTTGCAAGTGACTGATGCCCCGTTAGTTTTCTGTGTTGCAAGAATGTCACTAAATTTATTGATGCATTAAAGAAATGAGAGGAAATGCTTTAAAGAAGCTGAACATGAGCTGATGGTGTGCTGTGGAAATGAAGGCAGCTGACAATGCTCAGGGCTATTTTAATAAGACTGCAGCCATTATACCAACGGAAGTGATTATCTCCATGTATTTAGTAATTGTTATACAGACTGTAGCAGATTGCACCCAGTTTTCTGCCCTCATAGCCTAGAAAGGTATGGATAAAATGGAGCTAGTGCAGTGGAGGGCCACTAGAACCATCAGTGGCCAAATGTGTCAGAACAGGTGGCTCTTGGTAAGGGATGGGGAGCTGGGAGCTGAGTGTGGTAACCTGGCTGGCAAGGCAGGTGCCCTGCCAGCCAGGGCTTTGTCCCATGGTGTCGAGTTTGGCTGTCAGTGCCAAGCACAAGTCTAGGTCGCTAGGTGGGTTTGTGATGATAAGGCAGGTCCAAGATCAAGTTCAGATGTGAATCAGCAGATCAGGATCAGGCCCAGAGATGATAATTAGGGCCAGACACAGTCACCACTGAGGAGGTCAACAGGGATAACAGCAGGTCTGAGGTCAAGTGGGGAAGTAAGACCATGGGTCAGGATCTGGATCAAGAGGGTCCATGACCATACAGAGGTATGGTTTAACAGAGGTACAACTACAACATTGGTTAGGCAGGCACTGAAGGCCACAGACAGAGCTGAAATGGACTCCCTGATGCCACTGGCAGAGAGCAGGGGTGGGTGTGAGGCTAATGAGGGTATTTAAAGACCTTTCAGTGCTCTCAGAGCCCTGGTACCTCATGAAGATTGTATGCCGATCAGCCTGGAGAAGAGAAGGCTTTGGTGGGACCTTCTAGCTTAAGAGGAGGTTCTCACGAAGACAGAGTCAGGCTCTTCACTTTGTTACATAGTGGCTGTGTGAGGGACAACAAATACAAGTTGAATCAAGAGTTTCAAGCTAGTTGTAGTGAAAGTCTCTCCTGCAATGAGGACAGTCAGATGTTGGAACAGTTTGCCCAGATGTCTGCCCTCACAGGCTTTCCAGACCAGAGTGGAGAGAGTGAGACTGAGGACCTCATAGCTGGCCCTATGTAGAACAGAGCAGGATGGCACCGCCTCAGGCCTACTCTGATATGAATTCTTTGATCCTGAGATCAGGCAGCCATTTGGCCTGAGAAGGAAGAAGGGGTGTAAAACTGTTTCCTGGGAAAAAATCATCAAATCTGTCTTGTGGGTCACTTTCTCTGGTTCAGTGGCATGTTTCTGTGGTGTGTTTGTAACGAGGCAGGATGTTGTTCTCCAGTGAAAGACACTGGATGCTTTCCTCATTGTACAAGTGTTTCTAGGAAAGTCATGTGTTTCTGTGAGTTGTCTGTTACCACAGTTAGACAGCACTCTTGCTTAAATGTCTTTCAAAGCCTACCTCGCCTTTCCTCCTGTTTTTTCTGATATTCCAAGCACTTGCATTCATTACTGTCAATGCCAGCCTTGAGGGCTAGAGTTTGCAGAATAAGGCGTGATCCTTGGGCAGAGCCCAGCTGCTTTTGGCTTGTCTGCAAGCACGGTAGAAAAGGAGGCATCTGACCATGCTTCACGTGGAAGAAAGAACAGATAGGAAATGTGGGATGCCCAGTAAGTAATGAGCTGCATTTTGATACCAGTGAGTTGTATTAGCCTGTTAGACTGCCTGTTAAGAAGGGGTGAAAAAATTCTATTGTTGAAAAGCTTTTAAAATCAAGAGTATAAAACAGACAGGCAGGTTCTAGACATAACTCCAGGCAGATGAGGCAGACTAAATCATAAACATAGGCTCCCATAAGCCTTTAAGTGGACAAAGGTATTAATTAAACTTAATATTTCTTTGCAGTGATGTGAATATGATGTTGTAAGATTATGGTAACACTGAAGTAGTAACATAAATTTAGAAGATTTGAAGTTTGCATTAGTCTTTGTTTCAAAAGGTATAACAGGAAAACTTCTTATCCAAGTTGTTTTGAAAGCACTTTTCCCTTTTGCTGTCAGAGTTCTCCTTTCTAATGCAAACGCTGTCATGCTGTTCCAATGCCTGATATTTCTGAAGGTGGAAGTGACTAATAGCTAGGGTGTTTATTTCCATGATCCCTGCTACAAATGCAGAAGAGGAAACAAACTCCATTAACTAGCAAAAAGCCGATTATATTTTTGAGGCCAAGTCACTGCATGTCTCTAGAATCAGCTGAAGTGCGTTAACTGAGCTTTAGCTTCTACACTGGTGTTGTTCAAGTACAGCTGCCTTTGCTGTGGGCAGTTTCCACTGATTTGCAAGTGCTTGGGCTGGTCTGTGTAAACTCATAGTAAGGATATGATGGAGTATATCAACCTCATGCGGGCACAGGACCATAAGAGCTGCATTATCCATACGTGGCATGTCTGGGGAGGAGACAGGGCTAGACTGAAGAAGGAGCTCAGGGAAGAGTGAGTGGGAAGGCAGGAGTCTTGAGACGGCAGTAGGTTAAGGGAGAGGAAGTCTGTAGCTCTCCCCTGGGAGGAAGGGCTGAAAAGGAAGGATGAGGTGGTACACTGTGCAGAGAGCTGGAATGTCACACCCAGCAAGTCTGAAGGAGACCTAGCTCAAAAATTTGAGACTCTGTCCTAGGGAACAGGGATCAATGCAAATCACAGAGTGCAGAGGGCTCTGTGGACTCTCCTGTATTTAGTGTCCTTCAAGTTCACTCCTAATGGAATTCATTTGACATGAAGGATTGAGGGAGGCAAAACTTGAAGTCTGAAGGACTCCTGGGTTTAGGACTCTTGATGGGAAAAACTTGTAGAAAAGAAAATGTTGTGACAACGCTAGACAAGTAGTACTTTCTGATTGGTAGTTTTATGTCTATTCAGGGGCTGCACTGTTCTCTGTAAATTCTAGGTAATCATTACTAATTTCCAAATTAATATGGCTGTAGAGGGGCAAAGCCTGAGAGGCAACACTGTGTACTCTAGTGTTACTAACCCAAGTTCCTCCTCTTGTGCAATTGGTTAGTCAGGGCTGTGTCTCCCAGTGCCTTATGGCAGTATGCTGACAAACACTTTATATGGTGATTGCAGCCATACTCGAAACTCATGTTGAGCATGGGAAAAGAGACTTTATATTTTGATTTGCACATTTCTAAAGGTTAAATAATTCAAGAATGCTTTTGAAAGCATATTTTCCTTTCTCTATGTCTGTTGCTGTTTTTTACCCATAACTCTGCATACAGTTCAGTGTAAGATGGTTCTGCCCAGGATATTCATCTATATTCAACTTTATTTTAGTCTGTTCCTTGATTTCTTAAATATATACTTATCCCAAAATCAGCTTTGCATTCCATTTTATTTTAAGCCTGTAACTGTATGTGAATGAGGGTTGTTACTTGACTTTGTCTGAGGAAAGTGCAGCTGAAGTTGTGAAGGACAGAAAGCAACATTCTAAGAATGCCTAGTGTGTTGTTTCCGCTGGAGGATGGTCTGCACAGTGTCGTTTATATGTATTTATATACATGTGGACAAAATACCATTAGGGGAATGGGATAATGATTCTGGCAACTGGAGAGACCTGTACTAACATGCAGATGGGAGCATGTCTCCTTGTAAAATAAAAACCTAAATGGCTGGCTTAAAAGCCTGTAGAGGAAACCTTCCAAATATAAATGAATATTCTCTTTCATACTTCAGAGCATTTGGATCTCCAGTGCTGCTGTGCTGTCTCACAGAGTTTTGCCAAGTAATAGTGGCTCTGAGTGTTAAAAAGGCTCTTGCTGCTCTGTTTCCCAGCAATGGAGAAAGCAGCAGGATAGGCAAGACTTTGCATTCATAGCACCTAAGACACTGGACAGCAGAAGAGGCAGATCGGGGGAGGATATAGTGTTGACACCTATTGCTGAGCTATTTGATGCCATCAGAGATGCAGAGCAAGAGGGAAGAACTGCAACTCTGGAAAAATTTCCAGTATATTCCCATCACACCCACTCAGGATGGAAGATGAAGTAAATCCTATGCTCTGAAAGTTCTCCCATTTCAGGTGGGTAACAGGGAAGACCCAGGACAGTATTTCAGGTGAATATGGTTATAGATTAGGATAAGAAGGCCATGGTAAAAATAATTGCTGAGATCAGTGATCCATAGAGGGATATGATTATGTGTAGAGGAGCTTTCTGAATGTGTTCTCTATTTCAGTTATGTAGAAGGCAAAGTGAAAAGGACTGTGAAGCAGAGAAGGGATCTTCTAGGGAAGACTGGGAGAAAGAAATGAAAACAGTCTCAAGTTCCCATGGCAATGTAAATTCATCTGCATGGCTTTCCATTTTCCAAGTTATCCCACTGTTTCCTGGTGAACGGTCACCACAAAATATCCCCAAAAACTTACACAAGAAATTCTCCCCTTTTTATTCTGATTTCCTTAAAGTAATTTCTCAGGACATCTCTTTGAAAGCAGTCAGCTTTCCCTGAAAAATTCACCTTCAGTTTACTACCCTCCAGGGACCCCCAAGAAGCCCCTATTACATCTCGCTTTCTTTTATGAAAGGCAGAAGTCCTGCTTGTGTCTCATCATAGGTTGGTTTTCCCAGCTATGTATTTTCTATCTTCAACTCTTCCTTCTTACTCTGTTCTCTATAAATTCCTCTTTGAAATGCTAAGGAAGTTCATTCTGTGCTAAGAGAACCACAGATTCTGTTTTGCTGTCTTTAGTCCATTTCTTCCTTGCTGTTTCTACATTAAACCACACCAAGGGAAACAAAACTGGTCCAAGTAATTTAGCTATGCAGCTGTTTTCCTGAACTGCTTTTTAAAAAGGCCTTTAAAGAGAAATGTTGCTTCATGCAGAAATCCCCACCTTTCTTCCTGCCTTAGCAATTAGTATTTATTTAATCTGTTTTAAAAATTTTCTTTAGGCTCTTGTCTGTTTTGAAAGTGCTAAGGCTTCCCTCTTAATTTACTCTAAGAGGCACTCTAAGAGAGGTTATGTTCTGTGCTCAGTGTTCTAAGTCAGTAGAAGATCACTATCAGATTGTTTCTGCTTGGATCACTAGACAGTGCAATTTCTGTTTCAAAGATCTGAAAGCGATTAGACATGTAAGTTTTTATTTTGTTGGTAAAATTCACCCATCCCATACTTCAAGTATAAAATATCCCCATAGCAAGCTTGAAATTATTAATGACAGCCGAAATAGGTATTTGCCTGGTGCTGATAACATTAATCCAAGGCAACCATTTACAAAAGCAAATAGACTTTGCTTGCCCTTGGGATGTGATTTGAGGAACTGAAAGACAAGTATGCTTCATTTTGGAGGATGAAGTGTGGTCATGTACCTAACAGTTACCAGGAAATAAGTGCCTACCAATCACTGAGCTTTCTAGAAGAGAAAAGATCTTCATTTTCTTCTAGGTTTTGCTAGCCTTCCTGTTGTAGGATTTCTCCTTTGGAAGGTAGACCTGTCTCCTTATTTCCTTCTGCTGTGAACTGTGGATTGGAGAGGTTGCCTGGTTGCTGAGTACAGTTCCCTACTCATGCAGGCAATGAGAAGGGAACTGTGAAAGATGCAAATTTCTGAAAGAGGTGCAGAGTGGCTGTTGCTTACGTCATGATTCGTTTCAACAACTTTGTGCCTACCTGAGCCCTGTAGTGAGCCTTGGAGGGTATGAACTGAGCTCTTCAGTTGCATCTGCCTGTGAATTTCCATCTTGCTAGTTCAAGTCTGTCAGAAGGCTCTTGTTTCGTTGAGTTTATCAATGTTAACAGCAAGTCCTCTTTCCTCTAACAGTTTTCTTCCAAGTATTTAATTTTCCTTTCTTAATTTTACTGCATAGACCTGTTTTTTTCAAGTCAATCAGTGTCTCTCTGATGTGGCTAGGACTGCTACCTGTCAGTGAATTCATGACTTGAAGTATGCCTCTCAGACCATTTCTGCCTTTGCTACAGATCATGCTGTGCTCATTACAGTCTTTCGTCACTGGTGAATGAAGTTCATCTTTAAATGTAGTTGACAGCATATTGTGTGTGACATCAGTTTGACTAACTAGCCAACATCTATGCAGTGGAACTGTGGGAAACTTGGATTATCTAATTTTTTTAAAATATTGCTATGCTAGATTTGACTTCACCATGAGTAGTTCAGTGGCTGAAATTGTTGTCACTTGTGTCTTTCGGGAGCTAGCTAGGTTGGGTGAATTCCTGTGTGTGCTTGGCATAGAGCCTGACATCAGTGATGAGCCTAGTGCTCATATAGTGTTAGTTCCCTTTCAGGAAGATGTATAGAACTGATGTGTATGATATGCTGAGGTGTGCATGTGCTCAGGCAGGTAAGTAAATAGACTGTGTGAAATCAACAACACTGTTTCATTATCTTACTTGATACAGTGAAGCAGACCAAGGGAAAGCATTCATTTAAAAATCAACAATGGAATAATACAAACATTTCTGGTGACCGAGTTTGGTGAATAATCACTATTTTTTTTTTTTAAATAATTAGTCTATTTTTTTGTATGCAGCTGCAATTATTTTGATGGGCTTTTAAACACTGGAAGTAGTACTGTTCTGTGTCTCCTCCATGTGGCTGGAGAAGGTCCTAGTCTCACTCAGGTCAGCGTGCTATTTTTAACACCTTTGTGATGCCGGTATGGTGTTGTTATAGCCCTAAAAGTTCCAGTATGAACTGGAGGAGGTGGAGTGCTTTATGTTGTGTGGTTTTGTGTGATTTTCACTCTGGCAGTTTTGTTGTACCAGAAGCAAAGGTGAGATTAGCCAGAAAGTGGTGCTAGTGCAGAACAGTTCGTTAGGAAAGGTCTTGCTTAATTTCTGTTTTTGCTGCTGTAGGCAGGTCCTCAGATGTCATGGTGATAATAAGGGACCTAAGTTCAAAGGGGTAGAAGCACTGAATTTTTATGACTAGTATCCCTGGTTTCATTGACACACAACATTTGCTTTCCCCTGTGATCTCTATTTTGCCTTTAGTTTCTATAGATCTGTTTAATATTTTGCCTATTGCTTCTATTTAAATTCAAGTTCAGATGAAATCAGTATATTATGCCCTGGAGACCAGTGTTCAGACTCACTCCTTTTGTTCAGAAGCAGGTGGAATTTGACATAAATTTCCTGGGTGTTTTGGGGGTTTATTTTTTTTTCTCTCCCTCAATCTCTGCTTTCTGACCTCCAGACCTAATTATGGTTGTGGTGAGAAGTGGGTCCAGAAGGCAAAAAAGTTAATTTTGTTCTTCTTCTTTTCTCCAGGTTTGGTCTGTGACATTTTCATTGGCATACATCCAATTACCTCAAGTAAGTAAGTAATCTCTGTGAAGGATACTTGGGAGTCAGTCAACCTTAACTTTAATACTGCTCGTGTTGACATTAAGGGGAGATGAGCTGGTCCAACACTAAATCCTTATGAAACCTTCTTGTAATCTGTTATTTTCTTGCCATAAATGCTGAGAGAATCCATAGTAACATGGCTGTCTCCATGTAACATGGGTTCGTCTCCAAGTGCTGCTCTAAGTACCAAAGGAAATGTGACAGGAGGACAGTAATTCTCTTCATTATATGCAAATTTTATTCTTCCTCTCTTTTCTTACACATCTGTGACAATTGTAGGGAAAGGAAGCAGGGAAGAACAAAACAGGGTTCCGACTAATAGCACTTTCATTAGTCCATCTGAGTTTTATGCTTTTGTGCAAGGCTAACTCTATAAATAGGTTTGGAGAAATAGCCTTATCATGAAGGACCCGCTGTTACCCTGGGGTTAGTTGTCTTAGTACAGCTATAGGCCCATTGCTTTGCACTTTTACATTCCTTGTGTTCTTCAGGGATTTAACCTTGGTTAAAAGTCAGTGGAGGGTGGGGCACTGCCTATTTTTCATTCCGTTTCTGACATAGTAGAAGCAGCAACTTTTGCTCCTTTAGGGAAAGCAAAAATTGTGAGCCACCTTTCTGCTGAATGTCATGTATTCTGCCAAAGGCTACAAGGAGTGCAGGTTGGTAAGTCCAAGCAGTAAGAGAGATAATAGTCCACTCTTGCATTTGGCTTGCCAAGAACTGTTTCATACCTCTGTGCTGCTGTGTAAAACCTGTAAAGACAACTGCAGGCTAAGAACATTTAGTGTTGCACATTTTGGGATGAGTGATAAGAGGTTATGGTCTGTGAAGGGAAAGAATCTCTTTGCAATTTGGAAAAGCTAGGGACATGTTAGGTGAGGCTAAGAAAAAGGAGTGCTGAAGCTTTCCTTTAAACTTGTGTAAATCATTGTTAGAGGTGATGCCAGACAATGGCTCAGTGCTGGGGATACACCAAGATGCATCAACCTTGGGATACTGTTTACAAAAGAGAGAACTGAGAAATATACTGAGAGGTGTTTTTCAATGTCAGGGCAATAGTTCTGTTGTCTAACTGATGTGGAAAATTTAATTTGTAGGGTCTGTGTGTTTCCAAGAGAAATAATTAGGTAATAAGATGCATTAATAGAAGGTATACAATTAGCTTAAAATCTGTACATTTGATATTGGACATGGTTGTGGTTTAACCCCAGTCAGCAGCCAAGCCCCACACAGCTACTTGCTCACTCCCCCACCTGCGGGATTGGAGAAAGGATCAAAAGGGCAAAAACTGGAAAACTCGTGGGTTGATACAAATACAGTTTAATATGGAAAGCAAAAGCCACCCACACAAGCAAAGCAAGGAATTAATTCACTGCTTCCCATTGGCAGGCAGGAATTCAGCCATCTCCAGGAGAGCAGGGCTCCATCACAGTAACTTGGGAAGACAAACACCATCACTCCAAACATCACCCCCTTCCTTCTTCCTCCAACTTTATATACTGACCATGATGTCCTATGGTCTGGAATATCCCTTTGATCACCTGTCCTAGCTGAGTCTCTTCCCAATTTCCCAGGTACCCGCAACTTGACAGCATGGTAGCACAAAAAGCAGAAAAGGCCTTTGCTCTGTAAGTTCTGCTCAGCAATAACAATCTCTATATTATGAATAGCTTTCAGATATTTCTGTTGCAAGACAAAGAATGAAGAGATAGTTGGGGATGTTAGGCATTGATACAGGTAACATCTGTATTTGTAGTAGATGAGACACGATGTTACAGTATGTAAGATAAAGAACCTATGAGATTTCATGCTGTAGAATTTAAGATTGCTATAAAGAGTCTTGGCTGAGTCATAAAATGTGCCTGCTTAAGGCTGCTGTGTATTTACATCTTGCAATAATTTTTTTGATTACTTTTTGCATGTGTGCCATGCTCTGAATCATGCAGAATGGTGCTCTGTTGATTCCTGTGTCCTGGGAAAGCTGAGTGATGGAGGACACTAGGGAAAAGGTAGCTGGGGAAGATTGAAATGGTTGTTACTTGTTCCAGGAGTTTTCTTTCTGTTAGTGCTTGTGCCTCTTGAAATGATTGCTGTGCTGTGAGCTCTTTCATCTTGTCTCCACACCTTTAAAATTTGATACTCTAAAAATTAATGTAACATTATCTGTAATGTTTAAATTGCCTCATGTTATGAAAGTGAGAATTCCCACAGCAGCTTTAACTCTGTCCCCAGAAGAGAAAGCAAATCAAGTGAGTGTCTTAAGTTACACCATTGTGTAGCACTGGGCACTGGGATGTACAGTTTGATAAATATTTACATTTCAGATCTGGTCCAAGTCCATGGAAGTAATGAAATATCATATGCTAATTATGTTAAATGATCATATTACACTGGTAAATGGGAATAAGCTTGATTCCCAGAATGCTGATCTGTGATTCACATCATCAAGGAGTACAAAAGAATCCACATCCCTTAGAGAGGGAAGATATATAGCGTATATCAAACATTTTTCTTGCATTGATGGTAATACGCAGGTTTTTTGCTGTTCCATTATGTTCCTGAAATCAGTTTCACAGCAGACTGAAAAATTAGTATTCCACCTTTAATGATGGTTTAGAAATTACCTCACTTTCCTTACCTTGCTGATCTGTGTTTGCTACTGGATTTCAGACGCTCTTTTACACTAATTCAAGGATTTTCTTTTCAAAGTTGTCCATTTCTGAAAAGGAGGTAGGACTTGGGCATGCTAAGCAGAATGAGAAATGTGCTTTTTGCTTTCTATTAAACATATTCATATTAAAAATCTTGCCAGACTTGAATTTCTAGAATCTGAATGAGCAATTGTTGTTAAAATAAAGTGATTGAATGCCTTGCTAGTGTGTGGTGTTGAAGTTGAGTGAAATACTGCTACTCATCACTCAAAATTTAATCCAGTATATTACAAAGCTATTGTAGGAAAGTGCTCAGTAGACAACTCAGAACTAGACTGAGTAGTAGAGATGGTCTTCAGTTATATCTTAAAACCTCCTCATACTGTGGTTTTTTGAAAATGTTCGTAAAACACTGTGAGCCTGAATTGTTTTCACTGATGTGTAATGAAATCAAAAAGGGTTTGTGAGATGCTTTGTGATGGTATGTTTTTGGCAGGCAGCCACTCTAGATAAGACGGACATTTTAACATACAAGATGTATTAAAAAATGGGGTTTAAATGTTCAAGGTGCTATTGTATGGGAACAAGTTAGTACTGTGCCTTACCCATATGGTGGACTCTGAAATCTTCTAAGGTGATCCTGAATACCTCATTGGGGTAGGGCTATTTGTCTATTTGTGTAGTTTGTTTTGGACTGTGAGCAAGGTCATTGCTCCCAAGTTCTTTACACTGTGATTGGCAGAGTGAGGGGTAGAGAGGAGGGCCTGGAAAGTACTGCACAAATACAAGCTGTAAAGTTTTATTCAAAATAAGATCAGACAAGCAAGATGAGAAAGAGAAGTATGAGAAGAAATTTCCTTAACTTATTTGGCTCCCTTTACAGTTACAGAACTAATTTGATGACCTGGTTGTGCCACAGGTGCATATTTGTAAAATGTGTGAGGTGTGCTGGGGTGTTCCACAGTCAGATCAACACCTTGTTCGTGTCTGATTTGAATGACTTCTTGGCATCAGTCTCTGTTCTTTGTCATAAGAAGAGCTTGTCCAATTAAATGGATAATGTTAGATCACGTCTTGAGGAACACTATGAGAAATTATACTAAGGTAGCCTGAGAAACAGAAAGTTGCTGTGGACAGTGGCCTTGGGGTTGGTCTTTAGCCAGGCCAGGGTAATTTTGTTTACAGAGTCTCTGTTTAAAACAGAATCTCTGTTTTAAACTGGATTCTGGGGCCTTGAGGCAGAATTGTAAATGATCCTGTCCTGTAAGTTACTAAGTAATATGATATAGCTAAACTTTAATGTGCCATGAACTTAAATCCCCATATATAAGAGCACCCTACTGGCAAAAGATAAATTAGTTATGGGGAAAGGAAAATTATTTGTCCCAGAGATACCGCTGAATTAATCACTGGCTCTTCTCAGGTTGCTTGAACCTGGAATATTTATCCCAATCATTAATTAACATGTTTTCTTATTATGTCTGCTCCCTTGAAATATCAGATTTCTGGCCTTTTCCCATGGGTGGATTTTTATATAAGTTTTTTAATACAGAGAAAGATTTTCACTTGAGTCCTTAGTGACATGTGTAACCAAATCGCCTTGTGAATGATAGGGTGAGGCTGTTTCTTACTTGCTTATCATGTGGGAGAAGGCATGAAGGAATGTGATCAGTGGTGGAGCACAATTTTCTGCTCTTCCTTAGCTTGTTGTCCCTATTGCTTGACACCAAGCTCCCACAGAGCTGTGATCTGCAGCTGCCTTCCATAAAGCAGTTCTTGAGCATGACAGCCTCTGAAAGCAACTTGGGAGTCCATCTCTGGTCTGAGCTGGTCCATGGTGCCTGTTTTGTTGCATGCAGCATATTGTCTGCATCTCTGTGATGAAATGAAAACCCCTCACTTTTAATAGTGATGTGTATGTATTCACATGATAGCGTATTGGACAGCTGTGAACTAAATTCAATTTCTTAGAGCAGTAGGTTTCAGTTTTTCTATTATCAGGCCTGTAATATTTTCTACTGGGAGATCTCTGTATACTAAATTCAAATCCACTTTGATTTCTGATTTATTGGCTGCTGTATTTAAATTGTTTACTCAGCTATTCATTTCTGCTTGGTATATCACACTCTTGCAGCTCAGCTTCAGAGACTGTGAATGGCCAGGTGTATTTGTCTTAATGAACCAAGGAAGTGAACTTACTAGAGTACGAAAACTTTCACTGTCAATGGGTTCTTTCTTTTTTCTTCTTTTGCAAAAAGTTATTGCTCTTGTAATCCCTGAACAGTTTCTTTCAATGTAGGAGAAAAATCTGTAGTTTCATGTGGACATAAGTGGGAACTTCAGGAGCTGGACTACTTTCCTTGCTAGTAGCCCTGGTCTCCTCCCCATTATTTGCAAAGGGATGTATCTGTAACTCAGCAGAAGCATTTGTAGTATCACAGAAGTTAGAGATGGCAGTGAGGAAAAAACCATTAAACTTTCCATCCCTCTGCAGAACCAATATCAAATTGCTCCTTATTAATGTGTTTCTTGGCACATTGGTTCAGTTGTTGCAGATTTTCTGGCAGCTGAGTGCCCCTCAGGCAGGTGGGTTTTTCCCAAGCAGAGGCACAGAAGTGCATTCCTAATACACTCGATACTTTTTGTTTAGTGAATCATTATGGATTGTGGAAATCATTGCCAAGGCTACTGCCCAGCCCATTGCTTAGGCTGATTGTTCAGTGCTTTTGAAGGATAGTTGGGGATGCATGTAGGTATCAAGAATAGCTGTTAATCCTCTTTCTTTTTCTTTTATCAAGCTAATTATTCACTCTTCCTCTTTGTGTTCTTACCGTGGCAGTACTGGGAGGCTGTTAGCTTGTGCTCAGCCCTGTGCTGTTCTTGACTAAACTATGCTACTCAGCTGCTTTATATTTGCCATCCTGCCAGTTCCTTCACTGCCTGCCTCTGCATTGCCCTGAGGCTGACATGGAGATTAATTGACCTAGTAATGTTTCCTGTTTTAAAGTCCCCACTGAAGGAATGTTGAAGGAGGAAAGTGGGGGAGTTAGGTAGCAAATAATTGGTTAGCTAGGATTTTGTGTGCAGGATCTGAGGACAGGTAACACAAAACAGTATTACTAATGGGAAAAGTATGGCATAAATGCACTATTGCTATATGGAGCACAGGATGTGAGAGATGGAAAGCCTATCATATTTCCTTTAATTTGCCTTCAGTAGTGGGTTTCAGAGACTCAAGCAAAGATTCCCTGAAGTAACTCATCTTTTTGTAAGTGGCCTGCATCCAGCGAATCCCAGAACCTTACCTGATTCAATTATTTGATTGAATTGAGGGTTGATAAAATCTATTTGGAGTTTGATAAGGCATTCACTAACAAAACCAGACAGTAAAGTCAGATGGAAACTCAGAGACACAAACTGACAAAAGCCTGTCAAATGGACTGAGAGGAGGTAAAGCAGCAAACATTTTGAGGTGGCCTCTTTGATGTTATGCAAGAGAGGTAAAATTTGAACCCAAGGTTGTTAGCATTTGGTTTGCCTCCGTGTGTTTATTTTTGCCTTCTGTTCCAGGGAGGCGCATTAAATCAGGCTTGACTGTGCATTGCTAGCAGTGGTAAGAATGACAGGAGATGCTGTGGGCATGGAGAGTGAACCATGCACGGCTAAGAACAGAAATGGAATTTGATGCCTGTGACTGCAAGCAGGACAGATAACACAGATTTGTCTGGAGCAGTTACATAAGCACAAACTCATCCTTACAGAAAAATTGGTTTGAATTTGGGAAGAAAGTAAGCTTAAAGCACAAAGGGCTCTGTCTCTGACATGAGTGTTTACACGCAGAGTGTTGACACTGTAGTTATATTGGATTGTTCAGAGTCTAAACAAACTAAAGGATGATGGATTTGTCACGTAACACTGCTGAAAATAAGTATGTTAATACCAGTTACTCAGCAGAGTTCGTATAATGATGTATATCTTTTTGTCATAATTTTTGTAAACTTCTTAAAGTGTTTGTGCTGTTTAAGGTGAAAACAGAAACCTAAGTAGTTTTAGATGCTATTTTTTAAAAGTGGTTTTGATTTTAAAATGCATTTGCTTTTTTATAAGCATACTTCAAAAAATATGAAGTCTAACAATTAGTTTATATTGTCTCTGGAGATTCATTTTTAGCCTAAAAGTATTTATGTATCTAATTTAGGTTTAAGTGTTATATGCTTCTCTAACAACATTGCATACTTGTTTCTTACGTGTCTTTTTCATATTGAAAAGAATACAGAAACAGTTGAGAAGAAATTAATGAAAGCTGCATGTTGTGATGTGTATGGTTTTTTCACTGCATGGATGTTAATTTCTTAATGGTTACTGTACAGATTAAATTTATAGCACTGTGAATAGCATTGTTTAAAATATGTGTTATTAAACCTGCTGGGTTTTTTTCTTGTGGCTTGTGATTCCAAGTTCTGTTCACCTGCTAGAAAGTAAAGATGTGCTAAGAGCCCATCTTTGCATTAGATGACTCACACAAGAAAAAGTGTCAAATGTGCTCTTTGTCCAGCCACATCTATGATACTTAGCGCTGTTTGGGTCATTTCAGAGGTAGACAAGATAGAAGAAAGACTCCAGGAGTAAACTGAATATTGATATTTTGCAGCTTTTATTAAGTAAATCAGTATGCTGGTAAGCTTCCTTGTAATTTATTATTATGACCTTGTTAATTAAAAAAAAAAAAAAGATAATTTCTGGAAAGCCAGCGAATATGGCTGTAGAAGATAATAATTTTTGCCTTTTGCATTTACTGACATTTGTACATGTCTGGCTTTCAAAGCTAATGGCTGAAATAAAAATCTCAGGGACAACAGTGACCTTTGTTAAGATTTTTTACTTGTCACAATTGTTTACTGCTTTAGTCTTCAATCTGCTTGGTTGGGTTTTTTTTGTTGTTGTGGGTTTTGTTTTTTTTTGCTAGGGGAGGTGGCTGGTTGGTTTTTGTTTTGTTCTTTTGTTGTTTGTTCTTTCTTTAAAGCTGCTCACAGTGCACCTTTTATTTATTAGTGTGATACTCTATGCAATGAAGACTTGAGCTGGCAAAGAGCTGGTGCCATAGAATGCACTTTTTTACTGTTTCCTGCTTTTGTATTTTCATGCGAGTGCTTCCTTTGATAGCAGCACAGAACAATACATAGTCTAAACTCTAATATTTTTTTTTAGCAATTGTTACTTGTTCAGGAACAGTGGTTTACAGTTGGCTAGTACCAGTCATCCACAACTGGTGGATGAGAGTGCAGTCGAGGGAATCCAGCCAAGCTCAGACAAATTCCTGTTTGTTAAAGCATTCTGAGCTACCCAGTTTGAAATATATTAAATGAGGCTGATTAACCTTTGATGAATGAAAAAATACTAGCAGAATATAGAAAGAAAGTAGTTTGGACATGGAAATTTTCTCTTTTAAGGGAGGGTATGTAAAGAGAGAGAAAAAGACTAATCTTGAACATTTGTATGGGTTAAAATAGTATAGTGACTTTGTCTACTTTTGCTTCACTCAATTTACAAGCTTTAGAAAGCTGTAGATCTATTTGTGCACCCTTGTTTGAAAATGACATCTGTTAATTCACCTTAGGCACTTTTATTTGCGTTATTGTAATTAACAATTAGAACAAACATGTGAAATACTTAGAATTGAAAATATATAATATTATTAGACATGCTGTCCTGCCTTTTAATTTGGTAGTCTGCCAAGATTCTTAAAAGAAGGATGGGGAGGTTCACTGAAACTCAAAAGCAAAAAAAAAGGGAAAAGCAATAAAAGAAAATTGTGTGGTTCTTGTCATGCATCATATCATCATTATGGATTGTAGAAATCGTCATCAAGGTTGATGGTAGGGCTGTGAGTTTAGTGTATTTAAAACAGTTTGGGATAAGTCAGGGAGTCAATACCAAGTATAATATACAAGATATCTTATGTGTTGAGTGATATTAAATACCTGGTTTCAGCTCTTAAGTCTATTCTCCACCTATTAAATTCAATTAGGGATTTTCAAGTGTGAGCAATTTCTCTTTTTACTGACTGCTCTGAGATTCTTGTCCCTTCCTGTTCAAGCATAGCACTCATCATTTCCCGACTGCACATGATCTAATATTTTCTTAAGTGAGGCACTGACAGACTGTACATCACGGTGTGTCTGCTCTGACCTGACCACAGTGCCCACAAGCAGGAAGTTTGTGGGATCTGGTGACCTTCTGGTACTGTAAGGACATAGAATGTGACTGCGTCACCATGTGATGGGGAGGTTGTCACGTGCCATTGGAGGCATGCTTATTATCCAGCAAAAATGGAGGCGTTTTCCTCCCATTTCAGTAACTGCTGTCATGAAATGAGAGTATATTGTGGGAGTGTCAGGAAAAAGAGAGCAAGGGAACAGGCTGCAGGCCCCTGGGGAATTAGTCTGTCCACATCTGTGGGATGGCCAACAAAGATGATGGGAAATTGCCTTTGGGTTAGATGAGCTGTTTTGTAAAAGTGGATGGATGCCAGACTAGATGCTGTATGAACTCAGAGGTTCCCAAAGGATGGTACATGTGCTGGTTGTGGTATGTGAGCGTGCCCATGAAGCAGAATTGTATTATCATGCTGAGAATGTGCATAAAGCAGCAGCACTGCCATGGAAGTATGTGGTTGACCAAAGTGATTTTGAAACTTCTGTACTTTAAGAACTCTGGTTTCCTTTAGAGACTTTGACATTCCTATCAGATATTTATAAACATCATTCTCTTCTTTAAAACTGTATTTGTCTTTTTTCCTAAATATTTAACTCTGCCTCAAAAGATCCAGTGTACTTACTGTGATGTAATGCCTACTGCTGATACTGGTGTGAACAGCACTGAATTTTTTGACAGATTTCACAAAACTGCTGAACAAAAGTATCTGTGTAATGTGGGTGACTGTTACTGTATGTGTAACTGAGAGTCATGGGAGCAACTGGAAGCCAAGTATTACATCAGACTCAGCATTCCAGGCAGTGATTTGGTTTGGCCCTGCTGGATTATTGCTGCTCTCAGAGTTTGTGTCAGCAAGTTTATTCATGACTGACATGAAGCTTTAATCCAGGTTAATGATATTAAATGTGGGCCCCATCATTGACTACCGTGGTGAGATACTTGACACTACGCCACAACGGGCGGCCTTCATGCTACTGATGGCCCGTATGGAGCAGATACAGTGAGGATAATGGCTCTACAGAGGTGATACACAGGCCAAGGGCAACCATCTGTATCATGGAAGCTTTCCAAAGACTTGCTTCCTGCCTGATTAGAAGTTTGTGTCTATATGACCTTGTATATCTTGGTACCCCTATCAGTATGTTTGTACTGAAGGAAGCATATGGAGGGAGTGGAGACACCATTTCAAATTTTCCTGAAACAAATGCTGCTAACTAAGCACAGAAGCTGTGGGTGAGCAGCTTAAACATTCCCCAGTGCTGCAAACATATGCTGGCACTCCTTGTGCATTGCCTGTAGAACAAGAAACCCTGGTACATGCCTATGTCAGATGTTAAAGCCATTTCAAATACCATTGTATAAAACTGTGTTTATAATTGATGTTTGTGATGTTACTATCAGAAAGGGCATTGAATCTATGATACCTTGTGCTTAGGTTTTCTAAGGTGATGTCACTTGCAGAATCATTCAGGTTGGAAGGGACCTCCAGGGGTCATCTTGCCCAGCTCCTACACAAAGCAAGATCAGTGCTGACTTCAGAACAGGTTGCTCAGACTTTGTCCAGGTGGTTCTAGAAAATGTACATGGATGTAGATGCTGCAGCCTCTCAGACTCCTGTTCCAATACCCCAGAGCAGTGATTTTTAATGTCCTGTGGCAGTTTCAATTGTCCCTTGTTCTGCAGCTATACACTTTGACGAAGAGCCTGGTGCTGTGTTCGTGGTAACCTCCCGTTGGGAACTGAAAGCCTGCTGCTGTTTCCCCAAAGCCTTCAGAGGGAAAACAAGCCCAGTTTCATCAGCTGTTCCTCACAGGCCCAGTGCTGTAACTCCCTGAGCAGCTTGGTGACCTTTTGGTGGGACTTGTTCAGGTTTCTCAGAAGAGTTTGAGTTGGAGGGGACCTTTTAAAGGTCATCTAGTCCAGTCCCCTGCAATAAGCAAAAGTATCATCAACTAGATCAGGTTGCTCAGAGCCTTATCCCACCTGGCCTTTAATGTTTCCAGGGATGGGGCACCTACCACCTCCTTAGACGATCTGTGCCAGTGTCTTATCATCCTCAATGCAAAAAACTTCTTTCTGATATTGAATGTAAGTTGATTCTCCTTCAGTTTGAAACCATTTCCCCTCATCCTATTACTTCATGCCGTCATAAAATGTCTCTCTCCAGCTTTCAGGCCCCCTTTAGGTGCTGGAAGGCTGCCATGTCTCCCTGGAGCCTTCACTTTACCTGGCTGAACAATTCCAACTCTCAGCATGTCTTCAGCAGAGAGGTGCTCCATCCCTCTGATCATCTTCATGTCCCTCTGGCCTCGGTCTGACAGTTCCACATCTTTTATCAATGTCTTTCTTTTACTGGAGACCCAGAACCGGTTTTGGTACAGTGTTGAGTAAAGGAAAACAATCACTTCCATTATCTACTGTGTATGCTCTTGTGGGTACACTCCAGTAAGCTTTTAGCCTTCATTGCAATTCTGAGTCCTGTTTAGTCTCCACTGGTATCCACAAATCCTTTTCAGCAGAAGTCTTTTCCTGGTGGCTTGTTTCTCTGGCCTGTTTAGGTCCCTCAAAATGGTAGCTCTGCCCTGGAGCTTATTGACTGCATCCCCTAGTTTGCTGTCATCTGCAAACTTGATGAGATAGTCACCTCCAGGTCACTGATATAGATGTTAAACAGGATAAAAACCCCAAGACAGACCCATGCAGCATTCCACTTGTTACTGGCCCCCAGCATATAGTAAGACACTTCAACCACTATTCTTCAACCCCAACCTTCTAAGCAGTTTTTTACTTGTCTAGTTGTCCACCCATCCAGACTGTAATGTTGTTACTTGGATAACAAAGGCACTGTGAGAGGCTGTTAAAAGACTTGCTGAGGTAAATGACATCCAGTGCTCTCCTGTTGTCCACAAATCCAGTTGGTCAGGCATGATTCGTCACTGGTTAATCTGTGTTGACTGTTCCCACTCACCAACAGCATCTGAATATGCAAAGAAATGTGTTCCAAGAAAGTGTACCTGCTTCATGCACCATTACATCCCGTGGGCTGGCCCCCTGGAAAGCAGCTCTGCAGCTGATGCTGTTGATGACAAGCTGACCATGAGCCAGCAATGCACTCTTGTGGCAAAGGCTGCCAATGGCATTCAGGACTGCTTTTAGGAAGAGCATTTCCAGCAGTTTGAAGAAGGTGGTTCTTCTCCACTCAGCGCTGGAAAGCCACAGCTGGAGTACTGTGACCAGTTGTGGGCTCCTCAGCAAAAGAAGGATATGGACATACTGGAGCTAGTCCAGCAAAAGTCCATAGAAGTTATTAAGGAACTGGGACATCTTTCATATGAAGAGTGGCAGTGAGAGCTAGGACTGCTCAGCCTGCAGAAGAGAAGGCTCAAGGGGGAAAAAAATCTTGTCAATGTATATAACACCTCATGGAGGGGGAAGGAATGAGAAAGAATGGAGCCAGACTCAGTACTGCCCAGTGACAGGACAAGAGGGAGTAGTCACAATTTAAATCTTTTTTTAAAAACTGTGAACATGATCAAACACTGGAATGGTTTTCTCAGAGAAGTTGCCAAGTCTTCATCTTGGGAGATACTCAAAACCCCACTGGCCACAATCCTGGGCAGCCTGCTGTAGCTGACAGTGTATGAACGGGGGGCTGGATCTTGAGGTGATCTCAAGAGCCACCTTCCAACCCCCTTGATTCTGTGATTTTCCAGAGATCCCAAGATCTTTCAAAGATAGTACACATGTAATACCATAGACTTTGTTCAGAAAATCCCTGGTTATCGCTGACTGAAGTTGTACACACCTGTGGTATCATGTGGAGGTATTATCTAAGTAGTGAAAGATGAGTAGATGTGTTATTAGAGCGCTACAGCTGAGCTAATCACCCTTATCTCTCAGCAGAATTAATTAGATCAGGAGCAGCACTGTCCTGATGTGATTACACTGTCACTGGTTCTGCAGCAAACTTGGTCAGTACTAGCTCAGACTAAAAGCTTTGTATTGCATAGAAGAAATCCACCCATGAATAATGTCTCTGCTTATTTCCACTGAACTGCGTGCATTATATCCAGCTTCAGGCTGGGCCCTCACTCCCTCAGTAGTAACCCTTGCTGAATTTGATGTAGCAATCCAAGCATGGTGGTGACTTTCTAGTTATTAAATCCGTGATTTGTATTTTCCTATTTTAGCCCATTATATAGCTTATCTGTTAGAACATTTCTCTTTCTTCTGTCAGTACCTAATATTCTTAGGAGTCTCGCCTTTTGTCATATTAACTTTGTTTTGTTATTGATGCTCAAGGTATCACTTAATTTGCTGGTAAAGGACTTTAGGACCTTCAGAGAATGTTTTCCTCTGAGCTTTGCTTGTTCTGCATGCTCGTTAAACTCAAAATTTATATGTGGGGCCTGAGGGGGAAAAGGAGAATTTTTCAGCTGTGGTTGTTTATAAATAGTATAAACACTTTTAAAGAAAGTGAATTATAAAAGCCAGTATTTCTTCTTTAGTTTTAGTATTTGCTTAGCTTACATCTGGGGCTATGATTCTTTCTCTTTTAAAATTCCAATAACTTCATTTTTTAACATCAAGCAGAACTTTTCCTTGAACAGTGTTTCCAGTTTTCACAGAAATCTAGGGCTGAAGTTGAGTTGAAGATCTCCCATAATTTCATGTAGCCAGCTGCTGTGGGACAGAACTACAGATTACAGAAGAGATTTGAAAACCTTCTTTTTAAGGTAGAAGTACCCGCTGGTATTTTATAAATCTAATTTTTAATTTTACAGTGGTTAAAAAGAAACCATAGTGACTAATTTCCTAACTCAATCGTCTTTTCAGCCTTCCTGTTGGCTTGCCTGTACATGCATTTTAACACTAGAGGGCGGTTGAAACACTTGAGTTCTTTCAGAAAATCAGCATTAGGAGAACAGCTTTCATTCTTCATTACCAGAAGAAAATAGTTTTGCTAGCTGCCTATCATGTGATGCTTATTTTTAGCAATTAATTTTCTTTAATTCTTTCAGCCTTTTTAAAACCTAAAAATCTAGGTTTTAACTTTCTAGCTTTCTTTTTGTCTTCAGAGCTGTACCATGCTGTTAGACTGATCAGTAATCAAGGAGGGAGAATACTTTCCCATTTTATTGGCTGTGAAGACATACCACTTGTATTTCCTGTCTGATGGATGTTTTGAACAACCTTGTTTCAGAGACAAGGAGAGAGATGCCAGAGATAGGAATGTATATAAGATCTATTAATTTTTCCCAAGAAAGTAAGAGTTATTGTTATAGCACTTAAAATTAATTTCATAGTTTTTGTTAGTATGTAATTTTAAATTAAATTCAAAACACTTGATATTTTCTTATCCTGTGCTTTGCTTTACAGTCACATTTTTGCCCTTAGCAGGGCTTCAGAATGGCAACTCTTGTCCTTCCAGATGTTATTCTATTCTCTCAGCAACTAGAAAACATTACACAATATGAAGACTTTAGAAAGCAAAGGTCAAACCAGTTAAAAATTACTATTTTCACAGCTCCTGAAGATTACCAAAGGAGCTCTTCTTTACTCAAGCCTAAAATTGGAAGCACTACATGTTTTAATTAAGAAAGTGTGGTGAAATACGTAGTGAAATGTGTAAGTTGTTTCATAGGTGCGTTGTGAGAGATGTGATATTCATATGTTCTGATTCTAAAATAAGAATCTATTCTGTCCTTTGAAGTGCTTGCTTATGTATCTTTTTGGGTTTTATTTCCTCTCTTCCTGTTTTGAATCCATTACACTTACTGCAAGTGTTGAACAGTATTTTTCAGCAGCTGAGTAATCAAACGTTTATTCACACTTGAACTTTGAATGGTGTTTGGAACAGTAACAAAATAGTATCAGTAAGCCTTTAAGAAAGGAACTCTGTCTCTTATGATTAGTGTAAGAGATTAGGCTGCCTTTTTCTTGACTTGCAGTCAGATATTTGTTTCCCTCTCTGCAAATGATGTGGTCTGAAAAGTAACCAGCACCTCTCTTAGGAAAGTCTTGCACTCTAGCAATTTTGTACGGATAGGAAGGACATAGTGTTTTCTCTTTCAATTTACGCTTCTGGAACTGTGTAATTATAAAAAAATCTTGTCTGTTTTTGTCCAAAGCTGTTCTTTAGCTTCAGAGGTGGAGAGAAGAATTAAAATATCTAAGCTATAGGTGCAAGCAATAAGGGAAAAATATTGAAAAATTTATTATATTAGGATAAAAAATAGGAAAAATATAGGTTTCAGACAGTGGTCTGTGTGGTTTGGATTGTGATGCTGACAGTGATGCCAAACTATGGGTTGCAGTTTTCCCAGGTTTGAGGAGAAAAAGGCGTGAGCCGGAGTCACTGTGAATAGAATGGCGTTACCACTTTTTGTGTGGTATCCTGAAAGTGCTGCAGGTTTTGTGACTTTGCTTGGTTTCTACTACCGTTTCCTTCCTATGTTGCAAAGAGTATCTGCTATCTCTTACACTTCTTTTGGCAATTTTGGACATAACATAAGCATCCATTCCAGCCTATGGTGATTGATAGCAATCATGGGGTTCTGCAAAGTGCAGGGCTGCTTGGGTTTTGGACAGTGCCATACCATTACTTTAGTGAAAGCTGAATTTCCATAAAATTCTAAAAAAAATGCAGTAGTACAGTTTTCTTTCTCTTATTGGTTCTGAGTCATGAGAAGGACCCAATTAAAATGAGCAAAACTGCAGCATTTTTATTTTGTTCCTAGCTGCCAGTCTTGCAAATATAGAGAGAATAAGTAGGCTTTATTTATAAACAAAAGAAGAGAAGTTGCTGAGGGCCAAATGTTTTCCCTGTGAGGTTGAGTTGTGGGGTTGTGGTTATGCCCTGAACTGTCACTGTGCAATCTCATTGTTTGTAGAGCTGCAGAAATTAAACCAGCTGTAAATTGTTTTGGTGATTTACAGTCAAGGGTAAATGTCTGCTCCCTCTCTCTGAACTGCATTGCCTTCACAGGACCAAAAGGAGTGATAAACCTTCATTGACTATTTTTATCATTATATTTAATAGATGAAACTGCAGCTGCATGTTAAGGAATAGACCTGGTGGAAAGACACTGCTCTTCTGATGACATTTGAGAGCAGATTGCATTTGAGCTTGACTGTTTAATAGGCCATCTTTCTTCAGATGTGGCTCTTGTAAAAGAAATCACTTTGTAGTAGGCGCTTTCTATATTTTAATATTAAGGTTTCATATTCAAAGGTCCTAGTAGATAAATAAGCTTTGCTTTGGTATTTTCCCCTTTCTGCTTTCCCATTTAAAATATGAGTGATTGGAAGACCAGCCTCTTTCAGTAGCTTGCTTCATTTTATGCCTGGTTATGCAATGTCCTGGCAGCAGTTACTTTGTGCTCTCAGGAGAAAATTTCTTACAGAAGTTTAGATTTTGCTAGTCCATTACAGCTTCCTCTAGTGTGTGAGAATTTAAAGAAAAAGGTACTTTTTAAAAAATATAAAGCTTTGATGTTTTTAACATAGAAAATTGTGCTACCGTTTTTTCATTACCACTTACCTCTCCTGCACTGCCAGCTTTCATTTTGATCTTGTTTGAGCTGTGCTGATCAGCACACTACATGGCCTAAGGACAGGCTAGACCAGAGCATTGAGGAGTGAAACAAATTCAGGTGGTGAAAAAATCCTGTGGTAGGCCATGAGTCTTGCTCTCTTTCACATCAAATGTCTTCCCTGTGCAGTGTGAGGAAGATGCTGGACATCTTCCTGTAGTCCACTGCAGCCTGTCTGGGTGGGATGAGGACAGTGGAGCAATAGCTGTTTTCCCTCTGTTATGCAGTGTGGTGTGGCTGTGAATGAGGAAGTCACAGGAGTAAAATATCTGTGGAAGATCAGGAGTTGACAAACATTCTCCCAGTGGAAGAGTTGCAGGAGCCAGTAGGTACTGCTTGTTTGCCCCAGTGTTTCTTAAAGTATAAAATGAGTTGGACTGCAACCTGTACCAACATCACTGCATTGGTTTGACTGGTGATCTGAATAGCTTAAATTCTCCTCAAAACTTGGTTAAGTCTGTGAGGAACTAATGTAATGGTCTCTTCCACTCTAAGGGTGTCAAGATCCCAAGAACAAACATGGAAGCATGAGAAATAACAAAAGCCTCTTCTGTCTTGCTCCAGTTTCTCTTAGTCTTCTGAGGAAGAAGCATCTGGTACAGCCTTTAGCTGTCCTTTTACAGGCCATAAGTCCTGATACATTGCCAAGTGGCATAATATTACATTTCATTTTTATAGAGGATTTTGTGGGGGGGGGAAGTGCACAATAGTTTTATTTGTTGCATGATAAGGTCATTCTTTAAGAATGAAGCAAAACTCTGAGCATTTTATTTTTGATCAGCTTTGACTTGTGATTAGTTACAGCTTCCCACAACCAATGCTGTCATAGTAATTTTTATTCTGGATCATAAACAATGATTGTAAACCCTACTGAAACAAAAACAGCAAAAACCCCCAAACCTTCAAGAAGATTTATTTCTGACATGAGTCATACAGTGCATGAACTTCTCACAGATGAACTTTGATGTGGTTGCTTAGTGTATTTGCCATATGGAACAATGTGGGAAATCAGTAGTAATGCTGGTATCTGAACCACTCAGATATTACGTGCTCCTGAGTGGCATAGGGGTGCTGTGTATCAGCACATCTGCACTATGCAACTCTACTCCTAAAGCAATCCTATAACTCCTTCCTTTGGTATGAAGCTAAATCTGCTTGTAATGTATTTGTTCAGTTGTTAAAAATCTGACCCACATGTCGTCTTAGTTGTAGGAGGTACATTAGACTTCAGGAAATATCTGGGATAGTTTTTTAACTGCAGGTTATAAAAATGAAGGAAAACAGAGAGAAATGTTTTGAATGAGAAGAAAAGAATTAATTTTTTTAGTAGTGAAAGTTGTTTACTGTAGTATCTAAAAAGATGGTATTAGAAGCTTAGAGTGTAGAAATATTTGAAGATTTATCAAGAGGCAGGTTATTGCATTTTGGTAGTACACTTAAATTGCATGATTTTAGAAGAACATGACAGGATCGGCAGTGGCACCTCTCTGTTTTTCCTGAATATGTAAACTCTATTTCATGTTGAAAGGGGCCATTATGTTCTTATGCATAAAGCAAGAGATGCATATGATAGGGATGGGTAATGAGTGATTTATGTCCTAATGATTTCTTTAGTGATTTCATGAGTTTCTGGTTGGTAGGTTTGTTCAGAACAGATTTAAACATCCTTAGCTGGAAGTAACTAAAGCAAAACTGGGAAGACTTTGCAAAACACATTTCCAAAAATACAGAACTAAAAGTGAGGATTGTCAGAGAGGAACTACTAAGTGAAACCCTGTGCTCTCAGTTACTTCAGCAGTTAGTTGAGATGTCCAGAATATCTGCATATGTAAAGGGATTTGTTTAAAAAGTTTTGCTTCATAGGGACTTTTTATTTGTTGGGATTTTCTGGGGTTTTTTTTGTTTGTTTTGTTATTAACAGCAATGTTGTGTTTATTGCAAGCCTTTAAGAGCACATTTTGTGGTATAGTTCCCTTAGTTGCAAATGAAGTGCAGACAAAAGGACTGTGTATAAGTCAGTCACCCCTGACCTCCAACCCGTCCTTTTGCTGGAGTTTGGGAAAGGTTGGAATGAATGAGAAGGCATGTTCCTGTGTAGCTAAATGAATTTGAACTGTGCTGAACTCTCAGTGGACATGACCAAACCAGATCAAGAACCTGTCTTTGAGACCTCTCTCTTTGGTAATTTTGTTTATCTCCAAGGCCAAGTTGTTATACCAGCTGTTATGAGCAGGACTCAGCTTCTTGGATAATTCTCTCTCAAGTAATTTGACTGTAATTATTAAATTCAGAACCTTGAATTTACAAGCACAGGCCATTGAAACACGAGCCCAGTGTGCTCAAGTGGCACCAGGCCACCTCATAAATGAGCCTCAGCATTCCTTGCCAGCTGCAGCGCCTGGACGGCATCGCACCACGTAGGTCACAGCAGTCTAATTTTGAGGTGACGAGTTCATGAGTCACTGTAGCAAGATGTGACTGGGGCCAGAAACGACAGGCAGTGGAGTACAATGAGATGAAAATGAAAAATAGTTCTGTTCTCTATAGCCTCTAGTTGACACATGTTGCTGGCAAAGTCTTACTTTGGTTTTGCTTAAGTACCCAATATATTGTTCTAATAGCACTCTTACAGAACTGGTTGATCTGAAAATTACTCTGGAGCTAACAGCTTATAAGGAGTTCCAGCTAATGGTATGGTAAGGATCTAAAATAGGGATAGTACAGCTTTATGCTATATTAATTATAACTGGATAGGGATGTAGGACTTTGGGTGACTTGGAAGAAACTTAAAACACAAAAGGTAAAAAGGAAAAATAGAAAGAAATGGATTGGAGGAGAAGAATAATTTCAGTTGGAAAGGACCTCAAACTATAACATAGCCCAACTGCCTGACCACTTCAGGGCTGAGCAAAAGTTCAAGCATGTTATGGGCGTTGTCCAAATGTCTCTTAAACACTGACGGGACTGGGTCATTGACCACTTCCCTGGGAAGCCTGTTCCAGTGTCTGACCACCTTCTCAGTAAAGAGATGCTTCCTAGCATCAAATCTGAACCTTCCCTGGTGCAGCTTTAAACCGTTTCTAGCTTTGTTGCTCTCCTTGGGATGCATTCAAGGACAGTCACGTCCCTCTTTTATCGTGGGGCTCAGCACTGCACCCAGCACTCCCTGTGAGGCCACACCAGCACTGAGCACAGTGGGATGGATGATCCCCCGTCTGACCGGCTGGTGGTGCCGTGTTTGGTGCTCCCCAGGACGTGCTTTGCCCTCTGGGCTGCCCGGGCACACACTGCTGGCTCACCCTGAGCTGCTGCCCACCAGCACCCCCAGGGCCCTCTCTGCAGAGCTGCTCTCCATCGAGAGACTCTGAGCCTCTCAGCAATTGGATAAGAAGGAAAAAGAAGCAATGAGTGAAAAAAAATAAAGAACAAAAAAGAAAAAGTTCATTTCTAGAAGTACAGTTAACTTTGATAAGTATAGCAGGTGCTGTTTTGTGTGTGCTTTCCCCCCCTTCCCTTTTCTGTAGAACTGACCACCTACTTTACAATTAAGGTATGGAACATGCTAGCTTGATGGGCATTTCAACAAATCTATGTGGCCTGTTATTAGTCTGTAAGTTTGAGGCTATAAAAATGAAATCAAAACTGTTTAATTTCCACAATTTTAAAATGACTGATTTTTAAATATCTTTTAACCAGAAATTAGACTGAATGAATGATTGACTCAACAATCATTAAATACTTAAGTATTGAAACTGTCTTTGGGGTCATGGATAATTTAGCCATAGCTAGGAAAACTCACAGTATTTGTAAAATTTTAAGTCTGGTCCTGGCTTTTTCATCTCTTGTTTACATTTTTTAGTTGCATTCACTTGTCCCTGCAGCACTCTATAACTGGTGTCTTTCCGTAAACATCCATAGGTCAGAAGTATTCAATTTGGCTTTAGCAGCATTCTCATGGGCAGTTGGCCAGGAACTCAAAGGCTTCACCTAAATTGCATATTGCTGAGAATAATCTCACTCTCAGCTGTTCTTATCTTTTCTTTGTGTCTTGCTTAGACCTCCATCTGGCTTTTTACTGGGTCAAGACAAGCAGCAGTAAGCAGTGGTATCTATAATTCGTATAGTTTGCAGCTTCACAGCATGTTTGGAGGGAGGTACAGATCAGAGACACTGAAGCTAATGGAAGAAATTTCCACCTAGTTCCAGCATTTCTTAAATAGTTCCTACTGAGATAGAGAGTACTGGCTCTCGGAGCATAATAGAGCATCCATATCTTCAGCTGTAATTTGGCAACAGTCTGATCTCAGGTCATTAAGAAATCCAGTGCAAACAAAACTTTGGTCAGAAAGGCATGTTCTTGGCAGCAGGATGGTTTTGACTTTTGATGAGAAAGAAACTGATAATTAAACTTCTAAGTGGGATTTTTTAAATTTTTGGGTGCCTAATTATCACCTAGAAGAATAGCTGATGTGCTATAAACACTTCTTCCTCTGCTTTCCATTGATCTGTACATGATTCACCTGAAGTGAATGTAAACTGAACCCAAAGCACACCTTCCACTGTCCCTTTTCTTTTCTTGCCTCTGCCTGCTGGGCGTCTTTTTCTTTAATTGTGTAAGTATGCAAAACTGTGGCACCCTGATTTGTACAGATTTAAATCTCTACCACCCCAAAGTTAGAAGGAGAGAATCCAGAAGTCTTGTGTTTCAAATCAGGTAGGTAGCTCATTTACCAATCTTGTATCCAGCTAGGCAAGCCCTAAGAGCCTGAGAAGAATTAGAGATAGAGGGTAAACTTCAAGGGTAATGGGCAACATCTTTGTGGAAGTCTCGACTTCCTGTTTATTGTGGATGAAAAACTGGCAAAGTCAGACTAGGGAAAACTGTTATTTGTGTTCCTTTATTAGATATTTAAGATGGACACGTACTTTAAATCCCTGCATTTAGGGACTGCTGCTAATGTGCTTCTCAGGACCAGCAGTAATAGACATCTGCATGAGAAATGTTAAACCTGCAGCCATTATGTTTTGTGAACTTCCCAAACAATGAGATTCCCACCTTTACCACCTGTATTTGATCAGTGTCTTGACGTTTTCTGGAGTGAGCCATTAAATTAATTTTCATCCTTTTATTTCCTGTCTGTTGATCTATCAGAACCCTTTCTACTTGCATCACAATGGAGTATGGAAGCAAAGGGTTTAGCAGTTTATAGTTAGGGCTGTGCTAGCTTGTCTAAGTAAGATAGGAAGGCTGTGAAAGCTTTTAGGTGTAACAGAAGACTGAGGAAAGTGCTAAGCAGATAAATGCACCTTTGAGTCGCATAATACAAGCTCATTTGGATTTAAGAGCAAACACAAGCATCAAGACCAGTTTGTGGGAAGAAGAGACGTCAGCAAAAGTTAGTTAAATCAGCCAGCAGGTAGTGTAGGAGTTGCCACTTCACTTCTGCTTATACAGTATTAATGGCAATTACCATTAGTAATATAAAACAAATAGAGTTACCCCATGAACAACAGGTAGATTTGAAGATGGACTAGTGAGCTGCAGCTGAGCTCCATCAGATACATGGGAAAAGGAGAATGCCTGAGGACACGTTTAGTCCTTTCAACAATGACATAAGAAGTCCTCACTTTTGCTGGAAAGGTTCATTTTTGGCTCACTGGATGTGCTGATGGCCAGCTGTCATGTCCAATGTTGGTTTATTTTGCCAGTGGTTCTGTTTAGTGGCTCTGCACTGACTGGACATCAGCTTTTTAGTAACAAATTAAAAGTCATTAACTAAGCTTCTTCTCAAGCTGTCTGAGTCAGGGAAAAGAGGTGGCTGAGTGTCAGCAAGATTTTTTGTGGATGGCCCAGATCATATTACAGATGTTCCATCACTAATAGTTTCTATGGATCTTCTTCACAATTAGATTGCGGTCTTGCCATTCTTCACCATTTACTTTCTTGAATGCTTAAAGTTCACATTTTTAAAATTCACAGGGTAGATAAAATAACTTTAAAGCAGATAACACTCAAGATTGTGTAGATAACAAAAGAAGCTGGGGGTTGGTAATGGTTCAACTCTATAAGGCAACCTGAGAGAAAACTCTTAGTTGAAACTTCTGAGGAGAGATGAGATTATAAAGAAAATAATTTCTTTGTGTTAGAAGAACTTCATGTTTTTACAGGTAAACAGGAAAAACCGGAGGTTTGTGCAGACTGGAAAATACGTAATTTGGTGGAATGTCAGTAAGCTACTTCAGTGTAGCTGTGTCAGCCAAGTGAATTATGTTTCAGGAGCTGCTATGCAAGAAGTGGGAGCTTTCAAATTCAGTTTCATGGAAAAGAAATTGAAACTCTAAGAGCTGAGGGGAAAAAAAAAGCATAATGCTATAAATGCACTGTGAATATGCAGTAATAACCATACAGGAGCTCAGTATTGCAGCTTATTTATTATACTGTAAGTCTTTTTATTTGTGGAGGTATATCAGTAAGTTTCCTGTTGGAGCTGCAGTTTAAATCATTTCTTTAAGTGGAAAGAGATACAGTGGCAAGTTGAATTTTGTGATGACACAGTGTAAATTTCCAATCTATGTCAATTTAAGAGTCGGACTGAGGCAGACAGCATTGTCTATATTGGCAAAACTGAAGTGTAGACTAAATGGCCCCAAGTCTTCACTGGCCTATTGATGGCAGTACTTGCCTAAGTAGTGCTTTGTGGTCAATGTACTCTGCCCATGCAGTCAGTGCTGCTCATTAGAGCTCTAGCCTTGCTTTCAGCTTCTTGGAGTTCTTTGTTTCTGTAAGCATTGTTAAAAGGCATTGCAGGCAAAGGCTGTGGCTGGAAGACTGTTGGTACGTGGGAGGCTGGGTCTGTGCTGCAGAATACAGCTCTAAGTGGAGAACCTTGAGGTTGCAATAGAGACTGTAGCTTCGGACTCTGTGACATGGTGTGTCTTGGTGCAGTCATCTTCTTTGGTATGTATCAGCTACATTCCAGCATTTCAATCCTCTGTCAAAATGCAAAGCTACAGGAGATTGCCCTTGCACAAACAGTGTGAGACTTTCCTCATTTAATAACAAAACAAAACAGAAAAAGAAGAATTAAATTGTTGACACCAAGGGGTCCAAGTTCTATTGAACTTAAACCAGAACTGAACTTTGGCTCAGTGGAGATGAAATAAGGAAAGGGGTAGCTGCAGAGGTGGAAAAAGTCTGTAGTGAAAATAGTCTCCAGCAATCAGCTGAGGATACTGTTGAGCTCTTGATTTAAACTGTAGTATTTCTTTTCCTTTTGTAAATCCTGCCCTCTGGCCAAAGGACAATTTCCATAGTTGCTCTGTGGCTGGTCCTCCAACATGCAGCGTACACGGATATTGCTGTTTTCATTGGCTCGAAACTTACAACTGTTTGTCAGCAACAAAGATGCTGCATCAGCTTCTTGCTCACTACAGCTGGAACAGGGAACTGCCAAAATACTCTTGAAAATAATAAAAAAAAAATAAAAGTAAAAGCCAATGCAAGTGTGGTGCCCAAACAGCTGAGAAGAAAAAAAATGTCACTTAAACCTTTCATTTCTCTCCCTGTCCCCCCATTTTCTTTTCTTTTTTCCTCACTCTTTTGGGTACACTGAACTTTAATTCATAGATGCAGGAAGGACAGGAGCTTTGCTGGTGTGTAGAACTGAAGATTCCAAAGTGTCTTATAAAGAAGTGTGTTTATCACCATTCCCCTTCTAGATGTGGGATCTCAAAACGTTGGTAGCACTAAGTGACCTGATGTAGCTACCTGTGAAGTCCCTGTTGCAACTGAGAAGCCAAAAATCACTTTCAGCCAATATGCTGTGTTTTCTGACTTGAACTATTCTGTTTTGAACTTTTCTAACTTGAACTGACTTGAACTATGTTAAACCACATACCTTCATTTGAAGATATAACTTCTAATTAAAGTTTATTCACTTTTCACCCTGCTACTCTTGTCTTCCTGGTTTTTTATAGTCTTGCTTTAATAATAAAAATATGTGCATGACCTGGGCTATTGCAGCTTCTCACAAGAATTTTGCTAATGCATAAGTGCTGAATAGTACCTCCTTGATTTGAAAGATGAAACAACAAGGGATTATAACATAGGGGTATTTCTCTTTAATGAACATGCTGCACTACATTTATATGTCTGCTGTGGAGTGTCATCACAGGTTCCGTAACTCAGTGTCACTTGCATCAGAGAGCTACAGTGCAGGCTGGGATGTGTTTTATCTGTTGGCTACATCTCTGTAAGACTACAAACTAATTCTTCATCTGCATTTGAGGTAGGAGGGCAGTGGGAGCAAGATGAAGTGTTGCAGTCCTCATATTTAATCCAGTTCCCAGAAATGACAAAAGGCAATATGCCATCTGATACGTTTCATACACAGTGGTCCCAACCACCAAGGACCTGGCCGATTGCCAGTGAGGACCTGAGCAGGGCAGGGTTTCAGAATGTGCTTGGGGTGGTCATGAATGTCAAGTTTCTGATGCCTCTCTGAAATGAGATGTAGTAACAGCTGTGCATTCCTATCCTGCTGCGGAACAGGAGTGGGATTCATGTTCTGATTCATATTCATTTGCTAGAGGGAGCTTCTGATTGCCTTCCAGATGGTGGTCAACTGAGTGTCATTTGGGTGTCTTGAAAAGTGCATTACATCAGGAAACTTCAGGAACTGGGAGTGAAAGAAGAGGGAGAGGAATAGTCAGCCGTCTTCAGAGAGCACTTTTCTAGAAGCCTGGGCTAATGAGTAGTGTGTTGGCAATATAAGGCAGCTGTTACTCAGTACAAAAGGATATAATCAAGGGGAGTGGGTGAATTCTGTTCCTAGTTCTTTAAACCTCTTGGTGATGTTGGTACAGTAGTTTTATCAGCCTTTGTTTCAGTATTTCCATCTGCTAGATGGGATACTGCTTGGGAGACATATTCAACTTGACAAAATGAAGTTCCTCTCATGGAGCCAGTTTCTTGTAATTGTATTTTCCTATTGTAGCTTTGTGTAGCCAGTGTGCAGGAAAGGGGTGTCAACATGAAAAAAGAAGTAAAAGACAGTAACTTCAACATTTGCTGCTTTTGTTTCATGTAATGCATTATTGCCGCTACTTGTTTAACAGCTTTTGAACAAGGTTTTGTATCTACAAATAAGATGCTGACATTCTTGCAGGAATTACTCTGTTTTCCCCACCAACCTGCCGATTCAGAAATAATTGTCTATTTTTACTTTGTGTTCTTTCATGGCTCTATCTTTTCTCTACGTCAGGTCCTCAGCCCAGTGTAATTACTGTCAGTGCAACAGCTGCTGCCTCTGCACTGCTGAAATCTCTGTCTGTCCATTTGAGTGAATTCCCCTCTCATAGCCAGGCTCAGCTGAGAGATCCCCTCTGCCTGTGCCTCTTTGTCTTCTGCTAACTAATGACATTAAGCATTTTGGTGTACAGTTTGCATTAATAAGATGAAAACAAAAATCGCCCCACAAAGAAACAAACAAGCACTCAAAAAAACTGTATTGTGTGAGACAGTGACTCATTTGGAGCCTTATTTTGACAACCTTAGAGTGGCAAAAAAAATCCCACTATGCATCTTCATGTCTCACTGAACTCTTTCTTTAGTGAGTAAAGATCAGCTCCCTTTCCCGCCAGCTCATTGTTTGATCGGGAGCGTGCAAGTGTCCAAGATGCAGAGCAACACAAAGAGACGTTGTGTCTGTTCATGTAGCATAAGCATATATATAGGACAAGACAGCATAGTCTGAAAATGTAATTAAATGTGATTAAAAAAAAGAGTGGTGTTGAAAAACATGCATGCATTATTCTAATCCTTCTCCTTTCATAACAAAGAACAAATGTGTCTGCTGCCACTCCAGTTGCACTGTTTTTCTTAGTCTATAAGCATGCATAAGAATCAATTCAATAGAAAGTAAATCTAAAATCACAAAATAATCACCATAATGTCTTTAAGAATGGCCTCCTGTAAGCTTGCTTTCTTTGCTCTTTCTTTGTCCACTCTAAAGCTCATATAATAAGTATAATATGAAAATAAGGGATGGGAAAAAAAACCAAACCAATCTCTATTTTGCTTCTGATCCATGTGAAGAATGTTAGTTTCTTTTATGTATTTTGTTTACTTGGGTTATTTGTTCTTCTACATTAGAAATTCAGATGCACCAGCGGTATAGTGGAAGCAAGATTGGTATTTGTATGAAGTGAGGGAAACAGGTTGGAAATAAGGGGATAACAGACACATTAAAGCTTTGTTCTTTCTCTCTGCTACTCATCCTTTTAAACTATTTTGCCCTCATTTTATTTCCTGTTACAGCTCAGTCTTTCAAGCTAATTTTTTGCAGCCCTGGAGACCAGAACCAGAATCTCCATTCCCTTCCCACTCCTCTAACTTTACTAGTATAAACTAGAATTAAAAAAAAAATTCTTCAATTTCAGAACATGCAGCACAATTGAAGTTGCCAACAGGAGGTAACACCGGATATGTATACTGGTGCATCTAAGTAGCTGATACCTAGTGTTGCACACCTGATTGCATGGAAGTAGCCATGAAGGTGATTCTTCCATCTCTACCCTTTCCTATCATTTCATTAGTAGATGATAATTTCCTTAGTTCCTACTTAAATATCTTGTCAACTTGGCATATTAGAAACATGTTGGAATTTGCAAGTGTCACAAGCATTCAAATTGTCTCCTTGTCAAGAGCCACTTTTTGGCTTTTGTTTCCATGAGGCAGAAAAAGAGAAAATTGCCATTTGTCTGTGATTTCATGATGACCTGAATGTGTGAGTCCCCACGGGTGCAGCCCTACTGTTCCTGGTGTAGACCCTCTCACTCACAGACATGCACAGATAGCCCCTCACTCCTGCATCTCCTGCATTGGGGATCCCCGAGCTGTTAGCCTTGGACATAGAGTCCCTCCAGTAGTGGGTCTTCCAGTTGACCTCTAGACTTGAGTCTCTCCAAAAGCTGACCAGGACCACCCTGATCTCTCCAGAACCCAATTCCAGTAGTTGCCTCACTCACCATAAACACACACATACCTGTCTGCCAAACCATCTAGCTTAACTTCTTGCTTAGCCAGCAAATAGCTGCTGCCTATTGTGGCTTGCTAGTTCCTAGCAATTACACACTCACTGCAGTTGCTGACACCACAGATACATGGACTCTAAGATCTGAAGTCTCATCCAAGCAGCAAACCCATTTTATCCTCTTGTCCCTCTGTCTTTCATGCTTGTTCCCCCCTAAATCACCTCTACCTATCCCTTCCCCTGCTTTTGTTTCCTATCCTAAACATCCTATGATAATTCTTGTGCAATCCCCAAATGATATTTCTCTACATCCCATAACGTGTTCCATACTCCTGGACAGTAACCCCCCTTAGCCTGTCAGGTGAGCCTGAGGATTTCCCCATCTACTGGGTGTCACACCTGGGCAGTGGGGCTGGTGACTCTTCTGGGTCAGCTCTAGCAGGGGACTGGGACTTTCTCTTCCTGGCTGAGTTCTTCTAAGTCTCCATGCCTCTGTGCTTGTATGTATGTGTATGTGTACAAAAAAGGCTTTGTGGGGGCTGGGAGTACCTGCCCAAGATGTTATTGGGGTTCCTGACCTCTCCTTGCCTCTCTGTGCTCCTGTGTGTGTGTGTTTGGTTATCACATAACCAAATCATCACCATCTACAGGAAGGTGAATAAGTAGGCACCAGCCTTTCTATACCAATCATTCCCTCACAGAGTAGAAATAAATTATTTTTTGTTCCTCTTATTTTGCTTTTTATATGACTCTTACTTAAGAATTCTTAACTATTGGGTAGCTGCAAAATCTCTTTGTGTAGGACATGACAGTGATTGATGCTTGGCTTTCTGGTCACCTTTGCATTTATTTTTCTGTTAATGGGTTTTCTGTAGTGCTTGGCATCAGTGTATTTACCTGCTTATATAAAGAAGATTCATGATGTGATGAATGATAACCTGACAGGGTTGATATTAACAATTCTGCTTCACTTATTTATGTGCTACTATTTTCTTTGCTGTAACTGGTAAAATATGAGGGATGAAAAGGATGTGGGAACTCCAAAGATACCTTTCTCTTAGGCTGTTTTTCCCCAGCTGTTAGTTTGGCTCCAGTCCTTCACTATTCCCCACCTCTATCTGCTTTCTCTCTTTTTTTTTCAGCCTCCACCCTCCGATCTGCTGCAGCTGTTAGAATTTCATCATTGTCTCCAAATACCACATTTCCCATTAGCACCACAGCCACTTCTGTGCTAAGAGAATGTCACTTGTGTGCCTTGCATTGTATTATTGTTAGATGACCTGTAGCCAAAGCAGTACTTATACCTTTGACTGCAGCAAAGCTGAATTCCCTGGTAAGAGGCACACATAAGATGCATAAATATTGAAGCATGAGACTTGCAGACTTGCTAGCAGAAAGTGGCTAAGCCTTTTTGTTCCCATGCTCTGCTTTTCACATGGCTTTGCACTGTAGCTAGCCTTATCAGCATTTAATTTAACATTGAGTGCCAGCATATTTATTCCTTTTGGCAGTTTTAGTGCCATGTCAGTCATTGACTGTCACAGTGGTATCATATATTAGATGGCTTATCCTAAAATATGATTTTCAGGTATGAAATTGCTGCTTATTTCAATATGCTTTATCAATCTGTTGGAGTTTTATTTTCAGGTGATTTTTAGGTTTGTGGGTGTTCTGAATCAACTGCTTTTGTGAATTTATTTCTGCTCACTATCTTTAGATGTCTATGATACCCATTTTGCACTTATCTTGGCTTCACAACAAAGCTCTAGCTATGCCCTTGTTCTTTCTGTGCAGTCTTCTGTGATTACTGCAAGCCTGGCAGTGCATCTTAATTTGGACTTGGGGTCGTCTTAGAGTTCTAACTTGGTACCTTGGTTCTTTCTTGCTGTCTTGTTATTCATATCTACAGAATTCTTACTGAATCATTTGTGGGTAGAAGAGACATGAGCAATCCATTAAGCTTTTCACATGTGCAGTAGGAATTGCATATCCCACAAAATGGCCTAAAGAGATGTTAATTATAGTGTTCGTTTGCCACATTTGTGATCCACATGACTAATTCCCTCTGGTTCTCTTTTAGTGAGGTCTTATTTCCTCAGACTACAATGCCTGTAGATTTAACTTACTAGACCAGTGGGAGGAGAACCTCATTCCAGGGAATGGAATAGGCCTTTCAGTCAAAATTGGTAGGAGGCACATTGGTATGTACCTACACATGTATCTATATTTGGGTGTGCCAAAATAAACTGTATAAACTGAAATCACGGGACATCTGTGATCACCGATGTAAGGCTTCTGTTTGCACACCTGAGAACTGAAAGCATCTGCGTTCAGTGTTACATATCATTGTGTGTTGCCTCATTTCTACACTGGATCCATATTGTGAATTCTGCTGTACAAATACAACCTTACTTTGTGCAGTCTAAGACAGTTTAAATCAAAATACCTCTGACTGGACTTGTCATCTGCTATTCTTCCCTCTCGAAAACTGGCAAGGGTATTTTCACAGCACTGACAATTCCAGATATTTTTCTTTCTGCTGTCATGTTTGTTTCATTAAATCCTTTGCAAAGTGATAGCGGATGCAGCTCTTTTTGCAGTGTTAGTTCTCTGTATAATGGGCTTAGAATGCTTTTCTAAGTGCAGGAGTTGTAAAGTTGAAGGTTTGCCAGAGTGCCATGTTGAACCCTGGTATTGGACTGGGGTTCATCACAGAATCAGTGAGGTTGGAGAGGACCTCTGCAGATCCTGTACTTCAATCCATTTGCTTAAAGCAGAGTCAGCTAGAACAGATTGCCCGAGTCTGTGTCCAGTCAGGTTTTTAATACCTTCAAGGATGGACATTCCACAAGCTTTCTGGGAAATCTGTACTAGTGTCAGATCACCCTTAGAAGAAAAAAAAGTCTTTTTTCAGAATATCTCAGCATCAGCTCATATGGAGGATGTTCCAGTACCTTAAACATTTTTGTGGCCCTTCACTGCAGCCGCTTCAGTATGTTTGTGTCTTTCTTGTATGGAGATGCTCAGCAAGTGCCATAGGGCTCCAGGCATGTCCTTAGCAGTGCTGAATAAAAGGGAATGGCCACATTCCTTGTCCTGATGGTGTTGTTGCTCTTAATACCGCCCTGGAGGCTCTTGGCCTTCTTTGCCTCAAGAGCGTATCACTTGCTCATGTTCAGCCCATTGTCCACCGATACCCCCAGGTTTGTTTCTGCAAAGCTGGTTTCCAGTCCATCTTCCCCCAGCGTATACTGGTGCATGGGGTTATTCCTCTTCACACACAAGACTGCATTTCCTGGTGTCACTTTTCACAAGGTTCCTGTGAGGCCATATCTCCAGTCTCTCAAGATCCCTGTGAAGGGTGGCACAACCATCTGGTGTATCAACCAATCTTCCTGATTTTTTGTCACCTGTAAATTTGTCAAGGGGAGTCAATGGTATTGGCCAATACAGCTTCACAAAATTCTCATTTACTTTGGAGCTCAGAGTGGAAGCAGGATCTTGCCAGGTGGCCTGAGGAGAAAGAGCGTTTGCTGGATGCAGTATAAGTCCATTGTGTAAAGCTTAAAAGAGTTTTATTCTATGTCAGGGCTCTTGGATTTCTCTGCTGAAGACTGTGTGTGACCTTTCTGGGTTTTAATTATTCAGGAAGGATGTCCTATACTACAGAGTGCCTGCTCATAAAAAGTCTGAAATAATACTTCAAATGACTACTTTTGATACTTGCTTTAGATCCTGTAAGTCAGAGATCCTGGCTGGAAATCCTCATGAGACTCCAGGGAGCCCTGAGGGCTGCAGGTGTCGCCTCCCAGTACATAAGTAATGCTCTGCACATTTTGAGTTAAGGGAAGTGTGATTTTTTTTTTTTTGTAAATAAATATGGATTAACTACTATCTTGGATGGATCTTTCTGTTTATTACTTTTACTAGTCAGAGGTACCTGCCCTCTTCAGCAATCTGCAACTTGTGGGCCACCTGATTTTGATATTCTCCATTCAGGACAGAATGCTCAACCCTCCTCCTGGTGTTGAATGCTGTTGGTAGAAAATGGCATCTGCTATGGCTAATGTTCACAGTAAGCAGTCCTCAAAGTGTGTTTTTACCTTGTGTGTTTTGACCTAGAGGTTGTGGGGAGATCACTTTAAAGGATGTGTTTAAACTCTGCAAGCCCTGGTCTGAAAACAGGTGTTGAAAACTGATTGCCAACTTGCTTTGGGGATGTGGACTTAATTGATTCATTCTGTTAACAATGTTTTTAATGGATTTATCTATTACAAGTCTCATCAAGTCCTCTCTGCTTTCTCCTGCCAAATAAATATTCCCTAATAATCCCCAAATCTGTTCCTTCATTTTTATTATTTATTTGCTTGTTTAATAAATAAACTTCTTTTTTTTTCCCCTCCCACAAGCCTAAACTGACTTAAACATGAGCTGCGCCTTGGCTGAACCACATAACAGCTTCTGTGTAGTGTGCTGTGTTTGTCAGTGTTCTTTGAAGAACTGCTGGTACTCCAGAAAATCAGAACTATATAGTGAAGTTCCTGAGGCGAGTGAAGGTGTCTTGGGAGAATAATATGAAATAGGTTTTTGCTTGTCTCTGTTATGCTAAAGGAACACAGAAACAGTTAGTTCTGGGCTTCCGGCGCTGTACTGAGCTTCTCATTTCTAAAGCTGACAATGAAATTCTTGGCTGTTTGTGGGATATGGTCTGGATCTCCCATAGAACCCCACTGCAAGTGCCTTCCTAATTGACAGTAACTAGTAACCAGTTCATTTAAACTGTTACCTAACCATTCCACACAATTGTTTCATAAACAATCTGAATAAACATTTTGAATAATCTTATTTTAAAATTCCATTCATCTAACTTATTTTCCATAAGTGTATCTTTAGAATAGAGCAGACTATTAAAGTTGGAAATTTATTTCAGATAAAATTCTGCTCTGTCAGCATCCTGATGGAGGAATTGCTCACAGGATCAGCAGCACCATTCCCAAGGAAAGAAAAGGAAGGAAATGCAGATTTGCAGATTTTATCCATGTCACTCACTCAGAAATAGGTCCCTGCAGAATAATAAAGAGCTTCAGTGTCATTGGGGGGTTTTGGTTTTTTTTGGGTTTTTTTTTTAACTAACTAGTCATAGACTAGCATAAGATGCCTCTAGCTGGGTACCATTTTAAGAGAGTTCTATATTATATTACATGTTTCTAGCTGATGGTTCAAATTTCTAAAGTAGGATTTTTCTGATTACAAGCTAAAGTTTGAATTTCCAGCCCCATTGAATCCCCCTCCAAATCTGCTGACTCTGCCAGGCAGACTGATGTCTTAGTGGATTTGTTAATGTTCAAGCTACATTCTTACCATTCTTTTCTCACAGGAAAATATCTGTAAATAACTCTGTCTAAAATTTCTTACTCCGCTGGGTTTCCTGTCACTCCCAGGAACTTTAGTGCCTTCTTTATTTTGAGTGTTAGTGTATCTCTAAGAATAACCAACTGTGGGTATGATGATGGATCAGTGCCATTTGGGTAAAGGAGCATATGCCCCTTTCCTACCTTGTTTTAGAGGTACATAGTATCACTTTATCCTTGCAGGTGTTACGGGAACTTTTTATTTCTAGGTTCTAATCTTGAAGAGGGATTATTGTAGCTCTAGTTTCTTCCTTCATTTCCTGCAAGAGTCATTGGTTCTGTTAAGGCTCAGTGTTCAAATCTCACCCAAAAGCCCTTCTCCTCCCCCCACCCCGCCTCCCAAGTTTTCAACCTCAAAAACTGATGTCAAAAATGGTATTACATTTAGTGTAAGAACAAGGAGTCCAGGTCAACTAGGAAAAAATTGTAAAATTCTTACTGAGTATAGAAGCTAGTTGTAATCTTAAAATTTAATTGAAATATTTTCTTTCTGTTCAAGACAATTGGATAAATCATCTTAACCACACTTTTACTTTTTTGTCTCATCCCCAAAACTACTCTTTGTAAATACTTTTGATTCAAAATAGATGAAATAATGAACTCTGTCAATAGAGCTATGCTTAGGCCAACATTTTTTTAATTTATGTACTTAAAAATGCAGACTTGAATATGTGTAATTTTATTTTAATATTAAAAGATTTTGTAAGAATATTGTGGATAATTGACAGTATTAAAAATTGACCTGAAATATGAATTTCAAAGCTTTAAAGCAATCAAATTTCAAAAATTAGTCAGTATTCTTTGTTTGAACCACTGCCAATCCTAATTATCCTTGGGAGGTGAGGTATCTATATTTATCTGAAGAGTTCCTGTTTGACATTTTTACTGGTTAATTTCTCAAAAATAGACCCCCCAAATCATCTGTGTGTTATCCGGTTTCAAAAACTTGATAGAACATCCGAGAAGTGCTAGGTAGTTCACATTCATCGTGGATATTACCTTGAATATCTGATGTCTTTTTATGACTTTTCAATCCTTTTAAGGATTGCCGTGGGAGTCAGTCAGCAAACTAATGAGGACCTTTTTCAGCATGTGCTGGGGCAAGAACAAAATGGGTTATGCCTTGGTTTGAAAGAGTTCGGTTGAGTCAGAGTTCAGCTGGCTTGTGGCAGGAGTGTGCATGGAGCAGCAGTGTAGAGAGCTGTGCATTAGCTGTGCTCCAGGCATGTGAGCATTCTCCTCTTTCTCCATGTCTGAGTGCCTGAGTTGGATGAAAGCTTTATCATATGCCTCAGCTGCTGGGAGAAGAACTTTCTTCATTGAAAGGGTGGGGTACCTGTAGCTCAATGGAAATCCTGAGCTTGGAAAGTCATGGTCTTGTTACAAATGTCATCTCAGGAATTTCAGGTTTTTTAGGTTTTCTAGTCTCAGTAGTCAAACCTGAAGGTTAGACAGCTATATGTAGAGGGGAATGTGTTCTAATTGTGCAATTGCCTGTAACAGGTAGGCAAGTATATGCAATATGTATGACACAATAATAAGATATACAAGTGCTATCTGTTTTAAGGTAACGTCTTTTTGCTCTGGTTGGTTGGCAGTTTGGACTTAATTGGAACTTACTTTTTTATTGTGATAATTTATATTGAATTTAAATGCATTGTACTGGCTGATAGGAATATTATAAATGTAGCAAATCTGCTGGGTAGTCTATAATACAAGGCATTTTCAAGAGCTGGCGGGTTTTGTACAGGCTGAATTATCATGCAAAATGTCTGGAAGCATATGATTTATGCCAAAGGTGCTGTAAGATTGCATAAATTTAAGACTTTTATTCTGAAATATTGCATTCATGCACTAAAATAATTATAGGGTGCTGACGATGTAGCACCATTTAAGAAAATGAATTACTTAATTTTACTTAAGTCTATTGTTAAAGATAAAACCAAGCTACTGTATTAAAAAAAAAAAAGAAAGAACCCCCCCCCCCAAAAGATGAAATGCTGTCAAGTCATAGATCATAACACTGCAACTGGGAGTTGTTCTCTGTGGAGAAATTCTATTGATTTTACCTCCTTTTTCAAAGAGTCCTTACATGATGAAATAGCTCATTCAAATGTTGAAATTTGGTGAGACCTCTGTTCCTGTTAACTTTTCATATGGACTGTCTAAGAGCATGGGCAGTAGTCTGATCTGAACTGACTCACTGCTAAACCTGCTATAATTATTAATTAGCATTGTCTGTGATTGGGGGTGGGGATATCACTATTTCTGGCACGGTGCTGCTCAGAAGTAGAAAATTACTGGGTCTTGTGTATGCACATAGTACCACAGTGGTTTTCATGTGATGGTTAACACTTGGGTGTGAGCACCTCCACCATGAAGTTAAACCCAAGACTGACTGCTTGCCCATGTTCTATCTGTAAAACAGCTTCCTCTGTGAGTGTCTGTGGGACCTCTGGGGGGCTGTAGGAATCCAGACTATTTTCTGGACAATATGGGAGAATTTGTCTGTCCACTTAGGCAGGGGCTTTGTGAGGCCTGCTGGGGAAGGAAGAACTTGATAGGCTATTGGCACAGAAGTAGTCAGTTCTGTTGTCCTCACCCTTACAAACATGTTGGGCTTACCAGCAATGTACTTGGCTTTCTTTATTTTACAGACCAGATGAAAAATACTAGTAAACTATAAAAAAGACTTAAGGAGAACAAAAATCCCCACCAAGTTACATCTGCTGTGAAGAACACTCCGAAGACGTAACTTTGAATCAAAGAGCCTGGACAGTCAGTTGACAGGACAAAGAAATGATGCTAAGAGATGGCCTATTTCAAGCCATGTGTCCCGCCTGTGTTAAACTGAGAAGCAGCACCCACCACTCAGCAGTCCTTCCTTGTGCAGTGCTGTGGCTCGTTAGGTCCTAATCCTCATTAGTTACATGTTATTAGCCTACAGCTGTGTGACACTTTAGTGTAAGGCTGGGTTTGGTGTCCCAAGCAGAAGCAGTGGAGCTGGAGAGGAGGACGCGTGAGGAAGGATGGATACTATAGACATTTAGTTGTACTATTCCTTGACTCCGTCTACAACTCCCTTATATAAAGACTCCAAGTGCAAATACAGTGTTACCAAGAGAAGTCTATGATGCGTCACAAGTAGTTGCCCCTTTTTCTGTTTCTCACTCACCATCAGCAATGAAATGGGAAATGGAAAAAAGTGCAATGGGAAAGGAATAATAGATAAATGGCTGATGCTATTTACTAGCAGTTCTTTTCAGGTCAACGTGACACTGACAATCCAAGTCCCAGTCATGCTAGAAATTTTCTATAAGAGCTCAGGCACTTAATATTTGAGGTGACCTTTCTAGTTTAAGTTCTGATAGATTTACTGTAACAAGTTTTATATTTTTGTGCTTCACATCAGCCCTCCAATTTTATTTATCATATTTCCAATTCTGAGCATTCTAATCTTCTTTTTAAAGTAAACTCAAAGTATTTATCTGTAGCAGTATATATCTGCCAGAGCAGAGTGGCGTTGATATAAACAGATATACTGGTGCTCTGTTTTCCCAGCCTTCCAGAAAACTCCTATTCAGCAATACCTACAGTGAAATATATGGTCTTCAGGTGATTTAAGTGAGGTGTGAACTTAAAGGCTTTTATGACACTGTGCTGAATTCTTTTAAGATAAATTCCAACTCTGATAAAACAAGTGAAAGAATGGTAAAAAGCTTGACAATTGCAAGAGAGTGACCTATAGTAGGATGATCTCTAAAGAAGGAAGAATGAGCAGCCTCACTTTTTTTTCCTCTCATCTATGCTGCTTAAAGAAAGCTTGGAAGATTATTTCCATGTTTTCACCACTCATAGGAGTAAAAACTCAGATCTGGCTAAGCATCAAAAGGCCTTTTCAGTTACTGGAGGGTAGTGGCATCACATCTTTCGAATTAATTTGGAAATAAATTATTAGTTAAAGATTCCTATTTTTTAAAAAAATGTAAAACACTTTCTGAATTCATTGAGAAATTTAAGGATTGAAGAACCACAAGTCCACAGCAGAATTGCCTGTTTTCAGAAAACAGTGAAAACCAAACTTTATCATTCTGCTATATTAAAGATATCTGAAAGTCCAAAATCTGTTGAGAAAAATGCCCTTTTTGGGGGGGGGGAGGTGTGTGTGTTTTTAGGTTTGGTTTTTCTTTTGTTTGTATCTGTTTGGGTTTTTTTGTTTGTTTTGTTTTTAATGTTATGGTAAATTAAATAAAATTTAAATTATCTAGTTTAATTTTTTTTTTTGCATTATTGGTTTAGTTGTCATCCTCTGTGGAAAACCAGATTTGGTATTAACTTTGGTGCTAGTTTTGGCTGGGAGAGTGGAAAGCAGGAAAATGGATTTACTGCTTCTCGTCATAAAATGAATGGTCCATTGATTAAGAATTTTAATTTCTGTGTGATTTGCATTATGTTAAAGAACTCAAAAATTACTTATTAGCTCTTGTAATATTTAATTTAGGATTATGTAAAATCGGATGTGGTTTGAAATCTGGAAATGAATTAAAACTATAAAAATTTCTTATATGGTTATATAAGGCTACATTAATTGTGCTGGAGGCTTAAAGAATAATGTTTTTGAAAACATGCTTTGCATTTAAAATTAGCACTAGGGCAAAGTTTCTATAAAATGAACTTCATTTTTTAGTCACCATGTTAAAGTATAAAAATGAAACATTATTTGTGTTTCAAGGTTTGGGGTTTTTTAGTTAGGAAGAAGCTATTTTTTTCCTTTTTTTTTTTTTTTTTTGTTACTCTACAACTTCATGTGAGGTCATTGGGGTTTAACCCCAGCCATTCACTAAGTCCCATACAGCTGCTTGCTTGCTCACTCCTCACTAGTGGGATGGGGGAGAGAATTGGAAGAGTAAAAGTGAGAAAACTCATAGGTTGCGATAAAGACAATTTAATAAGGAAAGCAAAATCCAAGCATTCAGGCAAATCAAAACAAGGAATTTATTCACCACTTCACATGGGCAGACAGGTCTTCAGCCATCCCCAGCACAGCAGGGCTCCATCACACATAATGGTGTCCTGGGAAGACAAACACCATCACCCTGAACATTCCCCTCTTTCTTCTTCGTCCCCAAGCTTTTTGTACAAAGCATGACACCATATGGTGTGGGTGATCCCTTGGGTCCTGGCGTGTCCCCTCCCAACCTCTCGTGCATCCCAGACCTCCTCACTGGAGGGCTGGAGTGAGGAGCAGAAAAAGCCTTAATGCTGTGCAAGCACTGCTCGGCAATATCAAAAGAAAGATCTTTGTATTATCAGCACTGTTTCCAGCACAAATCAAAAATACAGCACCATACCAGCTACTGTGAAGAAAATTAACTGTACCCCAGCCAAAGCCAGCACAGGTGGTGATGAAACAAAACTAGTTATTTAAGCTGGAATGAGAACGGTAGCTTCTCAGAAAATGTTGCTGTTTTCAAAGGTAATATCATCCAGTTCTACTCTACACTTTATTTAACAGCAAACCTGGAATACTTGAATATGTCTATCTAATTAAAAAATATTTTAAGAGCTTGGCAATTTTTAGATCTTAGAAGTTGTCATAACTTGTACTTTTTAGTAATTTTATTGTAGATGAAAATATACCTCATAGTTACATATGTCTCTGGTTTACTTAAAGCACTGAGAGACAAGGCAGTCATTGGTCCTAACCAGCATGGGTTCATGAGGGGAAAGTCCTTTCATGACAAGATCACTCACCCAGCTGACCAAGGAGAGACTTTTTTTTTTTTTTTTTTTTTTACATTTTAGCGAAGTTTTTGGTACTGTCTCTCACAGTGTCCTTCTGGATAAACTGTCCAGCACAAAGATAGACAAGTTCATAGGACACTGAGTGAGCAACTGGTTGTCAGGTTGGGCTCAGAGGTTATAGTAAATGGGGTCACATCAGGCTGGCAGTTGGACACCAGTGGAGTCATAGGGAGATCTGGATAGTGTGGAGAGCTGGATGGTCACCAACCATATGAAATTTAGCAAGAGCAAGTGATGGGTTCTCCATCTGGAATGGGGCAGTCCTGGTCCTCTCTCTAGTCACCAGTGACAGGACATAAAGAAATGCAACAAAGTTACATCAGGGAAGTTCAGCTTGCACATTAGGAAAAGTTTCTTCACTAAAGGGGATGGTCAGTCCCTGTGACAGGCTCCCCAGGAAAGTGGTCACAGCATCAGGCCTGTCAGAGTTCAAGAAGGGTCTGGCCAATGTTCTTAGTCATATGGTCCAGTTTTAGGCAGTCCAGTGAGGAGCAGGGAATTGGACTTGATGTTCTTTATGAGTCCCTTCCAACTCAAAATATTATGTGATTCTGTGATTCATTCTTTTACTATGTGGAAAATGACATGGCTCTCATTTAAAATGCAGCAACCACCTGCCAAGCTGTTAACAGAATTCTAATGAGTTCTTTTCCCTTCAGTTACTCTGCACACCTTAGCTTTTTCAGTCTTTGCTTTTAAAGAATGGCTGTCTATATTCACTTACGATGATGTAGATTTTTGCATTTGAAAGATAATGTTAATTTCTGCAAGGTCTGGTGTAAATGTGCTGAAATACATTTTTTTGCTGCTCTGCAAGACTTTTTGAAAGACTAGTTTCCCATTAGGGTTTCAGTTTCAGAATGGAAAAGACACATGTAGCAAGCAGTCTCTGCATTGCCATGTTGCAGCAGAATCCCACAACGTGAGGTATCTGCCTGTAATTCGAAACTTCAAGAGGGATCCAGCTGAAGCAACAAAGGTCCCACTTTTGGCATTTGTGCAGCAGCTGCCTGGGCATTGTGCCATTCATCAGAGGCAATACACATTCCCTCTCAATCCTGCTGTGATTCCCTTCCTCCCTCCTGTTTCAAATGCTTTCATAGAGCTGAGCAATGTGAACTTTCATCAGAGGAGGTGAAAGTGGTGTTGCTCATTCTGAACATACTGGCATTGTTTTCCCAAGTTCAAGTCCCACTGAAGGTTTATTCCTGTTTTTGCCCTCACAGTTACTCCCTTTTAGCCCTACAGTTGACTTGCTCTTTGGTGTAATTAGATGAATAAAGCTAAGAGCCCTTTCCAGGCAAAGAAACTTAATGTCCTTTTATACTGAGCTGTACTGCATTACCAGTAATCCGGTTATGTTCGGTCCTTTGCAAATGAAGACCATAAAAGACAAGCAGCTTTGATCCATCTCAGTTACAATTGCCATGATATCCCATCCTTGGAGTCAATGTGGAGTTTTTTCAGCAACAGTTGGTACAGTTACTGAATGTGGAACTTAATTTTCATTGTTACATGATATAAATGATGGTTGGGGAGATTTTTATTGCATCATTTTGTAAGAAGCTGTAGCTAAAACCATAAATATCATCTATCTGTCTTCTGGAAAAAAAAAAAATTGAAATAAACCCAAAATTTAGTCATCGTGAAATAAGCCTTAGAAACCTCTGCACAAAAGCAGCTGTGAAAGGGAATACCGGATGGGTGGTCTCTCCATCGGGGAAATTCTCTCTCCACCTCTCTCTCACAAAACCCTTGCTGAAGCGAGAAGGTTGATGAGCATTTAGATGAGGTCCTACGGGATAAACCAACTTTCCATTTTAATATATATTGTGGTAAGATTGTTGTGTTTAAAGCTTGCTTCAACTGTTTCCCATGTGATCTTGTTGGCCATGTACTGAAGTGAGAAACTGCTGTGATAAAACAGATGTGTAAGTAATGCTGATTATGAGTAATGATAAATCTTGGTGGTTGAAAAAGCCTCTTTGGGTCACCCCTGCCCAAGAGGAGATTCCACACGCAGAGCCTTGAAGATAGTCGTCTGAATTGCTCTTAATCCCTTTAAGTTATATAGCATTGCAGCTTGCCTTTTGACCATCCCCTGAAGCCCACCCTTGCAGTGATAAGGGAAAAAATTCCAAGAGGACAGATGACGTGTATGTAATGATCTATAATAGTTTCTCCGTGTCCATATCACTGGTTTGCATCCAGCCCAGGTGGTAAATTCTGAAAGCTGTTGCCAACTGATAGCTTTCTGGTGGGCTGTGAGAAATGAGCTCCCATCCAGGACTTTGTGAGTAGAGACTTCCGGAGCAGAAATGCAGTTTCACTGCTTAGTACCTATTTGCAGCATCAGCAGAGGTGCTGATGCAGAAAGAGACCCAGGGGAGTGAATTCCTTTGGACTTATGTGGTTCAAAAATAACTCTGTGTGTTTCAGAAGAGACTGTAAGGGAGAGCTATATTACAAACAGACTTTGTACAAATACAACAATTTTGTTTGCACATAACAAGGTGTTGAAAGCAAATGTAGTAAAAGCAGTAATAGGAATAAATTATACTCGGTTTACATATGAAGTAGGAAACAGGATAGTACTCAGGCTGCTGTAGTTAAGCACTGACAACAAGTTAAAAGCAAAGGGAGCTTGTGGTGGCTGCTGTGACAGTCTTGGCACAGATTGCCTGAGCAAGGTATGGAGCTTCCAGAATTGGAGGCTTTTAGGAATGTGTATTTTGTAAGCTACTTAGATGGACAACACAGCCCTGGATAGTGAGTAGGTATTTCTGCAATTATTTTGAGGTCTGGCAGACATGAAATATTTCCCACAGAACTGTGAGAGGTAGTGGGTTTTTTTCTCTCTGCTGGTCTCTTGGGAAGCAGTTACAGGCCATCTCTACTGTTCCCAGCTGTGAGTGTGGCATGAAGCATCTGGCAGAGCTGGAACTGGGACGCAGCTTCCTGCTGAGCAGATGTCTGTATCTGTTGATACTGCTTTTGTAAAGATGGGTGTACTAAATGAGTGGTTGAGCCTTACTTGCTCTGAGTCTGATTCTGTGAAAGTTAGGGGAACAATGGGATTAAGGTATGTGACTGTTGGTCAATTCCCTCATGTTGATTAAGTGTGATGCCACTTTATGAGTTCCCTGAGATGCCACCTCAGTGTCTTCAAGGGGAATGTGCTGCACCAAACAGCCAAGGAGCACCTGTTTTACTTTTTACTCATCGTTCGGTTGCAATTACTGTGTGCTGCTTAAACGCCATTCTGAAGACTGCAATGACCTTATTGTGATGATATTGGAGTGCTTCAAAAAATTTTAGGACTTAATTTTTCAGTGCATTTGTTTGAGGGAAAGTGGAGGGCTGCCATTTCTCCATTATAATGCATGGGAGTTGAACACAACAAGGTTAAGAAAGCTTTTCTTTTCTGGCTGCCCTGTATTTTTTCCAGGACCCTTTGTGTTAAATAACAGCCTGTGTTCATGGTGCAGGTCCCACTGTAATTGTAAGTACTTGGCCATTCTGCCTGCAGAGCAACCTTGGTCTGAAGGAAAACAACTAAGGAACAAGGAATGTGATTAGTAGGAACATGACTATGTGAGGAATTTTGCTATACATTGCAAAAAATTCTGTGGTAAATGAAAGGATCACATTGAATTTCAAGGACAGGAGTTGACTGGCTTGACATTCAGAGCTATGTTCCTGGCCTTCTCCCTTGCAGGACCTGTATTATCAAGTGTTACATTATTACATTGTACATAATAGCTGGTTGTGCTCACAGAATGTGAAACCCACTTTTATTTTCATAGAGAAAATAAACCTGTGATTGCAGGAATGGGCCTGCAGAGGACTGGTAAGTGGTGGTTCCCAGTGTCCAGCGGGTGAATTTTCAATTGTCAAGTCCTTCTAATGTGAGACACAGCATATTACTTCCCAGGTTTTAAAAAAGCAAGCATTAATCCCCCTCAACTATTCCGTATGTGTTGTGCTGCTATCAGGGATTGCAGACAGACAGTTCTAGATTCACAGCACTCACCTCTGCCCCTTTTGCTGATGGTATCTATTCCAACAGTGTTTGCCAAATGGTTGTCTTCTGTGCTGGTTGCTTTTCCTCTGGGCTTTGCAGCTCTTAGCTGTGCACTGGGATATTTAAAAAGGCAGCTGCACTCTGGTGAGGAGTGAGTTTTTTCTTGAAGGAAGTTCCCTTTCCCTCAAAGATAAGTTTGACTCTACGATCAAGTTTCAGTGGTGACTCGTGTATCTGTAGTTTTATTTTAGTCACCTTCTTCTCCTCTGGCCTTTTCATGTCTCTGTGCTCCACAGAGTTCTTGTGTTCTTGTTTGTTGCTGATCTGTGCCACTGGTATTTCTGAGGGCTTTCAGTGTAAGCAGCTGGCTTTTCCACCCCATTCTGGTGAGCTTTAGAACGCCTCTTGCACAATATTCAACAAACCACTGTCTTATGTGGAAAGTAGACATGCAAGAACATGTCCCTGGTATTTTTGAAGACAAAGAAGCATGTTATAAATATATCTGCAAATAAATGTATTGCTATTTTCATCACAGCAAATATGGCCTACTCGGGATTGATTATTGTAATTTTGAAATTATTGTCTTTTCTTAACTTGTCAGCTTTTCTCATTAAATCTGACCACAGATACCTTTTTTCCGCCCCTCTGGAGAACATTTTGCCTGAAATGTCATTGTACATGAAGATCAAATGGTGCTGTTTTGAATGCTCCTTCCTTATTCGTGAGGTTGATTCATTTAAGTTCCTAACAGTCCTTTGTGTTCCTCTCTACTTTCTTTTAGAATCTGAGACCAACTTGTTGAGTGCTTCTGCTGTCTCAGAGTAATTTCATGATAGTTACTTGCTCCTTTTTTAGAGGAAACAACTCCTAATTTTGAATTATTTCCTTAAATACTTCCCATTTTTCATGGTGGTGTTCACCTGGATTTAGGTTCTAGCACACACATGAGCGAGAACATACAGAAAAAGTAACAATTATTCATTAATGATCTAATATCCTGTTGTGATCAGAGCTGAGCATAAAAAGAAAGTGAAAATTATTCATTAATGATCCAACACTCTGCTGAGATCAGATTTGAGCTCTATAGGCTTCAGATGGGAAAGATTGTGTCAGCTGATGAGAACAACAAGTCCTTCCTTACTGCAGGGGCAGCATGACTCCCATTTTCTGCAAATGGAAAGCTACAATTCCCTTGTCAGTAGGGTGTGGAAGCTGGGATGAAGATGTATCAGTATTCCTATAATGTATGTATAGCTTCAATGTTCATAACTCATTCAGAATGTGACCTTCAAAGCAGTTATGCACTGAGTATGCAAGGTTTGTTTTTCTTCATTGTAACTTTGCGGGGAGGTGGCAGGGGGTGCTACATGTAGGAGTAGATTTTGTAAAATGTGTTAGTTCTCGTGTGATCACCTCAAAATCCATAATTCCTGTCTATTGAGATACTAAATTTTCTATGTGAAATTGCTGTATAAGGCTTTCGGGCTCTGAGCTCCCTTAAGAATCTGAGGTTGAAATAGGAGCTTTAATGCTACCTCCCCTATCTTGAAGAATAATGGACACTCTCCACTGTAGCTACTTTTTTTTAAATTAATTTTCTCTGTGAATTTTACTCTGGTATTTTATATGCTGTGTCTTTCCGTCTAAGGCTGTGACATGCTTTCCATACTGCCTTATAAAATTTCAGGATCTGCCTTAGCGTTTCCTTTCCTCTTTTAGACTAAAGTGCTTGTTCATTCTCTCCCCACCCTCCCTGCCCCCACTGCCCTGATTTCCCACTGCTATCTCAGGATGCAGTGCTCCTGGTGCTTTGATATGCTTGGGCTTACACTTTCTATTTGAGCTGAGCTCCCTGTCATGGGATAGTTACAGGCCACATTCCTGTGCTGGAAATAGATGCTTTTTGCATAACCTGCTTCCTTATAGCCTTTAGCATCTAAAGCCTCTGGTAAAGCACTGTCTCCACTACCATAGATGGAGCAGCATGGGAATCATCAGAAGATGAGAAAGGTGACAGGGAGAATGTAAAAGCTTGCTAGCTTCCTAATAGGTGGAAGTTCAGAGCGTCTGTTTGTTGTGAGATATCTTCACTGTACTGTTACTTTTATTAAAATTAAATAACAGAGCCCATCTTTTTCTTATTAGATATAGATATAGGAAAATACCCAAATACCTTATGAGGCATAGAATGACTTGATGCACAAGCACTTGTAGTCTCTTCATTCTCCTCTGTGCCCTTAATAGGAAATTATTCAGCATGTTCTGCTTTTGATTTTGCCAAAAGATGTCTTCTCAAGACCCAAGCAGGAAAACTGAAATATTGCTCAGAATGTGTTCTGATGATCATCAGCTGCCTGTTTAACTGTTGTTTTATTTCTCATTAAAAGAACACAAAACGAAAAAACAAGCAAATGAAAACCACCCCAAACCCCACCCCCCCAACAACCTTGATAAAAGGTTACTCTTCATTTCAAGGTACTATAATGTTAAGCAAGCACTGTCTTGTAAACACCAATTTCTGTATTTCTGAATTAATTTTTGCCTGTGGTTCTGTCAACAACTACAAATGACTTTGGGAAAGTCACTTTTCTCATATGGGTATCTGCTTCCAATCTTTAAAATAGCACTCCTTTGTCTCTTAGGATTCCAGCTCTTTGCTGTAGAGACAGCTTCAAGTGACAGTGCCCAGTTGTTATAGGAGGCATTCCTTGAATCATGACAAACCTAAATTCAGCTTTCCACTCCTGCCAAAGTTTCCTGTGTGAGCTTTGGAAGTTTACGTGACATCTCTTTGCTGTCTATGAAATGGGATAATAGGCAATGCGCTGCTGTACAAGAATATCCAGGAGGTGCACCTTCAAGAATCAAATTTCAAGAATTTAGGTTGTGGTTACACAGATTTTTAAACTGACCTTTAACTGGGATTGCTGTGATCCACTCCTGCCCTCCTTTTCCCCTGAGTATGCTTTCCTCTGTGTGCTAGTACTTTCTGGAGCTGCTCTGGCCAGACTGATGGTGCTTTTTTTTCATAGGGATCATTTGCGGTCAGCTCAGCTTCTTGAAGTGTCTCACTGAATAGACACACATGCCGGCAGCTGGGAAGGGTGGGGTGCTGCAGGGGAAGTGAGGAGACCAGAGGAACTCAGAAGTTTGGATTTACAATGGGTTTAAGTTGCCAAAACCCTGCAACCTAGAAAGAGACTGCAGTGTCTCTGTGTGAAATGATAATGTTGAATAAATAGCTACCAGGACAGAAACACCTTGTTCTCCACAGACTTCATGTGTGGGTCCTCCTTGTTGAAAGTTGGTACTGAGTAGCATCTTAAAAGTAAGATTTTTAGAATTTTCTCCAGCCCACCCTGAGTATGCTGAGAAATACTCACCCTTCACCCATGATGTGTATTTCACTTAGTGTTTCTTGTTGAATGTACCTCCCTGTGCTGAGTTTCCTCCAGTTACTCTCCTATGCAGTTCACAGTATTTATGCCTGTTCTTCAAAGTAGTTCTTCTTCCTTTGCCTTAGTAATTTTCTGTAGCAGGGCAAACCTAACCCTCTTTTATATTGTTCTTAATATGTAGGACGTTAGTTTTCCTCTCTCTTTCTTTTCCAAGGTAGCACAACAAGGTAGGTTTAGATTAAGCATCAGGAAGAAACTATTATGTGGGTGGTGAGGCATGAACCAGAGAAGCTGTGGTGCCCCATTCCTGGAAGTGTTCAAGGCCAGGTTGGACGGGGCTTTGAGAAATGTGGTCTAGTGTAAAGTGCCCCTGCCTTTGGCAGGAGGGTTGGAACTAGATGATCTTTAAGGTCCCTTCCAACCTAAACCACTCTGTGATTCTATGAAGTGCAACCACTATCCTCACAAAAAAAAACCCAAAAACCCAAAGGCAGGGAGGAATTAAAAGTCTTGATTTGACTTGGTCTTTGAGACTTTGTAGCAAGTCCTTCTAAAGGTATGGGAAAGCAGTGTTTCACTGAAGAGTGCATAGTTCCAAAGGACATCTCATAAGGAACAAAGCACTGGAAAAACTAACTTTGGGGTTGTAAATTTATTTCTTTAATGTCCCTGCTGGCAGCAGACAGAAAAATACTTTAATTCATATCTAATATCATTCATATATACTGTAATATATGTATGTGTGTGTACATATAAATATATATACACACTGTAATTTCAGTGGAGGGAGGAATATGATTTTTTAAGAGCAGGTTCTAAATTTTAAAGTCTGTGTTTAACAAAAAACTTAGATTGTTTTTACCAATTTGCAGCATGCTCATGGTAACGCTGCCCCTGTTTCCTTTGATCGATTCTGTGGGAGAAATAAGTGCAATGGTTAAGCACAATGCACCGCTGAATTAATTAATGCCAAATTTCAGAGGATACTGCTGGGTCATAACCATAAAGGAGCAGAAGGTGACAGAACCCAACTAACCTAAAGTTTTGCAAAGGGAGCATCCTGATCTGACTTCGCCCCAGACTGCCACAGGAGAGGGATCAGCTTATGGTCTGGGTGTAAAACCTGACAAGTCAACATGAGAGGCTAGTCAGTACATTTACAATCATCCATGGCCTGAAATTTCACAGGAACAAATGCAGGATTCTTCACCTGTGACAGAGTAGCATCAGGCACAAGTATAAACTGGGAGAGGAGTGGCTGGATAGTGCCCTGCAGAGAGGGCCCTGGGGGTGCTGGTGGGCAGCAGCTCAGGGTGAGCCAGCAGTGTGTGCCCGGGCAG